>MU183574.1:40993-110429 GCA_016904865.1 Pissodes strobi
AATGTTTGAAAAAGTCAGCGGCGCACACTTTTTTTGTCAATAATATTAGGTATGATGCCCTCCGGGACGCCACTGGACTTTACATTTTTAATCTAATTAAGGCTAAATGAGCCCCTTATTACTACAGATAACCCTGCCAAATTTCAACAAAATCAGTAAAATCATATTTAAGATATTAACAAAAAACTTGTTTTTTATAAAAAGTTTGACACCCTGTATCTTGGAAACTATGCATTTTCGGACCCATGTTCATATGAAAAAATGTTCATGATTTCTTATGTAGAATCACCATCTGTAATTTGGCGATGTTATTTCCGGACACCCTGTATAGGTTAAATTTGACAATAAGGCACACACAGGAATGGTATTATCATATACTGTCATAGTACATAGTAATAATTAATTATTGTAAAATCCAGTCACTTGCATCCACGTCTCGTTGTAGTATTTTAACCATCTCTTTTTGACAATATTCTTTATCTCATTATCCCCCGGAAAAGGTGAAGGTGGCCACACATGTGCTTGCCTTAAATAGAAGTAAATATTTACAGTTAAAAGGGTTCCAGAAGCTTAAAGTCCAACTTTTTTTTGAGATCATGATTGTCGTTAACAATCAACTCGCTTGATATTTTAACTTGAATATGAATAGTTTCGCGATTCTTTAATTTTATATAGTCCATATCTGGTGTAAGTGTAGTGGATGCTGGATTCCTACTCGTATGTTGGGATAACTGGATTGTATTAATTAAAATGCTGGACAGTTTCTTTTGCACTCCCTTGTTTATCTTAGAAGTAGGGAAGTGCTTTACGATGTTCATTTTGTAATTTAAACCTTTCTTCAGTTTGTTTGGGATTTTGATTCTCCTAGAAAGAACGGGGTTGATTAGAGCCTTACCTTATTTTATTTTTGCTAGCTCAAGCTGGAAGTTGTTTGTGGCCAAATACCATCATAAAATGCCGTATTATTTCGGTTTTCGTTGATTTTCTATTAATCTTTCTTAATTAATTTTCTTCGTGACATCTCGCTTCAGGAATCGTGACAGTTATATCTCATGACTTGACATTCTGCCTTGCGCGGAACATTTTTCTGACATCATCGAACCAACTAGGAATATGTGTTCCGGTTAGCTATGTTATCGATCTGTGATTATTAAATATTTGCTTTTGAGACTGCTTGCTGTGCGTTATTATTAAAGATTACAGGTACGCACGCCTGCCAGTGTCACGGTACAACGCAGTGGATGGAGGAAAGTCACAAAACATGAGTGGTTTGAGATCTCGCTTGGTGTCTTTGTTCGAGAGAACGGGTTGTTCGACATTTGGAGGTGCAAAATTTGCAAACTCGAAACCAATCCATCCATTACGCGGTCAAACCATTCTAAAAATGATGGCTTAAAATATTTGTCCTGAAGCTGGAGAAAGAACCAACGAACAAATCGCAGTCGCTAAAATGCCGATTGTAGTTTCGCTGTAAATCGCTGAAGTGAGTAAAACCATAGTTTGTACGGTGGCGTTCTTCTTGAAACAATTGACTGCTTCTGGAAACCCTCTGTGGCACACGAAATCGTATACTGGCTGTCAACTGTGAACAGTCGATTACACCGTTGATTAATTTATAAAGGAATAGAACCATAGCACACTTCCTGCGTCCTGCGTTCCTCCAAGGATCTCAGACTCACCAACAAATATCAAATTCTATATGTAAGGTGTTCATAAGGGAAGCGTTGCTTATACAGAACGAATTTACAAAAACTGTTCTGTATCCGTTCTAGTATTTCGGCATTACATCCGTAGAGAAGATACCACACTATACTATTGTACTCGAGGATAGAACGAACAAGGCAATTATACAAAGATTTTATTGCCCCAATGTCCCGCAGATGTTTGCATGTGCATGTTTTCAAAGATATATTCTCTATATGTTTATTAAATGTAATCTCCCTATCAAACACTACGCCCAAGTCGCTAATTTTTTCCACAGCCTCAAACGTTCCTACCCTATAACATAATCGAAGAGAACGATGCCCTTGCGACGATGGAAGCGGACAACTTTGCATTTGCCGACATTAAGTGTTAACCCATTACTCTCACACCACACCGCCAAAGTCATTCAAATCATTTTGGACTGCGTAGCAGATGATCAATGAATCAATTTGGAACAGCTTTAAGTCGTCTGCGTAAAGCAGACACTTGCTGGTTTTTTACCGATACTACGTCGTTGATAAACAACAGAAACAGAACCGGGCCAATATAAGAGCCCTGCGGCACATCCGAAACAACATCTATCGGCTCTGAGACTAAGCCATTTAGCTTGCCAACTGCTCTCTCCCAGTCAAGTATGATCCGATCCAGTCCAGATATTGCCCACCGATTCCCATGCTGCGCAGTTTCCTTACTAGTAGTTTATGTGATACACTGTCAAATGCGTTCGAAACATCGGTATAAATAGCATCCACCTGGAAACCATCGTGCACTTTTTCAATCAAGTAACCCTGGAAAAGACCCAGGGTGGTGGCTGTTGAACGCCCCTAAATGAACGTACAATCTGCTGAGGAGTGTCCTTGGTTTCGCCCTTATATGTCATTACACAAGGTATTCCACCACTCTGCTTCAAAGACTTCACGAACAACCAAAAATGCTTGATATTTGTGGGAATGGTAAGTTCTGTATTCGAGACGTACAATAAATAGCACAAGTCGATCAGGTACTTACTCTCTCTTTGTATATCAGAATATCTCCTGTAATCTGATTGGCGACCGGATTGTTTATATTTCTTATACATTCGGTTTTTTTATTCAGTAATCATCTCCTCAACTCTCAACTGTACCATCGTGGAAAACGATTCGGACGGACTTTTATCTTTGGCGCGTATGTTTCGATAGCCTTCCCAATCAGTGCATGGAACTCCTCAATAATTGAATCCAATCCATAACCAGAGTGATGGAAACTCCAGTCCGTGGAAAGGAGATAATCGTTCAGCAGTATAATCTACCCTTCCGAAAGCAGACATCCATGCTTCCGTCCTACTTCTTAAAGATGGTAGATACCATCACACTAAAGTGTGAAAGGAAACTTCCAAAGGTGGGTGATATGCGTCGGCTGTACACAGTGGTTGCTAAGCCTGAGCCAACCGAAAATGATCAAATTCGTCGCAGAGAATCAGGTCCAGTTGGTTGTTTGCGCTATTCAATACATTGTTGACCTGTTGCAGTTCTAAAAGATACATATTATTCAAGAAAAAATTGACGCTTGCACTATTCAGGTTTAAGGGGGTCATATGACCATCTTCAAGTATGTGCTCTATAGTGTCTATCACCTCTTGATAAACTTCAACAGATGAGTTAGGAGGAATATAAAGTGATCCGAGAATGCAGGTTTGATGGGTTTGACAGCCCCACGCAGACCCACACATCCTCAAAGGAGTACTTGCTTCCCTCAACCTCGGATGAAGAAATACCCTGACGCAGAGCTATCGCCGATCCTCCTCCCTCTGTACGTTGAGCGCAGAATAGTTTTGATTGTTTCTATATACACTGTATTCTGAGCCAAAAATTTTCAGCACTGTGGATGCCCTCCTTTAGCCATGTTTCCGTGAGTATAAGGCAATAATAATCACCAGCTTGATAATACCTAATATCGCCGTGCCCTTCCTTATAGAAGACTTATCTGCTATCTGCTATCAACTATAATATCAAAAAAATGCAAAGCATGTGTCTCAGTGTCTTCAAGTAATCATTACAAAGAAAGTAGAGAAAGTTACGGATTTACCTCGACATTAAAAAAATAAATAACTGTCAGCTGAAAATTTTCCTTTTCTTCACTCACCTTAATCGAGTGATATTTCCGAGTCATGCCGACGGTTATTCCTCCCTCAGTAGATAATTTTTTTCTTTTACCTCTTCTACTACCATCCTGAGCAGACGATTTACTAGGATCTGCCAAGTCTCTACCCCCATGATTATATAATCAGTTTCCTAGTAACATATCATGTATATTCCATAATAACTATAAACTTATTTCTCTAAAGAAAATTCTAAATAATTAATTTATTGTTTAACAGGCACTTGATAGGGATCATAGTTTTATAAAAATATGGATAGCCAATAGTTTTTTATCATATTTTTATAATCTAACAAAAGAGCGAGAAATAAACAAATAAATGTTGAAATATACAATAGATGCACATGCATTTCACTAAGTTTGTTTATATTATAATTATAACTTGCATTTCTTATACTAGGAAATATCGTCGCGAATAAAAAATGCAGCAGAGATTGAAATGAACCTCCTGCAAACAGCAAACGACCCCGCAAACTTTAGAAAATGAGACCCCTGTTTTATAAAACCATGACATGAAAGCTTTTTCAAGTAGCAGTGTATGTATGCTCGGGCTCGTATTCCATTACATACATTTTTCCGTTGACTATGCAATATTCTTGATGTGTTTGTTGTGCTTTCATAGAAGTGAATCTGCAATGTGAAAACACAGCCGTAGCCGGGACAAACATGTGATTAACGGGGAGTTCCTCGAGCACAACCTACCCTACAATGAATCAATTAGCGTAAATTAAAACATGCAAAAGCGTCATTTAATGATCCGTTTATCAACTAGCTATCATATCAGTTTCTTGCGAGTCAATACGTAATGCATAGCAAATCAAACATGAAAGCGCTTTCAGAATTGAACATGTTCCAGAATTCTTCCTTTTCTTACTAATATAATAAATTCTTGTATTCTAGATGAAATTTTCCCCGATGACTGGAAAATTGCGCGCCTCGCCCCCTTGCCTAAAAATAACAACATATCCAGTTTTAATGAATTGAGGCCTATTTGCGTTTTGTCATGCCTTTCAAAAGTTCTTGTGAAAGTTATGAACAACCAAATTTGCAAATACTTAGAAACCAATACTATTTTTCCACCAACACAATCTGGTTTTAGAAAAGATGCATAACAGCACTCTGAGGCGTACTTAAGCGAACCATTGATGAGAGCAAGGAGGCATATAACAAGCAGATCAAGAACAAGCTTCCCAACTGTCCTAATGGATCAACATCCTTTTGATCAGATGCCAAAGCTGCCAATCAGGATTTCTCAAACACGTCAATCCCACCACTGACCAAAGATGATGGATTAATAGCGGAAACGGCCAAAGAAAAAGCGAACATTCTTGCCGAAATGTTCGCGTCAAATTCTCTTGGATCCTCAAGGAAAGACTCTCCCAACTATCCCGAGAGTGAATTCCTCAATGCCAGGTCTGGTATTTCGTCAACGCGAAGTGAAGCGGATACTTAAAAGCCTAGACACTAACAAGGCCACAGGACTAGATGGCGTTTCCGCAATAGTGCTTAAGAAATGTGCTGCTGAACAACAGCTCCACTATGCACGCTTTTCTCCCTATCATACGAAACTGCATGTTTTCCTTCTAGCTGGAATCCCAAAGAAAGGTAAACAGCGATTCCAAATAACTACCGTTCAATTGCCTTAGTTCGCATAATGTCCAAAGAAACTGATCAACGAACAGCTCTTAAAATATCTCGAATCGGCAGGCATCATAAGCCATCGCCAGTATAGCTTCCACAAGCACAGATCAACGGGAGATCTCCTAACTTACGTGACCTAACATTGGGCCAAAGCCATCGAGAGCCACGGCGAAACTCGTGCAGTGGCTCCGACATATCCAAAGCATTTGATAGAGTGTGGCATGATGGATTGTTAAGCAAATTGACAGCATATGGACTACCACCGTCAGTGCTTCTATGGCTGAGATCGAAGCATCCCAGTTGGTATTGATGGACATCTTTCGGAAGAGTTTAAAATTAATGCCGGAGTTCCTCAAGGGTGTATATTATCGCCTACCCTGTTCCTGCTCTATATCAACGATCTCTTAGATATGACAAAAAATTCTATTTACAGCTTTGCAGACGACAGCACTCTTATATTTTCATTCATATCGCGGACTCCAATGACCGCTTCTCGTTCCCAACGCGAACGAGAAAATTAGATTTCTGCCATCAATGAGGATATGAACGCTATCGTGGAATGGGGTAAACCATATACAATTTAACGCAGGAAAGACTCAAGCAGCTGTTTTTTTTTTTTCAAAAAAGCAAACATTGCAGGACTTGAATTATCAATGACAGAACAAACACTGACTCTGGTCTCATCCATAAGCTTGCTGGGTATCAACGTACAAAATAACATGTCTTGCCGTAATCACGTCATCAAAATCGCCAAGGCAATAGCACAAAAGCTAGCAGCACTCTATAGTCCAAAAAAGTTGTATACACCTCCTCAGCTCTTACTGCTCTATAAGGACCAGATAAGACCTTCTCTGGAATCCTATTCCCATGTGTGGAGCTCGGCACTCAAACACTTATTCAAGATATTGGACTCCGTACAGAGGAGAGCAGTCGGTCTTGTGGATGCCCCAGAGTTGACTAAAGACCTTGACAGCCTTAAACATCGAAGAAAAGTGGCGGACCTATTTCTTTACTATCGATACTACTACGGAAGGTGTTGGAACGAGCTGGCGCTTATGATTCCTCCCAGAGTTCTGCCAAACGGAAACACACGTTAGACACAAGCTGCTCATCAACATACGATTCAGTTGCTGGACACCTAGAACGTCGCTGTTACGGGACTTCTTTATTTGGGGTACTGCCTCGCTCTGGAATTTGTGTGTGTGTACTGAACATGAAAAAAGTAAGTGACGATATTATACGGGGTTCAGATTCAGACAATTCATCGGTTTTGGCATTGCTAGACTACTCGAAAGCCTTTGACACAGTTAGCCATGATTTGTTGTTTGCGGTTCCGTACTTTACTGATTTTTCCGAGCAAGTGATTTTATTTAATAAGAATTATTTGGAAAATAGAGTGCAGTATGTTGAAATAGAGAGTGGTTGTTCCTAGAAGGAGAGAGTAAGTTGTGGTGTACCACGAGGGTCAATTTTGGGCTCTTTATGGTTCACAATTTATACTAATACTATTTGTTGCTGCTTAGATTACTCATCGACTTATTTCTACGCTGATTGCACCCAAATATTATTTTTTTTTTATCTGACTCTTGGTATCTAGCACAATCAAAAATAAATCACGACCTTAACAAATTACTAAATTTTTTTGAGCGGTATGGATTACAAATTAACCACCATAAATTATCTGCAATAGTCTTTGGAATAATCAAGTCTAATCTCGCTAAACAGCTTGATATTCTAGTGATCAGTCACTAGAGTTTACTAACAGTGCTAACAATTTAGGGCTTAAACCAATACCTCCTACAAGTAGGTATTAGTTAAACTGAATGTATCAACATCAACTCGCATTTAATGACTATTAAGATACAGTCGTATCTTAATGCCATTAATTGATCATTGTACATATAATAAATATATTTACTATTATTATTACACCTATCATTGAAGGGTGTCTTATATGGGCGATTACATATTTTTTTGCCATAATAAGTTGTCTTTTGTAGGCATTTCGATAGGAAGAGGATTAGGAATTCTGAGCCATTTTTCAAGAGCGCGAGTGGTTGGAATTATTAGTATTTTTTTATGTTTGTATGTTTCGTGTTCTTTTTCTCGTTTGTTTAATGACCTATAAAAAATACATATAAACTTAATTGCATTCACATTCACATGAAGTCCTTATTTTGTGTATTTCCATTATGTGGTATTTTTAAGTTAGTTTACATCTAAGGGTGTTTTCTGTCTTCAAAATAGTATGAATGTTACATTTGTTACCTATTGACTTTATTTTGTTTCATATATATGATGGAATATAATACATCCAATTTGAATTTGTCTTAAATTTCGTTGTTCAAAGTTTTAAAACATTTTTAAATAAGATTAATAGTTGCAACCTCGATGTTATTCTATCTTATAGACTGAATAGGGTCTACATATTGAAGTAGTGCTAACTTATACTCGAGAACCTGGCTATAGGTTAAGTGGTGGTCTATATTCAGCACCAAATGATGAATCTGTTGCCCTAATATAGAATATGATAATTACAAAAATATTTCAAATAAATACATAATGTGTGTTCCCAAAGGCCAAAGGTCTCTAAATTATTTTCAGGTTTAAAGTCACACCTAACCCAAACTACTAAGGCATCTCAATTTAAATAAAAATACGAATAGCTTTACATACCTTAAACATATTTGAAATGTAATTATATACAAATAAGTGGTATACAGTATAATAGGAACGTTTTCTTTGTTTCAGAAGCTCCTAATTAATGCCAAAGGCTCACCAAATGATGTAAAAGTAAGTACCTACTCTTTGCCTATGTACCTAAGCACTGTTTCTCTGCCACTGCTTAATATTATTTTTTTTAATAATCATGCAATGTGTGTCTCCTATAATCCACTTAACATCGTCAGAACTAGATATTTTGGTTATTCTTTAGTGAAAACTGAGATATGTTCAAGCTATAAAGTTTAATCCAGCTCATAGAATTTAGTAAAAGAGTTAAAATAGTTATTTATGATATACGTGCTAAAAGTGACGTTTTATTTTGTGAGAAGGGAAGTTTGGAACACGACGCCGAAGGCGGAGTGTCCCATCCCTTCAAACAAAATAAAATCACTTTTAGCACATATATCATACACTATTTTTTCTACAAACACCATTCAAAGTATAAATCAACGCATTTCTTACGTTATTAAATTTATAAAACATCTTTTTGAAATCAAATTATTCATCAAGTTTATTGTTGCTACGGTAATGAAAATTCGACCGTTTGTTGACAAGCATCTAACTTCAAATCTCGTGACATGGAAAGTGATCAAGAATAGTATATTATTTTATATGGAGGAAAAGTGATACTTTTCATGGCGCGCTCGTGTTTAACAGCCGAACGGAGTGAGGCTGGTAATAGAGAGCAAGCCATGAAAAGTAACTTTTCCTCCAAATAAAATATGCTGTTTTTCTTCAAATGTCGACAAATTAATGCAAAAACATCTCTTTTTATAGTAATAATATCTAATTATTATTAAAGATAAATGGGTTCGCAAGGCGGCTTAGACCACGGTCGTAGGTGGCCTTGCTTAGACCGGTGTCGGTGAATATTTGTAACATAAAGCTGTCAGTGGACACTGTCAAATTATTTTTTAGGATGCGTCTCCGATTGCGTTTTCATTCCGTATTGATAAGCAGTTATTGAATAAGTTCGATTAAATAATAACCAATTTGTTCCTAAATTAGTGATTTTTAGAAATGCAGTCACAAATTGAGTGATAAATACAAATTGTAGTTTAATAAATCTTGAGTTGTTGACGCTTATTTTGTTGTCTGTTTGTATTGACTCGCGGATGCTGTGACAGTATCGCTACATTCCATGCCATATTTCACCTTTCGAATGGCCCTCCGCTCGCTACCGCTCGCTACGGGGGCTCAAGAAAAGGAAACTAACCAGGTGCTAACCCAATCTAACCCAAGACATACCCAAAAACAAGAAAAAAACAGTTTAGAAATATAACCTTAAAAAAAAGTTTAAAACAGCGATGGGGTTTGAACTCGAGTCGCCGAAGTGAAGGCTAGTCGTGCAAACCCCTAGACCACCAGGGCACATACAAACGATTGGTTGCATCACGAAGACATGACGCGCAGGTGCGCGCGCACGAATGGAATGTAGCGATAAAGTCACAGCATCCGCGACTTTTGTATTGTATCTATGTTGCTATGACAACACTTTTACCTCCGCCGGCGGAAAAGTGAAAAGTAAAGCTCCGGCGGAGGAAAAACGAAACTTCACGGCCGCCTACACAGTCGAGTAATGACGGATTTACTGAGGTTTGAAGAAAAAATTAATTTCTTCCTGCGGATATCGAAGAAGCTGATAATAAAGTCACTTTTGAGTTATTGCCTAGTAAGCAACAATACGAGTTTTCGTACAACCGTTTCATTAGATGGTGCGATCTGAAAAATGTTAGTGGCAAGTTCAGTCTGATATAAAACATTTTTATATTTTCGCACCAGTGCTAAAAGTAAATTACTTTTAGCACCAGTCTCATAAAGTGACATTTTAGACACTGACAGCATGCGTTAAAAATTGTACTTTTAGTGACGTTTGTAGAAAAACTCTATTTTCGAACAATAAACAAATATGCGAGACCGACTTTGAATATATTCTTACTTTTCCCTTGGGTCCTGAAAAAAGCACTGAAATAATATTCTCTTTATTCCTTAACCCTGTATACAATTAAGCACACTATTCTGCTCTTATAGCTTTGAAACTAATAGATCTCTTAGCTATTTATATCCAGTCGCGCATATATCGGGGATATTCCGAAAGCGACCGCAACTTCTCTATTATTCTCGACCTTGGCCGTACTATACCTCCGGAAAATATCAGAGCTATCAGGAATGTTCTCGGTAGGCGACCATTCAGGCGGAAATAACGTAGACGCGGTAAGTAAGTTGTACAGGGTAGCCCAAAAACATAGATAGTCGCGAACCGTGACAATATTATTTTAAAAAGCCATTTCGGTTTTAATAATTTGTAATTATAGCTAATATATCCGATCAGTCCGATTCTCATTAAAAAAGACTTTACTTTTGACAGAAAAAAGCTCCGAGAAAATCTTTACAATAATTATAACTCAATAAGTTTAGCCAAAATGAACTAAAGATAATAGACAATGGGTGAATTTAATAACTCTGGTCCAATAAGCTCCTCTCGAAAAAAACGCAAACAAGCGATTATCAGAGATGGAAAGAAAGGAAAGCAGAGCCGGACAAGTTTACAGATGAGTTATCTCGCCCCACTTTAAGGAAAAGCATTTACAGAGCTTGATAATCCAGGAGATTAAACACTGCCACAAGTAGATAACGGTTAAACTTTAATGTGAGGTTAGCAACTAGACGTAAATTAGACGTTCTCTGTTTGTATATTCTGTAATTTAAACTTGCAAAAGTGGCTATAAGTGATCATCATTATTAAATGGTTTGTTTAAATGCAATATAGTTTTGGAGGATGCCAAACGGGAGTACTGATTTAATTCCGTGCATACTTTCCTTCTAAGGAACTCGCTTGGTAATACAATTTTTGGATAAACTATAAATTATTTTCCGACAGCAATTCAAGTATATTTAAACAGTATCTAGTCCATAAGATTAAGATTGCATTTTTAACTGTATATCCACTGTAACATACATACACGATTTATGGCGGTGGCTCCAGGAAATTACAACCTTTTCAGATATAGATTAGAAAAGCAGACGCACATAGAGGTATGGTCATCCATCTATGTGAAGGAAGATTTAGTTGGAAGTGCGATGGGCCGGATTTAGTAACTGATTCTGGTTAAATTGTTTCAACAAATTATTTAATAACTTTTGTAAGTTGATTCCAAAGTAACTTCAGTTGTTCGTACTGGCTCGCCAAAAGAGAACATTCAAATAAAATAATAATTTTATTAAAGAAAAATTAAATTGAAATTCAAGTTTCAAGAAATAATACCGCGTCTACAGTTAAACTATTTTGCCTAAGGGAAATTCAGGAAAATTTACCACAATAGCACCTATCATATGCCTTACTAAAATAATATACTTTACTATTGGATGGCATTGTGTTTAACTTCACAAGAACCGAAGTCAGACTGGAGTTTTATTTAGTGATTAGATGAACTAACGACAAGTACTATCGCCCACTAGTTGCACGCCTAAAAAACAAGTCTCCAACACTTTGCTCTAAAATGCTCTAACCCAAGCATATTCAGCGAGCAAAGAATCGAGATCGGAATGCACAAACCATGTTAGCTGAAGTAACTAATTTGGAAAAGGCGGCGGTACTAAAACCGAGGTTGGAATTTCCAAAACATGTTAAAACGCTAATTGCGTTAGGAATTTTAAATATTCTTAGGAAACACACTTTAATAGCTGGGCACGTGCTGATGCTGATTCCATATTTTTCGAGGAGAACCACAGAGAACGAGCCGTGAAAGATGGTATAAAAAGCTAGAAATCTTTGGGAAATAGTCAGACGAAAAAGATTCTTCACGCGCGATAGCACGTTACGCTGCCCAAAAATATGGGAACTCTGAAAAGTCAGTCAGAAAAGAATCTTCACGCACGATAGTACGTTACGCTGCCCAAAACTATAGAAACTCGGAAAAATTAGTCAAAATTTAACTATTACGAACGTTACGCTGCCCAAATGATTAATGAATATTGACCAACCCACGAAAAGTGTATCTGGGTACCAGAGGTCCGTGAAAAGTAACTAAGTAGTCAATACAAAGTCATTTCGTCGTAGAAAGCAGTGCCTTTACCAACCACTGAATTAATATAAAAATGCTCCCTTAAATTGTGTGCTCCCTTAAATTTGAAATCCCAATTAGTATTTTGAAACTGAAAGTGGTTTGACCTACGCTCGTTTCCGTATAACTAGGGTATTATATGGATACAGAACAACTGGAATGAAGAATGAAGCAACTGCCTAGGTGGAAGGAAATGGTTGTTGCTTATGGCGTCTAGGTAAAATATCTTCATAACAATAGGGTGTCGACACACTATTACTGCGAACCTGGTTAACAGAAATTGAACAGGAATTATTGAATAAAAGGCCGCGAATACAGTAGGTAAGCAAATAGGTGTAATAGGCGTTCATTTCAAAGATCCATCCGGATGTGACACAGTTTGTCCAAGACCAGGTGTTTCAATATACGGCGGCTGAATTTGAAACTAATACATGTAAAATTGCCTTCTTGTGTCTGTACCGTACCAGTGCATCAAGTTGAAAAATGTGTGAATATACATAAAGAAAACTGTATTGTTTTCATACCAGGGGACCTTAATGTCAATTCTAAGGAAAATAGTAAGAGCCCAATTGATTGTATGTCTATTACGGACTGCACAAGACACCAGAGTATGTGGAGCCTCAAAAAGTTGTATTGACAAAACATACTTACAAACCACAACCACTTTATGGCTGAAATACTTCATACGCATATATCGGATCACACAGGGCAAAAATAACTTTCCAAATTAAAGTAAGCAATCAACTTGCACATTTAATGAAATTGTGGATGTTTAGTGGTCAGAAGGTGCAAGAGTTTATATGGTTTCTATCTGAACAGCACTGGGATGAAGTTCTCTGTCTCCCAGAGTGAAGTGTGAATGAACCATGACATTCTTTCATGTGGATATTTGAGCACTGCTTCCTGTTGGGGGGGCGTTGAGGCCTTGACCTAGAAGGCTGGCATATCCACTGACTCCTGAAATTATGGTATGCAAAAATCGTCTGAGTCCTTTGTTGGTTTTGAGTAGGAGTGATGATAGGTATCGGAACACATATGTACACCAGTATGCTTGAGAAAATGAGGACAGGAAAACAAATTGTGCCTGTAAAAAAAGGAGATTAAGCGAGGTGAAACGAAAAAGAGAGATTGTCATGTTCCAGGGAATCCAGATGTGGTTTGCTAATTTCAACAACTTGACTTGCTTTAAAGACTCTCGGTTTACAGGAACCTTCACAGTATTCCATATAGTATTACATCATTTTTCTTAGATCCTGTTGCAATTAATGAAATAACAATTGTAATAAAAAAATAAAGAACAAAAAAGTTTAGGGTTCGATGAACTATCAAGCAATGTGGTAAAACAATGTGCTGAAGAATAACCAGTTAGTTCCCTTCAGCCACATTGTCAATAAATAATTTAAGAGTGAGCTTTTTTCGGACAGTCTCAAGGGAGCATTGGTAAAACCTGTATACAAGAAGGGAGATTTAACTCTACTTGAGAGCTATGGGTCAATAAGATTGATTTACGCTGAAAAACTTTCCCAACATGGTTATCTCAGAGGCAGTTCAATAGACATAGCGGTTTATTGTTTGACTGATGAAATTGTGCGGAAATGGGAAAACAAGGACATCCTGGATCTGTCCAAAGCTTTTCACAGTTTGAATTATGACATCATAAGTGAAAAGCTGGAGCGGTATGACGTGTATAGTCCGCCCTTGGACTAGATCAGCTCTTATCTGCTTGTTCGCATTCAGTGAGTTGCAAATTAAAGGGATAGGGTGAGGCACTGTTCTGGAGAAGAACATCTTCGGATGGTTTGTTATTATCAGGCTGATTCCGAATCTGGGGGCGACTCACTGCCTAGGTTTGAGGAACGCGGACATAGTAAAGCGAGTACAGCTTCTGCAGGGGAGTGAATTTAAGTGTGAGTACGAAGTTTCTAATATCAGATCGGTTTATTTGCGAGTGTTTGGATCTATTTTTGAGCACTGCTTCCGGTTGAAAGCAGCGAGGCGTAAATCTAGATGACTGACACATCCACTAACCACTGAACTCATGGTATGTAAGAATCGGTTGGATCTGTTGTTGGTTTTGAGTATGAGCGATGATCGGTATATGTACACTAGAATGATTGAGGAAGTGAAGAAAATGAATGCGAATCAGAGGGAGTGACAATAAAACAAATTGTGTCTGGAATGAAATAAGATTGTAAGAGGTGAAAGGAAAAAGAGGGATTGTCATATTCCAGGAAATCCAGATGTGATTTACTAATTGCAGCAACTTTATAATAAACGCTGCTTCTGGTTCGTTTCAAAAACATCCAGTTACAGGGACCTTCGCAGTATGCCATAGAGAATTATATCATTTTCTTAGATCATGTCGTAATTAATGAAATAATAATTATAATAAAAAAATAAAAGTCCAGGGACCATTGAAGAACTGGCAGTTTCCTTGAGCCACATTATTAATAACTCATTAAAGAGTGATATTTTTCCGAATAGTCACAAGTGGGCAGTAGTAAAGCCTGTATACAAGAAGGGCGACCCAACTCTGCTTTTATAGCTCTTAATTAATGAAATAATAATTATAATGAAAAAAATAAAAAACAGAAAAAGTCCATGGTTCAATTAACTATCAAACAGTGTGGTAAAATAATCTTTTAAAGAACTGGCAGTTCTCTTGAGCAACATTATCAATAACTCATTCATCTCATCTGTAAGCTTTTGACAGTTTGGATCAAGGCATCAAAATTGAAGAGCTAGAGTGGTATCTTCTTGTTCGCACCCAAAGAGATAAGCCTAGTACTCAGAGCTTCGACTGTCGCCCGCGACAATCCCCACTCCTTGCTATATCAATGTCGAGCGACAGCCGTCACGTCACGACGATGTCAACCATCTGTCATTCTACATAATATCCCCAAAGAAAATTACGTGAAGTTGATTCAAACCAACTACAGCGACAGCAAACTGGTGACACTGTGGAGGGATTAGGGGTGCTGACGTCACTTGTCTCGTATTGGCCAGACAGAGTGTAGCTGGCGACAATCGAAGCTCTGAGAACTAGGCTATAGGGTGAAGCACTGTCCCCGAGAGGAACATCTTCGGGTGGTTTACTATTAATAGACTGACTTGAAACCAGAGGAAGGCTCACTGTCCATGTTTGAAAACGGCGCTGAGGTACCCAGACATACCAGAACGAATGCAGCTTTAGCAGGAGACAGTTAATTTAAGTGTGAGTACGAAGTTTTTAGGCATTCACCTGGATTAGAACGTGAACTGATCCGTGCAGGTTGCAGGTGTTTGCGGAAGAATGAGTACAGTAAGCTATGCATTACGTGCCATGTAAAAATACGTAAAGTTTGAATATGCCAGATCAGTTTATTTTGCTAGCATTCATTCAATTTTGGGTTACGGAATCATGTTCTGGGAAGTAATTCGGGGGTGCAACAGGTGTTTATAGGACAGAAGAGGGCGATGCGCCTTATTCTGGGTTTGGGACGGCAGGAGCCTTCCAGGGGTAAGGTGCAAGACTGCTTGAGTATGAATCAAATCATGAGCGATCTGGTATAGTGTACCAATACACAGATTACCTGTAACTACTGCTTACGTTTTTTTTTAAATACATTACCCAATGAGTTAAGGGCATAGAAGGATTAAGAGTTTATACAAATTTATCCTAAATGCGATCTTGGAAATAGAATCGTATACGGTTCAAGAATTTATGACATATCGTATCTCTTGAATGTATTTTATGTTTAAGTATATATTCAACAAAAATTGTATTTGTCATTTTACACTTTAGATAAGTTTTTTCTAATGGTTTCTTTGATGTGACTTTATTCATTGGTGACACCCATTCATTCAATTTTCTATTGTGTATGCATGATAATCTTTTTGAATAAAGTATTTTACTATTATTATTCATATTAGTATTACTGGGTAAACAAAAATTGCAGTTCACACGAAAAACTAACTCATCTCGTTAATGAGATTTTGACCAATCCATCAATAATGCCTACACTCTTGACGCCAACCCAAAATTTGCTCGAAAAGAAAGCCAAGGAGATTTCCAACTATCGAGAGTTGGAGGTCAGAATGAACAGGCAGTGGCAGTTGAATCCGGTCGAAACAGTGGTTTCATCTATTGGAATTGTGCTTAAAAGCCTGCAAAGAAAAGCTCTACAAGCCCATTCAGAAAGCTCTTATGCTTTCGACCTCGAGAATTTTTCGGAAGTTTGTCGGCAACCTCCAAGATCGGAAACTCAAACATCAGCAGTGTCATCCCAGTTGTTGACCCCATAACACGGAAAGGATTCCAGCAGAGCTTAATTGTTCTGATGTTTAAGGCATTTGGTATTAAGTAAATTTTCCCCTTTAAAGGCAGTGCGAAATCCGAAGGGCATGCAAATCTATTCTTATTTTTATTAAACAAGTCATATGTAAAAGAAGCTTTGCATGAACTATTGAACTACTTACTATCTCTTTTATCCGATTCGCTAAAGGGTTTTTTTATAATACTTATTGTTAAATGAGCGAGAATATGTTAGATATCATCAAATATCAAATCACATTTTAACATTATGCTTAAAGCAATATTTGTATTGTATTTGAATCTTTTTTTTTATTTAATTTTGGAAAAACCGCGTATATTATGGAATTTTTCTATACTACCTAATAATTTAATTTTTTCTTCCAGAATTTCATTAACGATCTACTAGAAAGAGCAAAGACCCTCTAAGTTTAAGTGAAGTGCCAAATGAGGTTCCAGTACCATAAAATAATAGACTTTTCGTCGACAGCATTGTTCCATTTCAGTCAATTCTAATCGTCTTTTGAGCAGTCATAATAAGGCTGCAGACATTAGATTGTGACTTCTTAGTTTTTGCGTAGTTTCGGATGATCGAATGTTGTAAAAACACCACGAAAATGTTGCACAAGTATGACATAGTGATTGTTGATATATTAATGTAAGCATAATATTCCATCCCCAAAATTTGTTATAATGGAGGTATAAAACCTGGTTTTTACTATTTTAGAAATATGTTATAGTCAAATAATATCCAGATGGTTAAATATCAGATAATCTCCCGGAGAGAAAACTTGTTTCATGTTTTGTATTGTTTGCTGTGCGAAAGTTAAAGGTTTTGTACCTACAAAAATTGCTGTTAATTCAGTAGTAAGTGTCCAGTGTAGGTAAAAAATGTTTGTTCTAGGTTTATTTTAGTTTGTGTATAAAATAAGTGTTAATATTGCGAAAAATTGTACGAACGCCAAAAACATTACAAAAACTAAAATCTTAATTAATTTCTAAAAATAAACGACCATATCCTATAATATATTGAGTCATTAGATAATTTTTTAAGGCTCTATCTACTTTTAATGATTTTGACGTTCTCTGCAGTCAATCATGCTAAGACTTTTATCATACTATTACCCATGAAAAATAATGTAGCATAGTCGTTTTTTTAATGCATATAAAGGAAATATTTAGATTGTAATGTTTGTAATGTACACATTTACCCGCCAAAAAATGGGTGTTTTTGTTTATTCTTAAAGAAAAATCTGATGTTCAAAGAAGCGAGGCTGCCATAAGGTTTGCTCTTTTAAATTAAGCATAATAAATCAATTTTAAAAGAGTCATGGAGTAATGATTAGCTACAAGAACGAACAAAGGTATCTTTCGTGAGAGCCATCTTCGACTGGGCATACCTTCAAGTCAATGCGTAAGAGATCCGTCGATCCTTTTTATACATAATATGTTTTGTAAAAAAATGATTCAGGGATAAACACTGTTCATGCCATCAACAGGATGGAGGGTAAGATTCTGTACTTTGTAACCTGATTCGAGGAAGGGCGAAGTCGGCTTACTTTTTTCACTTTTTTGTTACCACTCAATGCTACCAGAAAGTACACTTTGACTTATGTGAATTTTTGAAAATATAAAACACAGAATTCTCGAGCCCAGAATAGAATTTATATTGAACTCCCTCTCCATTTTCTATTTTGGTCGGTTAGAAGATGTTATCCACCTAAACCCTTAACCTACCGCTATCAGTGCAGTGTAATTTATTATCACTTTGAGGATTTTTATTGATTATTTATATCGGTAATCGATTTACCATCAAATCGATATAAAGAAATTATTACAGCCGCTGAACGCCCTCTCCCTCCCACTTTTACTAGCGGTAGTACCAGAGTCAAAAGATTCTAATAAATAAACTGTGGTGGGTACTACTATTCATTACATGCATTTATTTATTGGACGTCCCAACATGAAAGGTCTAAGCCAAACAAACCAAATCTTCAAAACTAAACCAGAAAACAAATAACCGAACCGGAATACTTAATCTGTCTTAAATCAATCATAAGCAAATTTTTGATAAAGTAAACAGATGGTCGTGTCGAAAATATCCCTAGATTCCTAGGAATAACCATGGCAACATTTAGTTCCCTCAAAAATTGACGTTTAGTGTGTTATGACAAATGACAGAATACTACGACAGTAGCAGCCTCTAATTCATATATAATTTCTTGTTACATATATGCTCTAATTGTAGCCCCAATCGAATGCGTTGTTGCCATATTTCAGTTATATATACCCAATAATGCTACAATTAGATGCAATTGTATTCATGATAAGCGAATTCTGGGGTTAAGCAGGTTAAGGTGTCTGGTTACAGGATGATTTGGGCAGACGCCGAAACGTTTGAAAACTTCACAACAAAATCACAAATTTATAAAATCAATCGAATATATTCAAATAAATCTATTACTTGAAAATTACAGAGTATATAAATCAATCAAGCAAATTTGTTGATCATCATCATCATCATCAATCAGCCCTCTGCGTCAGTCAAGTCTGTCTTGAGCGCTACGACTAGCAAACCTATTTAGGACAGTCACGTCTTTTATCATGTGTTTTTTTATCTGTTTAAATGTGCCTCGTCCAAAAATGTTTTGGCCTAAACGGGTACTTTCTTCCTTTATAGTAAGAATGTGCTCCGTATAATAAATATAATTTTGCTTACCAGGTGATGAAAACTTGGTTATTGGTTGGTTGGACCCGGAACATCTGTTTGCTTGAACTTTGAATTGACATAATCTCATGTTTTTTTCACGTTTCGTCTTCGGTCGAGTCAACACGCGTTGTGTATCGGCTTCGTTGTTGCCATTGGGTGAACAGGTGGCAAACGTTCAGTGGCCGTTGTTTCTCCCTGAGGAAAATTGTGTGTCCTAGCCAGAAGAAATCCCATACACGTCGGCACCCAGGCCGTGGGGAACCGGATGTCCCCGTGAGATTATTTCTGTCTGTTGGGATCGGATGTCCCCGTGAGATCATTTCTGTCTGTTGGAATCATTTCTGTCTGTGCCTGCAATGATTCAGCCTACAGCCAACATTTTAGATGTGTGTGATAATCGGAGCCTTTAAGATAGCGTATATGCTCGACATCTTGAGGGGTTCAAAAATATAGTGCCTCCCATCCAACAAGCGCTATACACGCCAGCAGTCAAGAATAATAAACTAGAGAGGATGGTTACCATCTGCCGGATTTTTTCACTGACAGCTGCTCTGTCGTGACGTAGCCACGCGCGAAGTTGGGACGAAAGATTTGACATACATAATATGGTAAAGACGTAGGGGTAAGACTATTTTTCTTGTTTAGAGTTTATAAAAATGTGTTTAGACTCAAAATTTAAATGGATAATAAAAAGAAACTATTGCTTACGAAATTACTGTTTTTTATTAATAAAGAATTGAACTTTTACAGAATGTTTCTGGTGATTTTAAGATTTTAAGTTTTTTAACCTGGCGATATTGACCGCGGGGCACGGGGCGATAGTAAGTGAACATAGGCTCTTACGGAAAGTAACCATCCTTCACCAGTTTATTATTCTTGGGCTGTATACATACACATGATAAGCGGGTTCCAACTTTAAGCAGGTTCCGGTGTCTGGTTACAGGGTGGTACAAGCCTGGTTAGTTTGGGTTAGTTCAGACGCCGCCGAATCGTTCAATAAACAAAGTCACAAATTTATAAAATGAATCGAATATATTGAAATAAATCGATCACTTACAAATTACAAAGTATATGAATCAATCAGATTCAATTTGCCTCTATGGGCGCAAAGTGAATTGGATGTTGGGGCATAATGGAATGTGTTTATTGTTTTAAAGCAGAAGAAAACTTCATCATTAACAGTGCATACCTATAGGTATACCATCTAAGCTACGTAATAAGAAAATAAAATAACCATTACACAATGAAGAATGAATGAAGAAATTTAAGGTGATAAATTTAAAAAATAATAATAAAATTTTAAACGGTTTTTCGGAAATATATTTTATAAGTCCTATTACGTTTTGTACTGGGTTGCAAAGTTTTAAGTTAAAAGGAGTTATGCGGGGCAAAAAAAAATATAAAGCATAACAATTCTTAAAAAAAAATTAAACTTGAAAATGTACATAAAAACACAAATTCTTCATATTTTCGTATAACGAATGCCAATGAACATAACATAAACAAATAACTAAACAGCTGTGTTCAATAAGCTTTAAACGAATAACAGCACATAAAAAAATCTACAAATTATTGAAATAAATATGCAATAAACGCACAAACAAATTTGTCATATTTTCGGATAAAAAATCACAATGAAAATAAACCAATAACTAAACTAATGCTGTGTGGTTGGATGATTTCGATAAATCCTCATGAATTTGACGGTATAAATTTGATCTTTGTTTTTATCTAAATCAGAATCTTTGCTTGTAATTTTGAGAATTTGGCCACAGAATTTTCCTTCGTGTCCTTTTTCTGATCTTTTAACTCGAAAAGAACGTAACCATTTTCTCTTGGCATTTGATTAGGTATAGTAAAGCTTTTGCCTTGAACACTGATTAATTTAGCAGTGACTAATCAAAGTTACAAGTAGTACTCCTAGTACTTTACATTATACTGACATTGACACATTCAAGTCACTGATTAGATAGCCAGCCTTGATTAAAGAGTGTGCTTAGCTTATTCCATGTAAATACGAAGGAGTTATCAGTGGAACATTGGATTTGGTGAGAGTCGTCCTGATATGCGGCTGCCGTGTGACAGTGACGTCCCTCAGTTGGAACACATATATACAAAATAGCTTATTTTTTGGGGGCATTATATTCAGGTCCAGCTTCTCTTTGAGTATCCCTGATTAGCGTTCATATAATCATAATCATATCATCGATATATTAAATAAGTGGCATTTATACGATTTGAAATTTGGAAATATTATTCGTTGACTGTGAATTTTTCATATCAAAAATGCTGGTCTAGCTCCTAAAAATGTTATTACTTGATATTTATTTTATATAAATTGAATATTCAGAACACTAAATTGTTTTCGGCCAAGGCGATACATATTAAACAAGATTAAGTCCCTCTTCAAGACGTTTCACATTTGTGGATAATCACCCCGGATTTTTTACCTAAATTATATTTAACATAATTATTATGAGTGATTTTTTAACCATGTTTAGTCATTCTTACTTTTGAGTTTTCTCAAGGATCTTGGTGAAATTTAATTTTAATGTTAAACGCCTGTTTTCTGTTTAAATCATTTTAAATTTTTCCTAACGGAAAAAGGCATGGTGTACCTCTTGGAATAATATTCAAAAGTGTATCTGATGATCCTAAAACTTTATGTCAGATTTCCAGTAATAGGTATATGATTAAATTATTTGGAAAATTTTGAAATAAATCCCCAAAACTAAGGTAGGTGTATCTTTTACTTTTTTATTCCTTATGAAAATACTTGGTAATTTTACAGTGCTTTATTGGTTTTTATATTTTTAGTTCCCATTTATGTTCATAACTAAAATACAGATAACATTTAGAGTGACCCAACCCTCATATATGCTATATAAAATGTGATCAGAAGGGCATCTAATATATTTCCCGATTATTTTTGGGAATTTATTGAAAACCCAAGGGTTTAATGGGGTTTAGATTTCACCTTGCGTTTTCCACAAAAGCCCTTGACCCTAAAATATATACAACACGGGTAATGTGTTTCTAGCACAGGGCCAAAAACCTGGAGTGATTAGCCACAAGTGGCTACTTGTATTCGTTTAAACACATCTTTTAACCTGCGTCATATTTTCAATTGTGATCTCATCATTTTCATTTTTAATATTGTGTCTGTAATCTATAATTAACCTGAACATTAGTTAAGTCTAGGATATAGAACTTTTAATAAATAACATATTGTATAAACATGTTGCGTTTTTTGGTTGTTGTTTTACTTTACCCTTTGTACCGCTCATGCGTATAGTTGATAAAATTCAAACTATTTATTGCTCTAAAGTAAGTCAAGATATAAAAGACTAGATAATGAAGAAATTCGTTTTCCCTAATAAGACAATAAAACAAGAAAAAGCGCCTTAAATACACAATCACAGATGTGGATATAGCTCAAGAGTTTGGCAATATTCCATATTAGTTTTCAATAAGGGTACACTTGGCACCGACCTTAGAAAATTATCTGCTCAATGGTAGATTTTAGAAACTCCTGATACACCCCTGCCCTCGAAAGGTTAATATTTTCCACATACTTAAAAAAAAACAGAGACCCAATGTTTAATTCATTAAATCCCTGGAAAAGCGATCTGCTATTGTTCGCAATGCTATTGAAAATTACTAATGGGTGGGAGGGAGAAAGGTATATTCAAGCTCTGAATGTGAAGATGTTCAGCGTTTGCCGTTTGTAATATTTTGTCTCCAGACTTGCCAGTGGCGTATCGGTGAGTAAGGAACGGGTGAAAAGAACACTATTTTGTGATTTCGGTTTGTTTCTTAAAACAGCTTTAGATACATAGACGATTATTTTTTAGGGTTTGATGCATTATAAAAGGGCGCTTCACACACTTTCACATTTAAATATTTAAAAAATCATAAATTATTGATGAATGCAAGAAAGTAGAGCTAAAAATATGAAGGAAAGTTCCTATCGATATAGGCACAGCTTGTTCAATAACCAGCTACTCATCTTGCGGCGGCATCCTTTGATTTGGGAAAGTCAAATGAAAATTTTAGAAGAGGGCCTTGACTTAATATTTTTCTAAACGTCTGGGCATCCGAATAAAACTTTTGACAGTTCGTTTAATTTAAAATACGATGTTTTATCTCTAAAATCCGTTTGAAAACGATTTTAAATGGAAAAATTGTATAAAAATCCGATATTTCGGGTCATTTTAGGGCAATAGCCGTAGCTTGGGACGAATTTGTCGTGGATTTTGAAGCGAATATTCATTTTAAATTCAGTTCGCTTCGTGTCATTACATTGCCTGGAAAATCACGAGACCGTGAAACTGATCCGCTCAGGGCACTGGCACGATGCGCAGTGCCCGACACTCCAACTTTCCGATTTCGACAGAGATGAATAGCTGGTTATTGAATAAGCTGTGATATAGGTTCGGAAATGCTTCGTAAGGCAGCTACGACCCATCAAATTGGGCCCCCCAAATGAGTTTTTATCGATTATCTCCCTAACTATTGAGAGTTAAAAGTTAATATTTGGTATTTTTAGGTTTTCAATTACGGGGAAACGTTTGTTAAAAGTGAAAATGTAATTCCCCGACCAGTGGTGTAGATATTTGGGGGTGGGGACTTTCCTTTTTTATTTTGATCCCTGGCTAATTTTTAGCACCACAATAAGATTTTACCGACGGTCTTGTACAAAAAAGATACTCTTGATTAAAAGCCGTAGTGAGTACCGTTTTCGAGAAAAACGCGTTTTTGTGATGTGGAAAAACATTTTTATTAAAAACACTACAAACATTAAATGCTAAACAAAACAATAACAATCAGCTTTCTTGCAAAGCAAATTATGGAAATGGCTCTCATTTATTTGGATGCATCCTCTTATACATTTCCTCATGGAAGTTCAAACTCTTCCAAAAATACCAGATATATTGCTATTAAGCTCGCACTGATTAATTACACGCTCAATTCCTCAGCATTGCGAAGCGGAACTACGTACACTAAAGTAAGCCTTTAAATATTCCCCAAGAAAAAAATCCAAAGGATTTAAACATGAGGAGCAAGGTGCACCGGTCCCCCTCGCCCAATCCAGCGTCCATGATAAACCCGATTTAAATATGCTCTTACATCTAAGCAAAATGCGATGGGGTCCCATTATGCATAAAAAATATGTTCTATCTTAATTCGTACGGTACATCATCCCTCAAGTCGGACAGAACGTTTTCTAGAAAGTCCAGGTATTTTTGTCCTTATGTCTTGATTCAAAAGATTCGTGAGGGTTTTCCTCAGCCCAAACATGGTTATTATGAAAATTAATAATCCCGTCGTGAACCCAGCTTCATCAGTACAAAGTAAAAAGGCCATTATTTATAAAATAAGCATCTATAAGCAATTGCCCTCTTAACCATTGACAGAACTGCGTTCTTCGTAGCACATCCTCAAGGCTTGAACCCTATGTAAATGATATAGGTATGAAACGGAGCTTTTGGTAATGCCTTCGTGGGCAGCAATTCACCTAACACTTGGGTTCGATGCGACGATGTCCAAGACCCTTTCTTCGTTTTCTGCTGTCCCAGTGGTACGACTTTTTCCACAATCATGTTTCGAGGGGTAAAGGCTCTGTTTTTGCGTAATCCTCGATGCAGGTTGGTAAAAGTTTGTTCACAAGGAACCACTCTGGTGGGGAAGGTTTCTTCATAAAATCTTCAAGCTTCACGCGCGCTTCATTTGCTTTCCCGTACATTTGTTCGAACAAATAAGGGATGGTCACTTCCTGAGAAAATTTCGCCAAAAAATGCAATTTGTATAGCGTTTATGACAGGAAAAGTCAACAGTGACAGTCACAGCTAATATTGTTGTTTTTGTGTACATAACATTACAAAAACGCATTTTTCTCGAAAACGGTACCCCGTAGGACTTTTTACCGAGAGTCGGTACCTATTTTGTAGAAAAATATCTGTAGAATCTTATTTGAATGCCAAAAATTACCCAGAAGTCAAAAGGAAAAGAAGAGCGTTTTAAAAGTCCTCACCGATCACCCCTTTCCAATTATCTACGCCTCTGATTATGGAACTGCATTTACACTTTCACCAAACGTTTTCCCGTGCTCGAAAACTTAAAAGTACCAAATCTGAACTTCTAGGTCCCAATGGTTAGGGGATACTCGATAAAAACTCATTTTAGGGGCCCAATTTAACGGGCCATAGCTCCCTTACGAAGCATTTCCAGACCTATGTCAATAGGAACTTTTATTCATATTTTTGGCTATAGAATCTTCTCCCAAACTATATAAACATTATTTCCGGACACCCTGCAATTCGATCGCGTGCCATATTAGCTACAGTCACAGTACACGAAAAAATTTTAATAGTCTCTGGCTACAGTGTAATTGTCAAAAATTTGGTAGTATGCCAAATTATTAGGTCATGCATGATATGTATCGGTAGAGTCAAAGCTAACACAAATTATGAGTGTCTCGCGAGAGCTTTATTTTGGTTGCCGTCAAGGTAAAAGCGTTTCCAACGCCATCTAGTGTAGGTGGCGTTGACTCGAGCGATTTCATTCGATGTCTTCGTGATGCAATCAATTTGCAGCAAGAGTCGTCGGGGTCTAGAGGTTTAGATGGTTAGGTCTGAATTCGGCGACTATCGGCGGCGGCCCGGGTTCAAACCCCGTTGCTTTTTTTTTGTTTACGGTTAACTTTCTAAACAGTTTTTTTCTTGATTTTGGGTATGTATTGGGTTACGTTTGGTTAGCTCCTGGTTAGTTTTCTTTTCTGGAGTTCCCGTAGCGAGCGGAAGGCCATGCGAAAAGTGAAATATTACTTATTGTAATACGTGCCCGTACTTTGGATGCACTTTTTACGAAATATACAGCAGCTTGCATGTGTTCCGCGAATACATTCACAAAGAATCCCCATTCTTTGAATGAATTTGACGTCTGTATCCGCATTTGTAACATTCGACTTTCACGGCAGCCAAAATAAAGCTCTCGCGAGACAGTCGCCACAAATTAACGTGTGTTCAGATACAAAGCGGTGCAGAGCAATCAAATTATTGGAAATGTCCATTAGGTTATAGTAGTAGTAAACTCTCTGATGGCCTTTTTCGTGAGAAAATTCAGCCAGTAACGACCCCTATCCAGGCTTAGCAAGAGGTAGAGCGACCCTTCTACATTGGTTACACCTTGATGGATAGAGATACTATTTTTTGAGTCCTCAGTATGTCGAGTGTGTACTCCTGGGGACTCAGACATATACATGCACGGCTTGTTTTAAGGTTCGAACACCACCGGCTGGACGTTCACAAACATAAAAATCTCTAGCATGCACGGGGCTCAAACCCCCGGCTGGACGTCCGTATCTTATTCGGGGAGAAAACTACCCGGTCCCTGAACGTTCACCATGAATTCCCAAAACTAACATATATGTATATGCAGCTGGAACAAAATGGCCGATACCCGACACGTGCACTCTCGACCGAAGACGAAACGGAAGTCGTCCATTAGGTTATGTGTGATATGTATCGGTAGAGTCAAAGCTAACACAAATTAACGCGCGTTCAGATACAAAGCGGTGCACAGCAATCAAATTATTGGAAATGTCGAATGGAACAACTCTCAAGTGAGAAGAAAAGTTGTAATAGGGATGTAGACGTATTAGTTTTTATTGGAACAATCGCATATTTGAAGAATACGATAAATCACCATTGATTTGTATAGGAGTGGATAAGCAATAGCCGCCTGTCGCACTATTCAAAAGTGGCAACCTACGGGCGAAAAAACAGGTTTCTGCGCATGACAAAATCGACGTAAAATGGAAAAACGTAAACAAAGAAGATACCGTTTTGTCATGCGCACTAAAACACTTGCCGTCTCAGCAGGCGTCGATCAGGATCGAACTTGGCTTTTGTCTTTGACGTGTTTTCGTTTTGACGGCGCGGCGTTTTAAGTTAATAATTCGAGTTTTTACTTTTTTTCTACTTTCTTTGGACCTAGTGTCTGTAGTTGCTTAATTAGTTTTAGTTTAGTGGTTCACGTTTGTGGTTTGTGCGTACCCTATTTTGATTTTCATTTAAATTGAACAATACGCACATAAACGATGGGCGATGCTACCAAAATAGAATCCCGAAAGTGTATGGTTGTGTTTTGTAGTAGTATAGGCAAAATACCAGGGATTTCCTATTTCAAGTAAGTCAAATTATTATAAGTATTACTTATTTATACCTTATTGTTTGTTTCACTATGCTAACTGGGGCCCATTTCCCAATCGGCAAGACTCCTCTACCGAATATTTGGTGAAATAAACACTTTCGAATTCCGGGCCTGCCTATTTACCTTCACGGTGCAACAGCTAGCTCCTACTAATTTTCTAATGCGCAAGTCCAAATTGAAATCTCTTTGTTTACATTTCGCGGTCGTAAATTTGCCATGTTTGGTCTATTTATTGCTTATCCACTCCTATACAAATCAATGTAAATCACCCGTTCCTTGGACTACACCATCTCTTCCCACGTGAGGGTTGTTCCAATGCCTCGATAATTCGTGCCCTGTATCGTGCTTATACCCACCGGGCGTGAATTCTCGAATCATGGGAACAGCCCTCATGTGAAAGAGAAGGTGAAATAGGGATGTAAAAATATCGATTTTCATGCGATGGATAAAATCGTATATTTGAAGAATGCAATACATCCCTATTTCCTTGAAGCACAGATTCTATTCCTTCGTGGGACATGTACCAATAACTTAAGCATTCACGCTCTGGGAGGAATTTTCCAGTTATGGGTAGAGATCTCATTGTTGGGGGTCCACAACATGAGCTTTTCGAATGCGCATGTTCGAATGGGTCTTGTGGAGCTATCAACAGTAATGAGGTTAGAATATTTCACTTCACTATGGCCCTCCGCTCGCTACGAGGGCTCAACGAACAGAAACTAACCCATGGCATACCCAAAATCAGGGAAAAAATGCAGTGCGACAATCCAATCTTACATCTTTTCCAACAACAATTCACACAGACAGTTATTTATAGGTAGTATTTGTACCTACATCATATCGGGGAGCAGCAGTAAGGTATTCAATTACAAAAGGGAAGAGCTCTCTCAGGTTTTAATGACTAATGACTGAAAGCAATTCTCTGACCCATAAAGGCATCTATTTGTCAGAAATTTGCTTATGATGCCCGCGCAAGCCCACGACTCGTCAGGCGGTAGGACTCGTTAGGATCCTTAAGAATAAAATATATGCCTCACCACAGTCAGTGGCTAGCGATGAAGTGGGTATTTTCAAGAATCGAATACTAAGGAATCGAGTACTTCGTGGAATCGGATATTTTATTGAGTACCAAGTACTAGTACTTCGCGATTTATTTTCACGGCTTAAAAAAGTTAATTTTTTATGTACTTATATGTCATTTACTTTTCTGGCAAAAGATCGCTCTAACTAAAACAAGTTTTTTTTAAATAAGGTCACAAAATTAACATGTTTTAAAAATATTTTAAGAAATATGGTTAAACACAACTTAATTATTTTTTCAATAAAATAAAACATTCCCCATACAGCACACCAAATCACGATTACGATGTGTTCGCATTGTGACGATGTATCTAGATGCAGACACAGGGTTGCACAATTCTACGATGTAAATGTGCTACGTTTACACATTTCAGGTACACACGTATGCACAAAGGTTAAACGTCCGCCTCACAATGTAGCCACAGTATACCATTTACATATACACAACTTAAATGATCCACAGTGTGTTATCGGCTGCACAGTGATTGTGTATTATGCTTAAACTCTGTTTACACATGGAATTTGTACTTCTTAATTTGGACGTAAATATACTATTCCGTGTATATGTAGCTCCGTCACCCCATGCATACGCCCTGTCAAAGAAACCAATTTTTCATGAGCTACTTCAGGAAAATAAAAGTTTTGCCGCCTGACCTTTATTCGTTCTCAAAACAGGTGTTTTATAAAAATAATTAATATTATGGTTTTATGAGAACGAAAGAGCGGGCAGCGAAACTTTTATTTTCCTAAAGCATCTGTCTGAAGAAAAGTTCCTGTAAAATTGTTCTTTTTTTCTTTCCACATAATATACAAAGAGTGGCTAAAATATAGAACAAATTCATTTAAAAATCAGGTATTGACTTTTTAGAAAAATGTTCGATCACGTCAATTATAATTTCTCTTCCGTTTTTTTTTTGCATCAAAAAGAAAATATACAGGGTGTTTCAAAAAAGTAGATTTGATGTCAATTTTTTTTTTAAATAAAATACTATTTTTTAAAATCCAAAGCAATAGTGTTCCATTTAAAAATAAATTAAGTTTGATGTCAAATCTGATTTTTGACACAACCTGCATAATTTCATTTTAGAGCAAAAAGCAGAACAAAAAATTAAAATGGACGTGTAGGAGCATTTTCCTAAAAAATCAATACCTGACTTTGAAACGAATTTGTTCCATATTTTAGCCGCTCACTTTATATAGTTACTACTACGGAACGCTATCAATTGATGCAACAGAAAGCAGAAGTAAGAAAACACTAGAAAATGACAGAACTTTTACAAGAATATTAAAATGTATTGAAAATATTCAAATAACATAATAAAAACGCAAATATATCTTATGCTATACATTGCCAGCCTTTGTTGCAGCTCAGCAGCTCTCTTTTCAGCCATTCTTCGTTTTTTGAAACAAAAAAAAAATCCTCCAGTCGGTTGGATGCTTGTCGTTTGTCGTAACCATTCGCAGACCGCCACGTCGTTTTGGAGCTCAAATTTGGCAAATTGGGTATTGGACAAGAGTCTTTCATAAAGTCACTGCAATAATACAAAAAAGTACCTATAAGCTGAGCACAAAAGATCAATTGTTATGGTTGTAACTGTAAATACTCTGAAGGATGTTCACTTTCGAATTTAATAAAAGTAAATGTGCAGAACATTATACGCCGTGATACCCAATGACCTTTGATTGTGCATTTCCTACAGCATCCATACCCAGTGTGGCCTTTGAGCTATATATGAACGAGCTGCTGCCGGTGCATCGCAAATGTAAGCATCCATTACGATTTTATATTTGACATGCATCAAAGGGTGTTGAAAATTTTTGTATCAAAAATCAGTGTAGCGAGAATCGTTACTCGATTTCCATGACCGCCAAGGTTTTTTATAATAAGAAAGTGCATACCACCCCAGAACTTTACAAATGGTAAAATGACTACTACCTGCGACCACGTGAGATACAAATGGCCAACATGCTAACGCTCTGCGCTGGCATTGTTCCATCTCCCTCGAATGTAGAAACGACAACACACAACTGTAGAGTGTATGTTATTACACTGTACTATTACTTTTACGTGGTGTATACACAAAATTTTACTTAAAGCTATAATCATCACACTAATGATTTAAACTTTGTCAGCATCCTGTACGAACGTTAGATTTCAAAATTCTAACGACCCAATTAACTTTACGTTATTATAGGTACATAAAAATGTTAGGTAGAAATCCAACAAATTACATTAAACCATTGTAAGCATCATGTAGGGACCTATACGGACGTTAAATTTCAATAACATTCCAATGATCCATCTGTACTTTGTATAAATATGTCAAGAATCTTAGGTGCATAGGGTTAGTTTGGGTTATAAATATTATTAAACATTGTAGCTCCAATATTAATGGTACCTAGGAGTAATAAAGTATTTATCAATTTTTACTATACCTTATAATCCGTTTCAAAGTGCACAGAGACACACACACTTCCGCGTCTTCCCAAATGATAAAACAAAAATGGCTGCTATATGATGTGGGTGTACTACCCCACTTTTATAGAGGAAAGAGGATACACATGAGATACACATGCCCGGTATGCTCACGCTGACGCTTGCGCGCGCACTGTGCCGTGCTTCTGAATGGTGGAATGTAGATACGACAAGACACAACTAAAGAGCGTATATATAGTTTTTTGCATCATGTGTGTATATCGCACTTTTACGTGGTGTATGCAGTAGGTACAAATATTGCATAAAGCATCACACATACATATGACTTAAACCTTGTAGGCATCATTTACGGACGTCAAATTTCAACATTCTAATGATCCTTCTTTACGTTATATAAAAATGTTTAAAATCTTAAGTGCATACGGTATACAATTATTAAACATTATATCACATAATTCTATCAACAAAAACATAGGTGTATCTCATATGTGTACGTCAGTACTAGATCAACAATTAGTTTCATCATAACATATTTTGTTTCTTACGTGTATATCTTGTAGAGACGTAATTTAAATTGGACGTGCTGTATATACATGCAATAAAATAAATAACAAAAATGTTAAAAATCAACAAAACAAAGCCTACCGGGTACTCAACCGACACTGCCAAAAAGTGAAACAAAGCATATATTACTATTTTCATTACATCACGGCTCCACGCCACGGAATCGGTACGGCATCACCTGAGTAAAATTAGCACCGAACGTGTCTGAATACCGATTCCCATCTATCTAACCCAAACGATCTCGGCTCCGAGTATCGATATTAATATTAACAGCGATTTCAGATTCCAGCGTCTCGAGTGACAGAGTCGAGTCTCGAAGGCGAAGCTCGAACTCGAACCTAGTGTTCACGCAGCTCGCAGCAGTATGATCAAATCCAAGAATCGTTATGATTCTTGGATCTAATTATCTAATATTATTAAGAATCGGAATCGATTCCCACGGCTCGGCGGCAGTACTCGAATACTACCGATTCCTATACTCGAGTACTCCCATCACTAGATGTGGCTCACGTTGATTTGCGTGGGAAGAGGTGAAAATAGGGATGTAAACTTATCGATTTTCATTGAATGGAAACAATCAAATATTTACAGTCAGAACTGTTCCAAATGACTCGGGAAATACCCACCTGAACCTGAAACCGGAACCGGTATAAAAAAGGGTTGTCAACGTCATCCTATAAGTGGTGCGGTGGTGCGTGGTGTTGAGTCCTGTTTTCTTGCATGAAAAACACTAGACACAAATATTTTCTGGTAGAAATTCTTCAATAAGTAGCTTTCACTTTCCAATGATAATTCATGCGTTGAAATAATAAGTTTTTGTAACAGGCGTACTTTTTCTTTAATGTTTTGAATGGTTCCATAATTAATACAAAAAAATTACGCCTTGTACTTGTAAGTTATACGAAGTGTCAAATTTGATTGATGATATAATTGGGGGAAACTCGGTATTTTATTAGAAAATGTAAGTCCAAACTGTTTATTTTATTTATGCACTTACACATGTTCAAAGGTTCCGCTTTACTTTCACACATGCGCATGTGTTTTTTTGCAATTCCGATCTTTGAGTTGAGGTTATGAGATTAGATCTTCTTGTCACTCGCTCCTTTTGAACTTTTGGTCAAACAAGGGCATTTTATGCATTTACAGTAAATTCCTACTTTTAACTGCTACTAAAATAAAACTAAGTATCAAATTTTAAATCATCTTATGGCCCCAGCTGAAGACAACGACAGCGGCATGGAGTCTCAAGAAGGATCTCAGTCAGTAGACCCAGATTTGGAAAAGGAATCTAGGGATGAAAGCACTGAAAAAGAAAGGGAACCACCAAGTAAAAAACAACCTGCTATTGAGAGTGGGGAGGATGACGAGGAAGTGGGTATCTTACATTAGATTATTTTGTAATCAAGTATTAGTGTTTTTCACAAAATGAATGAACGTGATTCAGGCCTACATCAATTTTGTCTAGTTGGTGTGTTTAAATACTCGTCATGCCAAATATGTATATGTATATGTCACCTAAACTGGATGCTTGATCTAAAGGTCAAATTCCTACTACTTAATGTTTTCAAAAATGTGATTTTTATCATCTGTGTTGCTATTGCTATCACTATTAATGTTATTAGTATTTCTTTCATTTCTGCCTTAGTGAATATATTGAAACAACAGCTCTCAGCTGAATCTTACAATATTCTACTACTATACCTGAGACTATACCAAAGAACCAAAGATATTTTATTTTATTAACATTAACCATGATATGTGATGAAAATATCAAATACTGTCTTAGGTAGTATAATTTCATTCACCTCCATATTACTGACTAGAAGCTTTTGCCCAATCAATGGGCATCCAAGAGATAAGTAGATATTTAAGTAAAGTTTTCAAATTATCTAATAATATAACTAATATATAGGAAAACCCAATCTTTGGACAAATTGGTATGTTTAAGCTTACTCGGCTTAAGTAAATGTCACAAATAATGCAAAAGCAAAATGTACTACCCTAGACTGATAGATGAGACTATCACAAAATAAATAACATTCAGTACATGTCATATACTGTCATAAAAACATTCAGAATATTATACATATAATAGAGATCTGCATAATTATATTACAAGAGCATAATGCAAACTTGTCATAAACTAGGACCTCGAGAGGCAGAACCGTGATTTTGGTGAAATCTTATAGAATCTGAAATGCATTATCTTACTGATTTACTTTACTATATATTAATTTGCTTGGATGAAAATTTTAAATTTCTAATATGGAATCATGTGCTCTAATCTACTGTTTTGAATTTTATTTAGGAATCTTTTATTGTATTTTATTTTATTTTTCTAACTATCCATGTGTATTGTATTATCATTAATAAGAATTTGAATTTGAATCTTCATTATAAAGGTTTATTTAAATGGATTTTTTTTTATTATTTGTTGTTTACAATTAGGTACTCTAAGGAGTTGTCTTTTTAATGTGACATCAGAAAAAAAAAACGGTATTTTAAATAGTTCATCATACATAATTTTAGATGTCAATTGCATTATGAGGAAGGTATACAATTATGCTTTCTTTAATGGACAGAGTACACAGTCTCTCAAATGTTATTTTTAACTATGCTGCCCTTCGATCCTCTAATTTAAGATGTTAAGAAATTCAAATATATTGAAGAATATAATGGCCTTCAGAGTAAAAAATATATTAAATACACACAGTACTTGCTTATTTGAACTTTTTGGAACGTTTTTCAGCCGGATGAAAGTTTATCTGAGCGCTTATGGGGTCTTACAGAAATGTTCCCTGAATCAGTCCGAAATCTGACTTACTCTACTGTGGTTAATACTAAATTAGGAATATGTAAAGCATACAGTCTATCTCGAGGTGCAGCTTGGATTGTTTTCAGTACCTCAATTATTTTGTTTGCTCCTGTGATTTTTGAAGTTGAAAGGGCAAATATGGAAGAAATGCAGAGGAGTCAACAAAAACAGGTAGATATTTGGAATACAACTGCTATCAAATGAAAGCTATCATTTCTAATAATTGTTAATCAAAAGTTTAACTTTTACATACACTTACATATAACAACTTAGGCAATCTTGTAATTGTATTTTTGTGTGCATGTGTTTAAAAGACATGTCTTACATGTTCTCAAATCATGATGTAGTAATATGTTATATTATTATCAGTATAATGTATCTAAAGCTGAACTAGTCAATAGTTTATTAATATTCACAGTGGCGGATTTGCAGTCTCGGCCGCCCTAGGCCCCAAGCTATCAGCCGCCCCTTTCTCAGCATCCACCATATAGACTTTTTTTTTTTTTTTTATGGCAATGGCACACACACTAAAGGGAAATCCTATGGCGCTCGACGAACGGTGTGTGTGCGAAGATGTTGATTGACACGGTTCTTGAATAGTTGTAGGTTGTAATTAGTGGGAAACAGATGTCCTGGGAATGAGTTCCACAGTGATGCAGTGCGCCAGACAAAGGAGTTCTTGTAAAGCGATGTTCTAGGTGTTTCCAGTTGTACGACGAACCGGTACGCTCTTGCCGTCTGTCGTGACTGTCTGACAGGAGTTGCCAGGGGCGGGATGAGGCGGGCCAAATCCTGGCAACATCTGCCGTGAAAGTATCTGTAAAACAGAGACATCCCAGCCACATGTCTGCGGTGTTCCAGACTATCCAGATTTCGGGTCAACTCTGGGTCGCCGGCGAGACGCACAGTTCTCTTCCAAATGGAATCCAGCAGCTTTAGGGTGTGCTTTGGTGCGGCACCCCAGATATGTGAGCAATATTCTAAGCACGGTCTTATTTGCGCTTTGTAGAACAAAAGCAACTGCTGCGGTGTCTAGAGTTTTTTGTTGCGAAATAGCGCATTAAGCTTCTGGGAGGCTGATTTTATGATGTTAGCAACGTGGTCTTGCCAGGACATATTGCTGTTGACCGAGACATCCAGCAGTCCGATTGATGAGGATGAAGGAATGGTCGATTGCGCGATTGGGGCCCGAGAAATTTATAATATTACTTTGATTTTTCAAGTCTGTTACTATGGTCACAGTATTGCCCAAACCGAAATTAGTGCCTCACAGGTTAAAGGCTCGTGGAAATAACTATTAAGTAAATTCATGTCGTCGGTTCGAAAAGTAAAGTAAAGAAAAGTGGTTGAAAATTCGTTATCCGTCGAGGGAGAAGATGGTCAAACAGGAGCAAGGGCGGCTACGATGGCAGGTTCCGGGTTAACATTAAGCGTTAAACAGTAAGTTTAGTTTTAAGTCAAAGTCAAAGTCAAAGTGCTTTATTGTAAAGAAACAATGTTAGTCCCTATTTACAAAGCAAGTTAAAAATAAGTCTAACCATTAAGATACAATAATTATTAAATTTAAGAAAAAAGTCAAAATCTTATAAAAAAAAACTTAACCCTAACATATGTAAAAAACAAGACAATAAAAACAACAAAAAACATTAATCATTTAAAAAGAACAAGACATAAGCAATATAGAAGTTTAAAAGTTTAAGCTTTAAATCCTACAGACGATCCATAAAAAATTCATTTAGGCTGTAGTAGGCTTTTGGGATTAACACCCTTTTTAGTGCCCTTCTAAAATGTCCAGTAGTTGGTGATGCTTTTAACACTTTAGGAAGGTGATTAAATATCTTTTTGCCATTATATATGATAGATCTCTGGACCATTGCCTTTGTTGGTATTGGTAAAGGCAAATCATCTATCTGCCTTGTGACCCTTTGCGGTTCGCGAGCTTGTGCAATATGACGGTTCTTAAAAATCAATGACGCAGTCTCAAGTATGTACAGAGATGGTAGGGTAAGAAGATTTAAATCAATAAAGTATTGTTTACATGACACTCTTTGGTTGATATTGGCAATGAAGCGAACAGCCTTTTTTTGCAAGACAAAAAGTATATTTTGCAAATTGTGCGTACTTGCTCCCCAAAAGGGAATACCATACCGGAGATGTGCCTCGAATAATGAAAAATACACCATTCTAGCCATCTGTTGACCCAGTTCCTGTCTCACCACTCTTACCGCAAAGCATCCAGAAGACAACGTCTTACCCAACCCCAAGATATGCTCCTCAAAACGAAGCTGTTTATCAACCCTAAGTCCCAAAAACTTAGACATTCCAGAAGTCTGAACAGTACAACCCTCAAGATAGACATCTTCCAGATCACAACCAAATGCAAGAACATTTGTCTTATCAGCATTGAACACAAGGCGATTTGCATCACACCAATCCTTAATATTTTTTAGGTCAGCCGAGATACATGAGCCAAGTCCCCCAACATCATGCCCATGCCATGATACCGCGGTATCGTCGGCGAACATTGTGAAACCTCCACCAATTTCGACGCAAGTCAAGTCATTGATATAAATCAAGAACAATAAGGGTCCAAGAACCGACCCCTGGGGGACTCCTGACTCCACCCTCAATGCTGACGACCTCTCTCCACCCGACACAACCGACTGAGTACGACCATCCAAGTAGGATGCAAGCCAGGCCAAGGCAGTACCGCGGAACCCATAGCACTCAAGCTTTGCCAGCAGTATTCTATGATCAACGCAGTCGAAGGCCTTTGTCAGATCACAGAACACTGCCGCCACAGCCTCATGCCCATTAATACCCATGTATACATCTTCCAGGAGGTTTTGAATAGCGTCATGAGTCCCCCTAGACGGCCGGAAGCCAAATTGGCATGGTGTGATGGCGTCAACGGTTTGAAGATAGTTCCACATTCGAGTCTTAACAAGCCGTTCAACAATTTTTGAAAGTGTAGACAATAAAGAGATTGGACGATAGTTGGAAGGTTCTTTACGGTCACCACCCTTATACAATGGTATTACCATAGCTGACTTTAGGCAAGACGGAAATATGCCCCTATGCCAGCCGTCATGGATGGCAAATATCAAAGTCTCCAAAGCACAATCTGGTAGTCTTAGTAGCACCTCTGCAGAGATACCATCTTCCCCATGAGATTTCTTGTTCTTTAACGCAAGTATGGTTGCCTTTACCTCATGAAGATCTGTTGGCAGAAAAAGAAATGAACCAGGAACAGAAACAGAAACATTTCTCAAACTTTCCAGAGGGTCGGCGTTTGTAGCAATTTTCTGGATCAAGGTACTTGCAACGTTACAAAAAAAATTTAAGTCATAATATGTAGAGTGTCTATATATTTGAAAACATTATTTTATCGTTGTCTGTAATGCAAGAATTTCATGAGTATTTTCAGTGCTGGGGTTAGATAGTAAGTTTAGTTTTAAATCATAAGGCGTAAACTGCCTGTATATTTGGAAACCGTTATTGCTGTATGTATTCGATAATTAAATGAGTATCCCATTAAAATACTTAGTGCTAGCATACTCCGTATATTATTTAGTTCATTCATTGTGAAAGAGATCATTGCTAATTCAATTTATTTTATGAATCTATAATTGTTTGAGTGGCTAGTAAAATATAATATTCAAGGAAAGTTGATACACTGAAAAAAATGCACGGTGTCTAAATAATGATACCAGTGTCATTAATGTCTTTAAATGTGCAGAGACTGATAGTCTGGCGCCGTAAATACGAGGTCATATTAAAAGATAAGTGAATAAATTTAGCCACTATTAAAATGCTCCCTTTCAATTGTTTTATTAATTTCAAAACGAAACTGATGTTAATTATATATTTAATATCCCTGAGAATAGAATTAAGTACTGGTAAGAGACGTAAGGTGGTTTTCAACTAGGTTGCTAAATATGGGTGGTTGCCCAAGTGTACAGGTAAATTATTTTACGACGAAATAGGGTGTCAACACATGTCAGGGCTCGCTGTATTGGCCCTCTTGGTAAACGTTGCTGCTTGGGTCTTTGCTGTACTGTACCAAATTTCGGTCGCCCCAAGTTTGAACTTTATCCAGGTCTTGATTTATTGCCGTAATCTGCTCGTGTCTGCGGTGATGAATCTCAGTCGCTGGTAAGGGTTTTTCTGATCTAAAGTGGGAGACAAGGGTACTGTCATCTGCAAAACTGTAAACAGGACTATTCGTTTAGATCAGCAGGTCAATAATATAGACAAGGAACAGAGTTGGTGAAAGTATTGCGCCCTGAGGCACGCCCACGTTGATGGTGAATGTGTCTGAGGTATGTCCATCAACTGCAACGTGCAGAGATCGGTTCTTAAGGAAACTGGCAAGCCACCTGCAGAGAGAGGCTGGCAGTCCGAAAGACGGCAGTTTGTTGAGCAGTCCGTCATGCCAAACTCTGTCGAATGCCTTTGAAATATCCAACGCAATCGCTCCAGACTCTCCGTAGTTCTTAATTGCCCTTCTCCATATATGAGTGACATGGGCCAATATATCTCCTGTGGATCTCTCTTTGTATATCGTTGATTATTCTGTTGTTCTCGAGGTACTTGAGTAGTTGCTGATTGACTACACGTTCCATGACTTTGGCTATTATTGGAAGCAAGGCAATTGGGCGATAGTTTGAGGGCGTGGTTTTCTTGCCTTTTTTTGGAACAGGTTGCACTCGAGTGACTTTCCAAGAGGATGGGTAAATCCTTTTTCCGTAAGAGAGACAAAAAAGCCTGGAAAATCGGGTGTTAGTGCGTTGGCGCAGTTCTTTAGCACGATGGCAGGTATTCCGTCCGGTCCTGATGCCTTTTGTGTATCTAGTTCTTTAAGGATTTAGCGAATATCACGGTGATGAAACTTGAGTTCTGCCATGGTAGTGTTGATGTTCGATATGGTGAGGAGAGTCGCCTTGGGGAACGTCTAAGGTAGAGTGGGATGAAAACATTTTGGCGAGCAAGTTTGCTTTTTCCTTGGCTGTAGTCGCCGTGATGCCACGTTCGTCTGTCAAAGGTGGGAGAGACGTTTTTGTAAAGTTGTTACTTACTGCCTTGGCTACCGACCAGAAATTCCTGGAGCCACTGGGGCATTGCAAAAGTTTATTCCTGATCCTTTGATTGTATTTGTCCTTAGTTTCGTCGATCACACGTTTGTATTCGTATCTGGCTTCGACAAAATAATTGCGATTACATAATGAAATTACTTTATTGCCAACTTTTATATAGTATACACACCTTGGCCAGTAAATAAGAAAGCCTCAGATCACATGTTTGTTGACCTCAGCTTTGCTTCGGCCGACAATTACATGTGATCTGAGACATTTTTTACTTTACTGGCCTAGGTACGTAATATACTAATTTTGTCACGATTGGGGCCGCCCCTAAATCTGGCCGCCCTAGGCCCGGGCCTACCGGGCCTTAGGGTAAATCCGCCACTGAATATTCATATTCTTTCCACTAACAAATTTTAAATTTTGAGTTTTGCATCAGCATTTTTGTTTAAAACTGTAGATTGCCTCTGCTATCACAAGTTTCTCCCTCTTCTGTCTCAATATTCTGTATTTCTTAATTTTACAAATGTCACATCTATAGGTAATAAACTAATTAATATTTTGTTACGTTACTTTGTCCTTGCTACACTTGTAAATTGGTTGACGAACCATATGGCCCTACATTGTGAATAAGTAAATAAATAAATAGTTTCTTACTATGTAGAACACAATATGATTTTTTCGAATACTTGCATTTTATACTGAAGATTTTCATGATAAATTTTATATTCGACCAAAATAAATGTGAAAAAAAAATCAGAAAAAAATTTTAAAAACTGTTTTGTAGCCATTTTCTTTAAATAAATAATAAATTTGTGCTATCACCAAGAAACTGAAAAACTTTGGCATTTGTTATATTCTACTGAGAATTTTGGTTTATAAATTGAAAATAAGATATGTGAGGTAAATTAATAGAACTCGAGGCCCAGGGACAATTGTCAGAATGTCAACTTTTTCGTAGCTTTGTCACTAAGATAAAAACATTATTTTTGGTTTATCATGAATTTGTTTTGTTAGTTTTACTGTGCTTTTGGTATAGGTATATCAGTCAATCAATATCACTAAATTTACTTCGTACGTGCATTGAATTGCTTTAAAACATGACGCCTGTGACATGACCATATGGTTAAAGATCACAGAATCACATCACATTCATCCTAGCGAATTAAATTTTTTAAATTTGTCTGAGATAGCCTCTTGTGGTTATTTTCCTCTTACTGTGCCTGTTCGTGTATCAGTTTTATGCAAGAAATATAATTGATTAATTGATATGCACCCTGACAAATAACAAAGTTATTAATTTTTGCCAATGTTTTGTTCTTTTAGATGTTACTTGGACCGAGCAGTGCAATATCGGGGGGTGTTCCGCCCCCATTAATGCCCCCTTTGCAGCAACGATAGAATAAATGAACTCGTCGTGAAACAATTTTAGCATTAATCTTTGTATCAATTTATTATAAACACAATTGTAAATTATTTGTTACTATCGAATTTTCACAGTTGTTTAAACTTTTTATTTTATTACAGTTTCGAAGCTGATGTAAAATACAGATTTTCGGATATTGTGAAATATCGCGTGTGTATTGGGAGGAGTATAGTAGACTTTGACTTAGTAATAAATATTAGTTTTCTTTTTTATATACGAGTGCCAGTAGGTATGTCGCAGATTTCATGGAGCTATCCTCTTATGTCCAAAATAATTAGGGGCCGTTTTGCAAATAGTAATTTGTAATAAAAAAACTTTTGGGGTTCATTTGAAATAGACATCTAATACACACATATACCACTAATTCATTCATACCTAAGTTATTTTATATGTTGTGCCACTAACATTACATTCTCAGAAAGTTTAAAAATTTGCAATCACAAACTGCACATGCTCAAGCCACTAACCCAAACATGCAATGTGGGCGGGGTTTATAGTGGTAAGAATATTGCAGCGTTCACGGTATCCGGCTTTATTTTTGATGTAGCCAAAACATTTTCGAAACAGAAATTGTTTATTTTTTTTTTTCTGAAATGAACATTTTCTGGGCTCAAAATTAGTCAAACAGATTTCACTTTTCGAATGGCCCTCCGCTCGCTACGGGGACTTAAGAAAAGGAAACTAGCCAGGTGCTAACCCAAGACATACCCAAATACAAGAAAAAAACAGTTTATAAATATAACCTTAAAAAAAAAAATTAAGACGCCGACGGGGTTTGAACTCGAGTCGCCGAAGTGAAGGCTAACCATGCAAACCCCTAGACCACCAGGGCACATACAAACGATTGGTTGCATCACGAAGACATGGCGCGCAGGCAGGAATGAAAATGACATTGTCTCGTTATCCGCAAATCAGTGATATCGTTTCACCCTACCTACCGGAAGGAACGGAACTCGGTTTACGCACAGACAGGATTGTCAAAAGTTGATGTTCGTTATTTTCTGCATTCCAGAAAAGCTTTGCAAACGACTATGCCTGTATTTCCATTCAAAAGAAATTAATTTCTCTTTTCCAGCTAGATCTTATTTAAAATCCTTTCCCCACCTAGGGAATATCGCACTTTTTAATGCAGGGGGAAAGATTTGATAAAAGAAACTTAAACGGCAAACCTTTTTTTTTTTGGAAATATCCGCCGAGTCCTCCCGCCTGACGGGTCCTGGGCTCACAATGTTTACATTTGTAATTTTGTCACTTCACGCATGGCTCTACAGGAGCGCAGGCAACAAAAACTGACCCGAAGCATGCCCAAAATGAATAAAAATCTTTTTACAAACATAACCTTAAAAAAACATGTCTTGAATTGAAACTGGAATCGGGCGCGAGATTTCAGATACTAATGCACACAAGCGTCTAGTGACCCGACCAAATTTTCGATACCATAGTTAGGTTAGTTATTCGTTGAAAAAAGGGGAGATTCTTTGTGAATGTATTCGCGGAAATACATGCAAGCTGCTGTATATCCACTATAATACGGCTTTTGTTAAATATATCCTGGTTTTTAGTTAGATAAAGTAAAATATTTCGTAAAAAGTGCATCCAAAGTACGGGCACGTATTACAATAAGTAATATTTCACTTTTCACATGGCCCTCCGCTCGCTACGAGGGCTCAGGAAAAGGAAACTAACCAGGTGCTAACCCAATACTTTACCCAAAACCAAGAAAAAAACTGTTTAGAAACATAATCTCAAAAAAAAAAAGCAACGACGTTTGAACCCGAGCCGTCCAGGTGAGACCTCTCCACCACGAGGGCTCTAGCCGCAAATTGATTGCATCGCGAAGACAATCGAATGCAATCGCTCGAGTCAACGCCACCTACACTAGATAACGCTGGAGTGCGGTATCGAAAATTACATCGGGTCTCCAGACGCTTTTCTAATACACTTGTAAATGCATGCGGTTTAATTTTGACCCTTCCAAGGTTAGCTACATTTAAACCTATAATTTTTGTTTGATTTTAATAAAGTATAATATTGGAAAATTTACGTTGATGTATTTTTACTCAATAATTATGTTATCGAAACAAAATGTAAGGCAAGGCATACATTAATATTGAACATCTCGCATAGCCCTCCGCTCGCTTCGCTCGCTCCGGGGCTCGAGAAAAAGAAACTAACCAAGTGCTAACCCAAGCCATACCCAAAAATCAAGAAAGAAACTGTTTAGAAATATAACCTTAAAAAAACCCCGACGGGGTTTGCACCCCGATCGCTAAGTGAAGGCTAACCATCCAGATCCCTAGACCATCTGCGGACTTACAAACAACTGGTTGCAACTCGAGTCTACCTACCTCAAATTTTCGACCTTCGGACCTGCGTATTTGGCAGCAGCCCGGCGTTGCCGTTCTAATATCACTTCACGCGTCTCGCTTCGCTCGCTTCGGGGGCTCAACAAAACTAACCCATGGCAATGCCCAAAATCAAGACAAAATAACTGTGAAAAAAATATTAAATAGCACGTACGCATGCGTGAAGGCGCAACATTTTGGCAGGTAGACGCGAATCGGGTTGCATCGCGAAAACATGGTGCGAACGTAAGGGTGGATGGGACGGACCTCACGTAGCTAGCCAATCGCGCGATTCTAAATCGCAAAGCATTCACAAGTATCTGAAATCTCGCAACCCGGGCCACCATATATCATATATTAATTTGTTCATTACACAGGTTTCTTAACCACATAACTAACAGTAAGAATGACATTGAACTTGACACTGCTGTTAAGCCGGGCAATGTTTCTGCATTGCCTTAGTGGCCAGCAGGTAGCGTCACCCATAGGGGGTCGCTGTTAAACCTATTTAATCTATTAGGTATGTGGTATTGTTCGTTTGGTGCTACACTTTACATGGGTTGCCCCTTCAAAGTTATAATACTAAGAGATTGGCATAAAGCCTGCTATTTGGGTGTACATGTTGCAGAAGTTGTTGATAGATGTAGTTATGTAGGGAAAACTACAGAAAAACCCTCCCATACAGCACGTCCAATTTAAATTACGTCTCTACAAGATATACACGTGAGAAACAAAATATGTTATGATGAAACTAATTTTTGATCTAGTACTGACGTACACATATGAGATACACCTATGTTTTTGTTGATAGAATTATGTGATATAATGTTTAATAATTGTATACCGTATGCACTTAAGATTTTAAACATTTTTATATAACGTAAAGAAGGATCATTAGAATGTTGAAATTTGACGTCCGTAAATGATGCCTACAAGGTTTAAGTCATATGTATGTGTGATGCTTTATGCAATATTTGTACCTACTGCATACACCACGTAAAAGTGCGATATACACACATGATACAAAAAACTATATATACACTCTTTAGTTGTGTCTTGTCGTATCTACATTCCACCATTTAGAAGCACGGCACAGTGCGCGCGCAAGCGTCAGCGTGAGCATACCGGGCATGTGTATCTCATGTGTATCCTCTTTCCTCTATAAAAGTGGGGTAGTACATCCACATCATATAGCAGCCATTTTTGTTTTATCATTTGGGAAGACGCGGAAGTGTGTGTGTCTCTGTGCACTTTGAAACGGATTATAAGGTATAGTAAAAATTGATAAATACTTTATTACTCCTAGGTACCATTAATATTGGAGCTACAATGTTTAATAATATTTATAACCCAAACTAACCCTATGCACCTAAGATTCTTGACATATTTATACAAAGTACAGATGGATCATTGGAATGTTATTGAAATTTAACGTCCGTATAGGTCCCTACATGATGCTTACAATGGTTTAATGTAATTTGTTTGATTTCTACCTAACATTTTTATGTACCTATAATAACGTAAAGTTAATTGGGTCGTTAGAATTTTGAAATCTAACGTTCGTACAGGATGCTGACAAAGTTTAAATCATTAGTGTGGTGATTATAGCTTTAAGTAAAATTTTGTGTATACACCACGTAAAAGTAATAGTACAGTGTAATAACATACACTCTACAGTTGTGTGTTGTCGTTTCTACATTCGAGGGAGATGGAACAATGCCAGCGCAGAACGTTAGCATGCTGGCCATTTGTATCTCATGTGGTCGCAGGTAGTAGTCATTTTACCATTTGTAAAGTTCTGGGGTGGTATGCACTTTCTTATTATAAAAAACCTAGGCGGTCATGGAAATCGAGTAACGATTCTCGCTACACTGATTTTTGATACAAAAATTTTCAACACCCTTTGATGCATGTCAAATATAAAATCGTAATGGATGCTTACATTTGCGATGCACCGGCACCAGCTCGTTCATATATAGCTCAAAGGCCACACTGAGTATGGATGCTGTAGGAAATGCACAATCAAAGGTCATTGGGTATCACGGCGTATAATGTTTTGCACATTTACTTTTATTAAATTCGAAAGTGAACATCCTTCAGAGTATTTACAGTTACAACCATAACAATTGATCTTTTGTGCTCAGCTTATAGGTACTTTTTTGTATTATTGCAGTGACTTTATGAAAGACTCTTGTCCAATACCCAATTTGCCAAATTTGAGCTCCAATGCGGTCTGCGAATGGTTACGACAAACGACAAGCAACCAACCGACTGGAGGATTTTTTTTTTGTTTCAAAAAACGAAGAATGGCTGAAAAGAGAGCTGCTGAGCTGCAACAAAGGCTGGCAATGTATAGCATAAGATATATTTACGTTTTTATTATGTTATTTGAATATTTTCAATACATTTTAATATTCTTGTAAAAGTTCTGTCATTTTCTAGTGTTTTCTTACTTCTGCTTTCTGTTGCACCAATTGATAGCGTTCCGTAGTAGTAACTATATAAAGTGAGCGGCTAAAATATGGAACAAATTCGTTTCAAAGTCAGGTATTGATTTTTTAGGAAAATGCTCCTACACGTCCATTTTAATTTTTTGTTCTGCTTTTTGCTCTAAAATGAAATTATGCAGGTTGTGTCAAAAATCAGATTTGACATCAAACTTAATTTATTTTTAAATGGAACACTATTGCTTTGGATTTTAAAAAATAGTGTTTTATTTAAAAAAAAATTGACATCAAATCTACTTTTTTGAAACACCCTGTATATTTTCTTTTTGATGCAAAAAAAAACGGAAGAGAAATTATAATTGACGTGATCGAACATTTTTCTAAAAAGTCAATACCTGATTTTTAAATGAATTTGTTCTATATTTTAGCCCCTCTTTGTATATTATGTGGAAAGAAAAAAAGAACAATCTTAAAGGAACTTTTCTTCAGACAGATGCTTTAGGAAAATAAAAGTTTCGCTGCCCGCTCTTTCGTTCTCATAAGACCATAATATTAATTATTTTTATAAAACACCTGTTTTGAGAACGAATAAAGGTCAGGCGGCAAAACTTTTATTTTCTGAAGTAGCTCATGAAAAATTGGTTTTTCTTCAAACGTCAGTAAATCCATCATTACTCGACTGTGTAGGCGGCAGTGAAGTTTTGTTTTTCCTCCGCCGGAGCTTTACTTTTCACTTTTCCGCCGGCGGAGGTAAAAGTGTTGTCATATCAACATAGATACAATACAAACAAACATCAAAATAATCGTCAACAACTCAAGAGTTATTAAACTAAAATTTGTATTTATCACTCAATTTGTGACTGCATTTCTAAAAATCACTAATTTAGGAACAAATTGGTTATTATTTGATCGAACTTACTCAATAACTGCTTATCAAAACGCAATCGAAAACGCAATTTTAAAAAAATAATTATTGTTGACAGTGTCCACTGACAGCTTTATGTGACATTACTATATCAACAAACTGAGCCTATTCACCGACACCGCACCGGTCTAAGCCGCCTTGCGAACCCACTTATCTTTAATAATAATTATTATTACTATTAAAAAGAGACGTTTTTGCATTAATTTGTCGACATTTGAGGAAAAAACAGCATATTTTATTTGGAGGAAAAGTTACTTTTCATGGCTTGCTCTCTATTACCAGCCTCACTCCGTTCGGCTGTTAAACACGAGCGCGCCATGAAAAGTATTACTTTTCCTCCATATAAAATAATATACTATTCTTTGGCAGGGCGTATGCATGGGGCGACGGAGCTACATATACACGGAATAGTATATTTACGTCCAAATTGAGAAGGACAAATTCCATGTGTAAACAGAGTTTAAGCATAATACACAATCACTGTGCAGCCGATAACACACTGTGGATCATTTAAGTTGTGTATATGTAAATGGTATACTGTGGCTACATTGTGAGGCGGACGTTTAACCTTTGTGCATACGTGTGTACCTGAAATGTGTAAACGTAGCACATTTACATCGTAGAATTGTGCAACCCTGTGTCTGCATCTAGATACATCGTCACAATGCGAACACATCGTAATCGTGATTTGGTGTGCTGTATGGGCTACTTCAACTGTTCTTATAGAACAGGGCGTCATAAAGCTACAATTTTATATTTACAATATATACAATATATACAACATGTATTCTGACAAAACAATTAAAAACATATACAATGAATGTAGGGGACTTAACCATGTTAAGTCTATTCAAGTAATGTAATGGTATCAGGTCGCGCTGAGCGAGTAACGTGGTACCGGCTGCGAATACATGGACGCTTCGGTGGCTTGGAATCATATGCGTTATGACGGTTTCTAGAGCATATCAATATGCCGACCAGCTCCCTTAACATGCCCCGCCCACGTGTCCGAACGCCGTGGATTGGCCTGGCGAGAACAGATCTCGCGCGTAGTTTGAAGGTGGTGCTGCATTTCTGTGCTCCTGATATCTTGGAAAAGTTTACACATAGAAATACACTTTTGTAGCTTGTTTTTTAGGGTGATTTTTGAAAGTTACCTTTCAGATTGAGACTCCCGAGGGAACCCATCTTAAGGTGGCATAAGTTGCCGATAGAAAAGAGTGATATCTCTGTAAATTGTACCATGTTTGATGGGAATTTCCGGGTTGTAGCGCTGATTAGCGATGTTTGCAGTAAGCGGGGAGCCCGCTATCTGCCGCTCGAAGAACCTGCATGCGAGGGCATCGATGTACTCCTCGATGTACTCCATCTTTGCCCACGCATGCAGATCTTCTATCCTGACCCGATCCCGGAGCGTTAATGAAAATGCAGCCCTCAAATAGTTGTTTTGTATGACTTGAAGTTTTCTTTTATGTGTCTTGGCAACAGAGCACCAGATTGGGGCGCCGTAAAGGAGGGCTGGCCGGATGATAGCTCTATAAAGTATTAACTTATTGGAAGGACTTAGAAACGACCTGGCAGTCACTAGGGTGTTCAACCCTTTTTTTATAATAGCGTTTTTTGCAATTACCGCTTCTATATGCTGTGAAAAGTTTAATTTATTGTCCAGGGTGATGCCTAGGTATTTAACCTTAGGTTTAGGCAGTATTGGGGTGTTATCTAGCATTAAAGGGGTGACATTTATGTCTTTACGTTTTCTGGTAATTATAATAAGTTCTGTCTTAGAGCGGTTTAAAGAGATTTTCCACTTATCGTAGTAAGGGATGAGAGTATGCATATGTTCCTGGAGATTATCCTTCGCCACCTCCGCTTGAGGATTATGAGGATTGAGGGAGTAGATCGCTGTATCATCAGCGAATAGGGCTTTATGGGTGCTAGGACATGACGGGATATCTGCTATATAAAGATTGAATAATAGCGGCGATAATACAGTACCCTGGGGCACCCCCGCTAGCAGGTTCCTGCTGGCAGAGAGCTTAGTGTCAATTTTCGTAGAGAAGACTCGCCCGGCAAGGTATGACGCGATGAGTGCTGTCAAGTGCAACGGCACGTTGTAGATTGCCAACAACTTGTACAGCAACCCATCGTGCCACACCCTGTCAAACGCCTTCTCAATGTCCAGTAGCAAAAGGGCAGTAGACTGTTTATTGTTGAAGCCTTTATAAACATCGGACGCTATTTTCGCCGCCAGCATGACGGTACCATGCTGACCGCGAAAGCCGAATTGTTCTTGAGGGAGGAGTTGCAGCCCTTCGACTTCCCTAGTAACCCTCGGCAAGATTAGCCTTTCAGCCACCTTCCCGAGGGTGTTCAGTATAGGCCTGTATGATGCAGGCTGTGTCAGGTCTTTCCCTGGTTTCGGGAAGTGTATTATGCACGCTATTTTCCAGGACGCAGGGAAATGTTGCAGCCGGATAACCGCGTTAATTATGTGCATGTACTGGACTATAGTTTTCTGGGGCAAGTTTTTCAGGACTGAGTTCGGAATACCATCCGGGCCGGGAGCTTTATTTCTCGGGATACGGCTGAGAGCTTTGCGGATTTCCGCCGGAGTGATTCTCAGCCTATCAAGCACTGTCAGGGGAATAGGGTATTTAGATTGTTTAAATGCATTCGCGGTTCGCGTTATGAGCTCCTGCTCTGGCAGAGTGTCGGGCGCCGCGCTATAGACGCTGCCCAGGTAGTCCGCGAAGGCCTCCGCTTTTTCAGCGTCGTCGCCGCATTCACGGCCATGGTGTTTTATTACAGGCATTTGCGTCATACCTCCGCGGACTCGTCTGGCCAGTCTCCATAAGGAACCGTCATCCCTGCTTATCGTGTTAATATATGCAAGCCACGTTTGATTCCTGTGTTCGCGAATTTTCATCCTTATTTCCTCTGACAGTGCATTGATGCGAGCGGATCCCATTTGTGTCCGATTTCTCTGCCATCGCCGTCGAAATCGGTTTCTAAAAGTTATGAGATTCAGGATGTGATCAGGAAGTGATTCGGTGCTAGGGCGCGTAGTAACCCTAGTGCATAAAGCATCACGGATGCGCTGGATGTTTGACGTAAGAGTTTCCACCTCGTTTTCTAGCTCCTGGACAGTTGTCAGCTGCTCGGGAATCACAGTCGACTCATTCAGCTGCGCCCGGAACACCTTCCAGTCAATATTCTTATACGAAATGACGGTGTCATTAGACAAGGGGACCCTGCAGTATAAGCAAATCTTGACTGGAAGATGATCCGAGTTTAGGGCGTTAAGCTCTTGCAGCTGAGAAGTCCTGATCGTTCCCCGAGTGATGGCAATGCCCAGGAACGAGGCACCACGAAGATAAGTGGGATTAGGTGTTCTATGATAGGACATTTCCAGGTTATTATCGATTATTCCCTTAAACAATCTACCCCTGCTGTTGGTAACGCCGCCCCATTCGGCGTGCGAGGCATTGAAGTCACCTATTAGCAGGGATACTCGATTTAGCGGGAGAAGAGCTAAGAGATCGGCTTCTAAAATGCGGAGACGCGGGGGCGCGTAACCGCCACACACACGCAGGCCGCTCTCCAGTTCGATATTGATGTGTTCTATCGCGGAGCGAATGGTAAATATTCGCCGATAGCGAAGTGACCTGCGTATGAAGCAGGCCACGCCTCCTCCGCGTCGATCGGGCCTATCAAATCTCTCTATTCTGTAGTCGCTTACTCTTAGAGTAAAGTCCGGCGACCTGAAAATTGGATGCATGCAAAAAATTACGAAACTCGCCCAGCTTGTTTCTAATACCATTACAATTCCAGCATGCAATTTGGAGCATTTATATGTTGAATTTGGCATAATCAACTGAAAAAAAGCGAAGAGAGGCTTGTATAATCTCAGCCTTATCGCCCCTGCATGCTTCTAGCATATTATAATAGCAATCTAGCGCTAAATAAAGCTGGTCAAGGTTGACTAGATTATTGATTTTGGTGACAACATTATTCAAATTAGACATTATGTCTGCTATATTTAAGTTTGGGTTATTTGAATTATTTACGTTAGCACGAACAGTACCACTAACCTTTTGCTGATGTACATTATTATTTGCATTATTAGGTGGTTGTTGTTGTTGTTTTCGGTTGCCTCGAATTGGGGGGAAGGCTTGTTGGTACTCTTCAAGTGGTCGTTGGCCATTGTTTAGGCCTTGGCCCGCTTGGCCGTCTCCTACACGTTGATTGGAGCCTCTCCAGGCCGGTTTGGCCGGGGGTGGCGCCGGGCGGTACGTTTGTTTTGGCTTCTCATTTGTAGTGTTAGTTTGAATAAGATTGATTTTGTAGACAAATACCGGGCATGATTCGTCAATTTACCGGTGAGGGCCGTTGCAATTAACGCACTTTTGAAAGTCCGCGTTGCACTCTATAATTTCGTGCGAGCCCGCGCATTTACTACACGCCACCCTCCGGTTGCAGTATGTTCTCGCATGCCCAAATTGCTGGCATCGTTTGCATTGGAGAAGTGGCTTGTTCGATCGTCGAATCTCCCAATTTACACGTACACTCATGATCGTTTTTACTTCTTGATTAAGGCGTTTGATGTTAAAATTAGTGCCGAGTACGACTAAGTACATCGGGATACGTGTTTTACGCATCTCGAATACATTCTTAGGGGTTATATTGTACTCGTCGCTGAGGGCTTCGATGATGTCTTGGGGTGAAATATCTCCGTCAAGGCCCCGCAGGACGAAGGCCCTTGTCTTCTCCTGCGACTCTGCGTATGAATGGTATTCTGTTTTTTCCGAATAAAGTGTACGCTTAAGTGTGTGCAGGTCGTTTACGGTGTTACAATATACTATGACGGAGTTTTTAGTATATTTCAACTGATATTCCTTGATGTGCATGGCCTTCAGATCATCCCTAAGCTGGCGATGATCTGCCGGTCTGCCCTTAATGACCACAGGTGGTGGTGGTACTATTTTGGGCTTTGTTGGCCCTTTATTTGAATTTGGCGCAATTTTACGCCTAGCACCAGTCGAGGCGGACGTAGAGGCCACACTTATGGTATCCTCATCTTCGGTGTTTATGTCCTGGAGGGGTGTAAATTGGTTGCTGGTGGCATTGTCTTATATAGACAATGCTGGTGGCTAGGGGGTGGTTGGCTCATGCCGAGAGTAACCGTTCTGAAATTCTTTTTAAAATGCAACTGTTTAAAAGGCGTCCTGAAGGGCTCTTTGTCGCTTTCGGGTAACAGGGTCGCAGTAATAGGAGGCGGTGGTGGTCCCATAATCTTGGAATCGCTCGAGGCCGCTGTTGTTAACGGCTTTTGCTCGCAAAAATTAGTCGTTTTTTGCATTATCGGTTTGTCACCTTGAGTGACCTTCGGTTTTTTTGCCGCTTCAGCACCGACTAGATTTGTAGGGCTAGCCTTTTTCTTGTCCGTATCTATTTTAGCGGATACTCTATGTTTGATACCCAGGGGGTGGGTATCCCGCATATGTTGTCTAATTTTAGTTATCAACTTATAAAGGTCAGTTTGAGAAAGTTCGTTACTTTTTTAAGTTTTTCGTAATCCATCCTGCATTGGACACACATTTCAGCATAACTTCTGCATTTGTTTGCAATTTTCCTGATGGATGGGTCTGCGTACGTGTAGTCGGTGTTCGACTCCATTGAGACGTTGGACATTGTGTCCTCGTCCTCCGTGAGGTCCATAACTCTGACAAGAGCCGGGGTTCCGTCCCCGGAGACTGAAAAATTACAGGAATTAAACCTTATGCGGCCTTTACTAGTTACACTATGTGCAAAAAGCAGGCCAAGAACGATGAAAAGTGATCGATCGATCGTAGCGAGAAGAAAACCGCAGTACCAAGTTCTAGTGATACCAGCTAGTTCTTGTATGTTTCACGAACAAAACAAGAGTCCCGGGCCACCATGATACAATCCCTATTATTGTAGGTGCTTTTCTTTCACCTGCACTAAGTACCCCCTTTGCACCAACCCTTTTTCTTTCTCCGGTGCACTTGCACTGAGTGCCATTTAGTGCAACACTTTCTCCACCGACTATTTTGTTGGTGTAAGTTGGTGCAGGATGGTGTAACAATGGCGAACTGGCGGAAAAATAGTAAACAAATCAAAACTTAACCTACAATTGACTTCCGATTCGTCTTCGGTCGAGTGTGCACGTGTCGGGTATCGGCCATTTTGTTCCAGCTTCATATACATATATGGTAGTTTGGGGACACATGGGGCTTTCAGGGGCTGTGTAGACCCCGAATAAGATTCGGACGTCCAGCCGGGGGGTTAGAGCCCCGTGCATGTACAAGATTTAAATGTGTGTGAATGTCCAGCCGGTGGTGTTCGAACCTTAAAACAAGCCGTGCATGTATAAGTCGGAGCCCCAGGAGTACATACTCGACATACTGGAAGCTCCAAAAATAGTATCTCTATCCACCAAGGTGTAACCAATGTAGAAGGGTCGCACTACCTCTTGCTAAGCCTGGACAGGGGTCTTTTCTTGCTGAATTTTCGCAAGAAAAAGGCCAACAGAGAGTTTACTACTACTATTACTATTAACCTACAATTTTGTTAAGCTGTTGCTGCCCAAGGCCCAACACAATTTTGTAAGAAAATCATGAAAAAGGCAATAGTACTTTGCGATCACAACGGTGAGATTGAGATGGCCTTTTCTTTCGCTGCTGCACGATTATTTGGTGGATTGACGTACACCAAGTGCAGTTTTGTGTAGATGAAAGAAAAACACCTTGTATCATGCCAGACCACCGTGGCAAAAACACGAGCGGCTAAATATTAAGTTGCGATCTAACGAATCCATGTCTCTACGTTCTAGCAAAATTTCTACAACGCCTCGGTGGTGTAGTAGGCAGGGTGCTTGCCTGTAATTCTTGCGCTGTGGGTTCGATTAGCCTTGGGTTAGTTTTGGTTAGCACTTGGTTAATTCTTGTTGGTTGAGCCCCCGTAGTGTGCGAAGCGAGCGGAGGGCCATGCATGGGTATAATAATACCCCGGCTGACCGATCGCAACTTGTTGTTATTTAGCCGCTCGTGTAAAAACGCACTCGTGTCACACACAGGAATATCAGATTGGCGTCCGCATACGCAGAATACGGATGCGTTCGTTTACGATGTTCCAGGACTTCACTCATGGCCCTCCGCTCACTTCGGGGCGCAACCAAACAAAACTAACTGAAACTAACCCAAATTTAAAAAAACCAAACAATCTTAAAAAAAAGTAGAAAAAAAAAGCATTGCCACCGACGGGAATCGAACCCAAGCCGCACGCATAAACGCTGCACATAGGTAATTGAGGTATTAATTCGGCCACTTACATTCTGCGCATGCAGAAGCCGGGAAGTCAAAGTGATATTCCTGTGTATAGACGCGAATCAAAAAGGCACAACCTAACCGCTGAACCACGAGGCTCGCTGAAAGCAATTCCCTGGACCATAGACATCGATTTATTTGAAATCCGTTTAAAATGCCCAGGACTCGTCAGGTGAGAGGACTCCGGGGGATATTTCCAAAAAAAGGTTTGCAGTTAAACGCAAATATTTCACCTTCAGCCGGAATAACAAATCATTCGGTCCTGTTGCTAATCTATGAAAACAAAAATGCATTTTTTTTGGAGTTCTTTTCAGGGAAAGTCGTAAAATTTGAGAGAAATATCGACTGGGGAAATCGAGCCGACCGGTCTGGCAACCCTGCCGTCTGCCGTCAGTCAGCAACTTGGAATGTCAATGTCAAAGTCAAAAGTCAAATATATAATTATATTTGGCGGTAACAACAGTATAAAAAAAAACAAATATAAAATTTGTCCTAACATTAATTTAGAATTTTATAAATTTCACATATTTGTACCAGCGAAAATTTGCCAATAAATACAATGGATAATGTAAGAGATATCATCAATGGTGCGCAGTTGCCTCGCTTTGTAAACAAACCTGTGAGCATCATTGGGAAGGTCCAAGATACAGACCCAAATGGTATGGCATTTCACATAACAGCTACGGATAATGTTGCTGTAAAAATTAATGTCCGGGAACCTATTAATTCTCCACCTACTGGTTGGGTTGAGGTAAGTCTATCCTCTTTTGTCATGCATTTTCAACACGACCTATAAGCTAAACTAATGCTTTTACTATTGAAATTAGAGTACCAAGCCTTATTTAATCAACTTCTTGGTTAATTTAAAAACGCTAATTTTGAACGTGTATGTTAATTAATTCATCGAATACATAATTACCAATGATTTAATATGATTGTAGGCACGGGGCATCTCCACTGGTAGAGCGATCAATGCAGAAGACTTCGTAATATTTAGTAATGAAAAGTTTGACTGTAGGGCACACAATGAACTTTGCACCTTTTTATATTCGGTGCCCAATATTTGGAGAACTTCATAAATATGGAACTTAAAGGAAGAATGTTGTAAATATTGTCTTATTTCGTATACTTTGTATAGGCATGTGTTAAGTGTAATGCCTGTACTTTATTATATACTTTTTGATTCCTCTTTTCCACGGCAAAATAAAATATTTCTTTTGAATATGTTTACTTTTCTATGCAATAGTGAAACCACTTATTAGTAGCACAGTTCAATTTTATGCCCAAGTTATCCAAAACAGTCATAACATATTTAAAAGCTGGATTGCAGTTTAGATCTATTTGTTATTTAAAACAGGTAATAATCTGTCGATCCATATATTTAGCCACCCCCATTTCATGCAGTATCTAACGTTGACATAATTTTAACTATTTTATTAGGTAATATTGATTAACAATAGCTGTAAATAAAATTATGTTGGAACTAAGCTTCACCATAATTAATAAATAGAGTAAAGATTATTCACTTTAGTAGTGACAGTGAGTATAAAACATCATTAGGCTTCAGTCAAGTGTGTGTTTTGTTCGAACATAATAGGAGGATGATGTCTTTCTTCTTTGGGAACACCCTGTGTAACATATTTAGTAAAATGAATGGCCAAAGGTACTGTCTCCTTTCCAATGAGATTTATCAACCTCGCTTGCATAAATTTTTCCTGCGTATTAATGCCGTTATGCACCGAGGACTCCAAAGAGGGACAAATAAATTATTTAAAGAGTATGGTATTTAAAATGTGTACGATTCTTGGCCAAATAGTATACGTTTACCATTTACCTTCCATATTTCAATTTACCGCTAGACCTAAATGAGCCTTCAGTTTACTGATGTCTTTGGGGTGCAATGAATTGTCTGGGAGTACTCCGGTGGTTCAGTGATTAGATGCTAGGTCTGTGATACAGCCGGCCCGGGGGCGGTATTTCAGTTCGTAGTGCACTTGTTAATGCATGCGATTTAAAGACCTGCAATCGGCAAGTATATGGCCCTCCGCTCGCTCCGGGGCTCAAGAAAAGGAAACTAACCAAATGCTAACCCAAGCCAAACCCAAAAATCAAGAAAAAACTGTTTACTTAAAAAAAAGCCAAAACCGACGGGATTTAAACCCGGGTCGCCGAAGTGAAGGTAAACCATGAACAAAACGAACTGAACCGAACCATGCAGGCGCAGCAGAGGGGTCTGCCAGACAACTGGTTGCATCGCGACGCGAAGACATGCGTCTCCTCAGAAGATAGGTAAAGACCCCGGCCCCGGCCGTTTTATTTAAAGCTTCAAACCCCGTGTTATGCAACCAGCATCACCTTTTTGATTAAATCCATATTTCACTATGTTCTAGCAAAGTTTCTGCAAGGCCTCCGCCTCAGTAGTGTAGAGGGTAGCGTGCTTGCTACTCATCCCGGCGCTGCGGGTTCGATTCCCGTCGGTCGCGTCTTTATTTTTTATAAATTTACCTTTTTATGTTAATTTAGAATGTAATTCGTTTGGGTTAGTTTTGGTTACTTCTTGTTGGTTGAGCCCCCGTAGCGAGCGAAGCGAGCGGAGGGCAATGCAAAGCCATAATAATATTTTGGGTTAGCCTTGGGTTAGTTTTGGTTAGTTCTTGTTGACTAAGCCCCCGTAGCGAGCGAAGAGCCATACAAAACCATAATAATACCCCGGGATAGGGTTTGAAGCTTTAAATAAAACTGCCGGGGGTCTCTACTCTGTACCTAGACTCTTGTCGTCTCCTCACGTAGCTAGCCACGCGCCTCTCATTTACAAGTGCACTATGAACTAAATCTCGCGGCCCGGGGTTCAATTCTTGGCGGGTTTTAATTTTTTTTTTCAGGTTATATTTGTAAAAAGTATTTTTTCTTCATTTTGGGCATGCCTTGTTTTGGTTAGTTCCTGTTCTTTGAGTCCCCGAAGCGAGCGGCGCCGGCGGGTCATGCGTGAAGTGAAATAATACATTGGGCTCATTAGGTGTCGTGACAGGGCTAGCTCTACGTCGTTTTCCTGGAAATGTCTAGGGATAGGACAAAATTTTCGATGCGAAACAGTGCATACGCAATGGCAAAACAGGAATAATAAGTATTATTATGGCTTTGCATGACCCTACGCCAGCTACAGGGGCGCAATCAACAAGAACTAACCCAAGGCTGACCCAAAATTAAGAAAAAAAAAGTAAATTAATAAAAAACAAACATAACCTTAAAAAAAGGTAAACAAAACATCTGTCTCGACCGACGGGAATCGAACCCGCAGCGCAGAAATGACAGGCAAAACCTCTACCTACTAGACCACCGAGGCGTCGAAGGAATTTCGCTAGAACGTAAGACATGGGTAATTATATGGTATGGTATAATTTGTCCCCTTCCGGAAGACACTATGGCTCTGCTCTCATATGAGGCAATTCGCCAGCACACACCTCGTCCGGCGCTTAGGCAGAGGCACAGCTACCCTTGTGCTTGCGTTACACGTTGTTCCAGTTTGAGGGGGCTTGTATTAACTGGGGGAACCTCCAGTAAGATGGGCCTGAACCCCTGGTGGCTCCCGACTCTTGCACACAAAATAAATCTATGAAAGGCACGACTGAGTGTTCTAATGCAAGGAAGTTTCGCGCACTGTCGGTATAACCGTTTCTGTCAGAGACTCCAAAGTCCTAATCCACGCAGGACAAACTACGACCGCCCTGGGCCACGCTACCGCGCACAATGACAAAACCTGGAGTCCTAGTAGGAATCACCCTCCACTACGCGTCCCACCCCTTACACCATCCAGACGGCACGACTTTCCAGCCTCCCAACGAGGGATTACAACACGTTTTCTAAGCAAACGCTTTCACTACCCGTGCCGAATTCTGTAATCCGCTTCCAACGTGTTGGTCCCTCGGCGGCAGTACCGGAAGTGACATGGTCATATTATGTATGCACGGTTTCGCATCGAAAATTTAGCCCTGTCCCTAGACGCTTGTATAATTATACAGGCTGAAATCAGTGGCGGCTCGGGTTTTTTTTTCAGAGGGAAGACAGAAAAGTAAATTAAAAACTTTCCTGTTATTTAAAGATAGAGTACATTCTTAGTTTTTTTTATGGCAAAACAGCTCTTGTTGTCGAAATCAGGAATGTACTGGATAACCCACATACCATTTTATGGTATGTGGGATAAACTGTTTTTTTTTTCACCACTAGCTTTAATATCAAATAAATATCAATCAGTATTGTCCGATTTTTAATTTAAGAAGTTTTTCTTTCCCTCTTGTATTATGACCTAGGTCATAATGAACAAATAGAAACTTAACAGTAAGTAAAAATCAACACAAATTAACATTTAACAAGTCAAGACAAGACAAAATACAAATAATGTTGCAGAATATCCTATCAAAGGTAATTTGATTGAAAAAATTAGATAATCTTATACAATATATACAATTAATGCTTTAAGGTGATTTTACATGTATCAAATTAATGAAATACGTTTATCTTGGACAAAGTTAATAGTGTAAAAGAGCAAATTTGTAAATTTGATATGAAATAAATTCAAGGGCGTCTTGTCATTTGTTTGTGGGATAAAGAACACGGCGAACACGCCCTATTTTTCGTCAAATATTTGCAGCAACACCAACCTTGTTGGTTTTTCGTCAGTACATATCTGCAGCAACAAGCATTGCTTCAGCAGCAATTCGTTTTTTACTTCTTAATCCTTATTTTCAAAAACAACGAGACAAGAAATCACAGGAGAATGAAACAAGTCAAACAGAAACAAGGATTAAGTTAAAGTAAGGTTTGGTTAGGAAAATTAATCTATTGGCAGCCCTGCCATTTGCGTCAAAGAAGTTGGTGAAATACCTTCTCATTTGCACTTCCAATTTTCAAATAAATTGAACCAAACATTTGATGAAACTTCTTTGTCAAAGAAAATGTCTGATGTAAAACCATTTTTAATATTTGCAAAATATATAATAGTAGTAGACAAACTTTTATGTTAACCACGGACCACGGTGTAGACAACTATTATTGCTTTGGCGTTTCAGGCAATAATGGTTTCGGTCTAAGCCTAAAAAGTATATTATCACGGTTTAGACAACTATTATTGCCTTCCCGTCTAAAGCAGGGCGCCCACTGAATCGGCGCAAACCATAATACAATCTTTTTTCTTTGTATCATGGGCACAGACCATCGATATCTTAGTTTGGGTTAGTGTCAATGGCACAGACCGGCCGGCAGATTTTAATATGTACGTGGTGGCGCTTCTGTGCGTGCCGCGCCCATCGATATCTTAAGTCGTTTTTTCTTGTTAACCGTATTCTACAATGTATTTAAACCGTCATCATTTGGGCTGCCAAGAAAATGTCTTGTTTTAAACCGGAGCGTCATGTCATGCCATCTGTCATCTGTCCTCTCATATTTGTTATTTTAATTTTTATTTAGGATCTGTTTGTATTTGAATTTCGGTTTGATTTTATTATAAAGCCACGATGAACAAAGTAACAGCATTACTTCCACTGCTACTTAATGAAAATGATCATTTGCCTTCATTGCTGTATTGTTTATATGCAAAGGATCTAAGCTCAGAAGCCCTGGATGTTTTTTTTTCAAATACAATAATAGGTAGGCCATTATGCTATTTGCCGGGGTAAAAAATTTAAATTACCATTTTCCAATTGATTAGCCGTTTCCACATCCAGGGATAATAACAAATAATCATCAATTTGAATTTGAACTATATACCTTTTTCTAATTTTAGTTTTTCATTACTCATAAATTAACAATACCGTATAGTTATTAAATAACTATATAATAACCCAGATTCAATAACAACAAACCCAGATTTCGGACGTACATGACATATGACAACGACACGGTCAAAAGAGAAAGATGGTGAAATGGTTCAAATGCATGTCCAGATTGTTTTTGAATACGGTTCAACACAAAGCAACCGTAACGTCACTATTTGACAAGAAAATACAATGTTTTCAAACCAGTTTGAACCGTATTAGCAAGAAAAAACGGCTTTAGTTTGGGGTCTGTTTGGGTTAGTTGTCAATGGCCGCGCCACGCCACAGCCGACTTCAAGCGTCCCTTCATGGATATATCGACCCTAAGTTTATTTTGTGACATGGTGGTAAGCAAAGCAATTAATTTGTCACGGAGCAACCACATATTCATTGATATTTCGCTACATTATGTTTTTAATAAAATAATCTTATATTCACTAGTTTTACCTGTAGGTTCATAATCATGAGTACTGAGTAGGTCTGTTTTTCGTTTAATTAAACGTTCTTACTCAAACAGCACCTGATTTTTTTTTTGACAAATACTGAGACCATTTTCTATGGATCCGAATCCAGTTCTGTTAATAGACACACCACACTCACATTAAAACTATTTCGTGGTCCTAAATCTCCTTTAAAACCCGTAAAGTTAAAAGAAAAGTTTCTTTACTAATTCTACGAGTCAGAACGAAACAAAAAAACGATGACAAAAACTTGACGAAAACACCGGTCGGGAGGCTGGGTTTGGAGACATCGTAATCGGTGCTCCTGGTTGGTCGAATTTCATTATACGGAACAATATCTGTAAACTGAGCTACGTTTTCGTCGGATGGATTCTGGCGCTCACCGCGAAAACGATTTGTTTGATATAGTTTTGCAAAAATGTCTAATTATAATATATATTCCAGCGCCACTGGATGAAATGATAAGAAAATGTAGCTATCGCTATTCTTTCGCAGCAAATATAATCTTGCACTTTATTGTACTCACGCTAATAAACTGTCTGTACAAGACAAAATATCATGATACACTTTGTTGTATCCATAGACTTATGAGATATCTATGGTTGCATCATGACGAAAGCTGTGACGAAATATTGGCAATCTGGCAACATTGGATTTACTATCTCTACTGTAAACATAACCCTACTTAAAACCTTTCAAAATCTCAAAAAGAAAATCTGGCCTTTTGGCTAGAAATTAATCTCAAATCAAAACTATGTCCTTAGCCAAAATTTCATCTGTTGTGCGACATGCATGTCTTTTTCAAAATACAGGGAAGGTTTTGAGGTCGGAAAGTAGGTCAGCGACTACAAATAAATATGGAGTTATTTTAGGTGAGCCTCAGAAAACTTCCTTCGGACTTTTGAAGGTAATGTTTTATTTCCTTTTCTCATGCACACACAGTGCAGGAGTTAACAGTCAAATATATAGTATCAGTAGCACATTAAACAATATTTCATTGAAAATATAGGTACTTTATTCTTATATTTCTAGCATTAAAAGCACACTTACCTATAGAGATTTAAACGTTGCTCTTAGCGACTGTGTTCAAATATCCCTATACTGACACCTAGTTCATTTTTAATACTTGCAACAGCTATTCACGTTTACATTTGAAATTTGATTCCACTCACAATCAAATGTGGAGTTGATGCCATGGGTGTGTTGTTCTTACAGTTTTTAATGTGTTTGCTTAAAAATTGGTAATTACCTAAGTCTAAGTTGATATATTCTTTTGCTAAGTAAATTAATTATTATTATAGGTAGGCAGTGGTAAGCGGTAGAGGAAACCGATGTAGACTATTGCATTAAGTTCAGAATTGCATTTGTCCATTCGAGCCAATACTTGGCCCCAAAGTTTGCAGCACACGAATGGTATAACAGTTCCATCACAAGGTGTATGAACAAACCAGTCATTCCAGCTTTCTATATCTTGATCTAGTCTATTTTAAAATTCGTTAAGGGAGGTAACATTCACTGTATCCTCACTAAGGTGATGGCAACTGTATACAACACGATTTAAAATAAAAATTTATTCAAAGTAGTTTTACGCATCCTCCTTTGTTAGTTTTTTAATTGAAATCTCTCAGCTGCTGGTTTACTGATAACTGGAACATATTAAGATGGCACCTGCAACAACCACCAGTTATTTTGAAAGTCTTGATAAAAGCAGTGTCGGCCATCTGGTTACTCTCCATTGGAGCCCCCATTGCTTCCACATCTTTAGCATAGTAAGGACTTCATATAGCTTGAGCATACTCGTTTAGGTCTTATGAAACTTGGATATCATTTCAGGGGAGAGGTTTTTAGAAGCCTTTGAGGTTAATAATGCTCTTGGTATGAGATTCTCAATAATAATAGTCCCCAGGTTCTTTTGCTTCATTACAGCATTTATACTGTTTACATGTGATAATTGCATCTTGGATTATTGCACCCTAGATGCCCAGAGCACTTCGTGTCGTTCAGGGGCATCATAACTTTGCAGATCTAGGTGACTTGTTAAGAGGATTACAGTTGGTATCATCAGCGAAATATGTACTGGTTTTTAAATTTCGTGGTAGGTCACTAATGTAAAGTACTCAGAAATTGAATATATTTTTAAGATTTTTAATCTACTAAACAAAATATAGCATATCACCTAAGGTAATGACCAATTTATAAGAAAATGCTTTAAAAACTAAATAGCAATGCTTAATTACTGTTGTGAATATTCGGACGATTTGAACCGGATTAATCATCTATATTCTGTATACATATTACATACCTATCCAGTCGTCAGGCTCTCTGTCTACTCATGCTCCGTTATAGGGAATACAGATAACTATGAATGATTCATTGCCATTTGTAACTATCAGTATTCCATAATTGATACCAAATGAATTGGGCTACTTTTGGAATTATTACGTATTACTCTGTTTACTTTTAGTATGGTACATACAACCACTGTTTTTTATTTTCTTTATGGTTTTTTTTACCTCGGATCAGAATTGTATTTAAGTTGCAAGAGCTTTGATTTCTATTTGCAAACAATAAACATCTTTTTAGCATTGTAAATGGCTGAATTATGACTGGTGATTTATTGTACAAACCTATGCTTCAATAGCTGGTGGGTGCATTTGACAAACTATTCTAATAGACATGTCTTCTCAAGCAGAGGCTCTTCCGTTTTTTATTTCATGACACATTTTTTAGTTCTGTCGCGTCAGTTGGTGCAAACAATCTTTCGCACTGATCCCGTCAACAAAGAAATGCCCCTGACCATTTATCATATCAAGCTGTAGGCTATATTGCAATAATATTAACTAAACACTGCAGGGGCAAGATCGATCTGAATATCTGGCTGAATATTTATAATCTCATTATCCAGCTTGCTTTTTGCATATTGCTTGCAGCAGATAAATGACAACTGTAATGTGTTTTTTGCTAGCCTAATTACGTTCCTATAATATCCTCTTATGTGTATTAAAATAACGCAAAAACGCGCCCTTAAAAATGACGTACTTTAAAATTTTATGAAGTGTTCTCCTTCTTATCCCTGGTTCAACTCTCGTTTCAAATTCAAATTCTCTCTCAATAAGAATATTATAACCGTTTCATTATTCATACTTTCATCACATAGCGGTGGACGGTCTAGACAAATTATGTATAATTTAAAGTTCAAACAACCACAACCATGCATCGAATCCTGTCTTCAGTAGTTACTAATTATGCCATAATTATCTAGATAAGCAGGCTCATTCAATTGTCACTGCTCTAGTCACAAGTGCTCAGACCTCAACCCAACAATGTGGATATTCCATGAGCCACTTAAATTGTATCAACGTGTCGCCACAATTGATTAATTCAAAGCAAATTTACTTTAAGGTCAGCTGAGTAACTCTGTACTATGTATGTTGTGGGTGTGATATTAAAAAAAGCCATATACATAAATAAAGAACTTAATTTTTCAGATAAAACAAATTTAGAAAATTCTGAATTTTCTTGTATCAAACGTTTTAGGATGTCTTTCTTTTTGTCTATTTGTTCGATTTGTTTAACCAAATTACAAATCTGATTTAATTTTCTCGCATCATTCCATTCAAGATATCTTATTGTGGAATCCATACTCCACTCACTTAAAAGTATTTCCAAGATCATAGCCATAACATACATGCGAGTTTTTAAATCCAGAACTTTAAAGGTGATAATGCTACTCGACGTTTATGATATCGACTATAGTTTCCTTCATTTTTGTTCTATTATAATATGTATCATTTGCCATATTAGTATGTAGTTAGTACCTTCACTTTGATTATAGATATTACTCGGTACTACTAGCATCTGGCACGATTTTATATTCACAGTATAAAATGCAAAGTAATGTAATATTATTGTTAATTTTTAGATAATTTTGACTGTAGTGCCCGGACTCTTAATTGGTGCAGGAATTAGTAAAAACATTGCCAACTTTCTAGAAGAAAATGATCTATTTGTACCTTCCGATGATGATGACGATGATGATTAAACTGGTCTTGTAACGTTTTAGATGCCACTATTTATTTACAAATTTTTAAATATTCAATTATAAATTTAGCAACTATTAGCTCTCGAATTCGATAATTTAAATATATTAAATTTGGAATTTATTCTCTATGTATATATTATTTCAATTAAAATAAATATAGCATTACTTTAAATTGTAATTTTTCTGGTAGGAACCCATCTGCTCTAATTACATGTTGACGCTCACCTATGTGGTATGAATGCCAAACAAACTACAAACAGTGAAGTTATTTCCATTAATTTAAAATAGTCAGAAGCCTAAAGCTTCCTCCCTTCTCCCTTTCACAAGAATACAATAATTCCTTACCTTACTGCTTGCTTAATTCCCACTTCAGACTTCAAGGTATTATCATTGAAAAACAGGCCGCACACTAGAAGATATACTCACTGGCTCAGGGTGCAGCTTGTAGATTAGATCTTGACCATGTAACCATGTTACACTCATGGTATTGAACCGAACATAAACACGATGCCATGTCCATTTGGCCTCACATTACCAATAAACCACGATTTTCTAGCAGCTAAAATGTTAACTTGCTCTTGTAAAAATATTAGAAACGTAGAACCTCGAGAACCAGTTGCTTCAGGAAGGTACAGAAGCCCTGGAGCGGATTGTGACGATAAATGACGTAGAGATGGCTTGGGTTCCAGGACATTGATATTGAAAGTAATGATACCAAGGTCCTAGACGATCGGATCGAAGAACCCAATGGAACACCGCCGAAGGTTGCAAACAAACAAATATCATAATAGGACGTCCGCGTTCTGCAGTTGGACCTTCATATTTTTTTCCTCGATGCATTATAAATGCTGTTTCATTATTTTCCTCTTTATAAGGTTTTCCAAAATAATTCCACATTTGATAAAGTGTCAAAAACTCATTGTAAAATAACATTGTATCGTATGATTTGAATTTAGTTATAATCTAATCTCCTTGGAAGTTAACAAATGTCTTCTATCCGCTGTAACGGGATCGGCAAGTGTTGCCTGAAAATTTTAGACCTATAAAGCCCTGGTTTCTCTGTTCAGATCGGTCCGACATATTTCGGCGATATACGCGGAAACAGAACGCTCTAGTTCAAAGAATTAGTTCGTTCAGAAGTTTCGTCTGTGTCTGGTTTGTCTGGACAATTTCAATTCGTTGCGATATATTTCAGTCTTTGCAATTTTACGTAGGGTGTATCTTGCTCTTCAAAATGGATACAATTGATATTTTATTGCTATGGTTTTAGAAGAAGATCACATGATGAGTCTGCGTTATTAGAAGCATGTACTGAAAATAATACAGTTTTGAATGTTGAGAATAGGGCTAAGGGGTTTATGCAAAGATATGTGTTTCAATTCGTTGGGTTTATGAATTATTGTTAGTGTTAAAGCATCTTGTGGAGAACGATGCAAAGTTCAAAGAATTTTTCGGTTTAATTCCACAACTGTTCCACACTACTAAATTATGTAAGGCTGAAATCAGTTCGCAACATACAATAATATGTAATATAAAGGAATTTTTACTATAAAAATTAATGAGGAAATACAATAGTTCGGAGAACTGTGCCGACTGGTTTGATTCAGACGAAGTGCTGTCCACCAACAATCGCGCACCTTCCCGAAATTTGTTCCGATCTTCTGTACAAAACGGTACTGTGTACTACACATATACTGGGTTTTACGGGAAATGCTAACGAACTTTTCGTGCTATATTACCGAAATATTTCGGGCCGATCTAGCCAGAGAAACCAGGCCTTTACATACGAAACGAATTAAAAAGTGATAGAAATTAGTAGTTGCTCTCCTCTGCAGGTTTATTAGGCTTTCCTAAACACTTTGAATAATCTATTACACTGAGATTAAAGGGAAATAACATCTATGCTTTCAACTTATTTTGAAGCGTCTCTGGTTTAACAATTTTTTACACAATTGTTTCTGAAAGTCGAGGAAATCTCATTTTCTTTAAAACTTGTCCTGGATTGTTCTCATAAAATTCTCTGACAGCTTTCTTCCAGCCCACTTTTATGGGTTTAAATAAGCTACATTGCATGGTTGCAGAGTTCTTCAATATTTAATTCATTGCAAATGCAGAATAGACTAAGTTCGTAAGTCAACAGGAAACTGCATATTATTTTCAATCAAATGGGGATACAATATATTTTTTATATAATCATAAAACATCTCTGAAGTCATTCAACTACTATCAGATCGGGGGTTCCCCAAGTGGAATTTACTGTTACAAGGTAATTCACGGTCGATGGTAGGTTAGACGTTTCTGGAGAACCACTCAACGGATCATTCTGAAAATTTGGTCGTTTACATAAACGGATATGCTCAACCTTGCTAAAATATTTTCGACAGTGCAGTGTTGCCGCTTCTACTAAACAGTAGTAGCAACTGTCAAATTTTAAATGGAACACCCTATATATTATTGCATATTTGGATTTTGCGGAGAATTCTACATATTTCATAAATAATGTCCTATACCTATCTGTTACTGTTTTTGAAATATGGACAGTTGAAAATCGACCATTTACCAAGTTCGACAGCCTGTAAAATCTAAACGGCTAAAGATAGAGCAAAATGGTTTGCACTTTCCTATCTTCGGTTTTCGTAAGCTATCGTTTGACACTAATTTTAGATTTAACCGGAATTTCTTAACCTCTGGTTAAATAAAAAATTAGTGCCAAATTTTCAGAATGATCCGTTGAGTGGTTCTCCAGAAACGTCTAACCTACCATCGACCGTGAATCACCTTGTATAATATCGGGTTTAAAACGTCCTTCGACGTCTTCCGATTCCCAATCGCCATTGAACTCTGTCCTTCCATAAGTCCTCCTCTAGTCTTCTCTCTCTCATTTCTTTGTTGATGCGTTCTCTGCAGCTCCTCCTCGGTCTTCCTCTTTTCCGTCTTCCTGCTGGGGTCCAGGTAAGTATTTGTTTCGGAAGTCGTTGTTCCTCCATTCTTTGCACATGTCCGTACCACCTAAGTTGCCTTCTTATTTCGTCCGCTATAGTATGTCTCACCTTCATGGTTGCTCGAATTGTCTCATTGGGGATTTATTCGATTTTTGGTTTTCCCGCTGCTCTTCTCCAGAAGTCCATCTCCGTTGCCTCCAGTGCTTTTGTATTCTTTTATTTTAGTTGCCAAACTTCACAACTATACATGATTATACTTTTTACGATGGTATTATATTATATTAGGTGTTTGTTGATGTTTCTGTCTTTAATAGCGAGGTCCAGAGTTCCGCTATCTGAGATCTGTATTCCTAGGTACTTGTAGATTTGGCAGGATTTAATATTTTTTCCGTCCTCCGGGAGCAGGTCCTGTTGCACTCCCCCAATACACACGTATTCTGTTTTGGAGATGTTAACTTCTAGCCCCCATCTCTCGTATTCTTCAATAAGCTTTCGAGTCATATACTCTATGTCGTCGTAGTCTTGTGCCATTAAAATCTGATCGTCTGCGAAACTGAGCGTATATAGGTTGGTGGTGTTAAGAGGGATACCCATACTTTTGCATTTTTGCTTCCATATTCTTAGTACTTGCTCAAGATATATCTTGAATAGGGTGGGTGATCAGCAGCAACCTTGTTTGAGGCCTTTATTTGGTATAAATCCATTGGACATTTCGTTGCCAGCTTTGACTTTAATGTGGCAGTTCCTATATAGTTCTTTTTATTACGTTGGCGTTCAGGTTAGTCCTTTCTAATGCCGCCCAAAGTTTTGATAATGGTATGCTGTCATATGCCTTTTCTAAATCCACAAAAAGGAGATGTACTTCCCGGCCGAAAGCCGACATTTTCGCCATTAGCTGGGTAACGCAGTACAGGTGGTCGACTGTAGATCTTCCTGCACGGAAGCCTGCTTGTTCTGCTTCGCTGTCTGCATATTCGGACTCTATTCTGTTTTTTAAGATCTTTCCGTAAATTCGGCTAGTTGTGCTTGTTACTGCAATACCTGATAGTTATCGCAATTTTCTTTATTGCCCTTTTTGTGTATAGGAGTAAGAAAGGATAGTTCCCATTCTTCTGGTATATTCCCATTATTAACGCAGTTTTGAAAGAATCTCGTTAGATGTTCGTATAGTATGTGAGGTCCATATTTCATGAGTTCTGCGGGGACATTACCGGGTCCTGGTGCCTTCTTGTGTCCTACATACATCCGTTACTTCCTTTACACTGTTCCTAATCGGTGATGCCGAAACGTATACTCTGTTTGACTCTTCGCTTTCAGTGAAGTCCGGTCGGCCCTCCTTCAGCAGTTTACCAAAGTCCTCATCCCATTCTTTGGCGGTGATGGGGGATATCAGTTCTCTTTTTTGGTTCTGGCGTAGTGATTTTAAAGTTTCCAGCTTTTGCTACTTTTTGTTCCTCTTAGATAGCAGTCTATTTTGTTGCAGCTTTGCTCCCATGATCTATTTTTCTTTTGGATTATTTTGTTCCTTACTTGAGCTTGTGCTTCTTTAAATATGCTTTTATCGTAGTTCAATTTGCTGGATAAGTATCGTTACAGCTATTTATTCACAAATTCTTTTGTAAGGGAAAATTATCATGGTCATTCCAGAGGCGGAGGAAATATTACATTAAGATTTTCTTTCTGGGATCCTTTATCTACAGTATAAAATGTTTTACTCTTTTTCAGCAAATACTTTACCAGTACTTGGGCAGATTTGGAAGTCTGTCTTATTTTCGTTATAGATTCGAAGTGGATTGTCTATATATTTGTTAAAAGCAAATGCACAACTCTGATTAGCTTCTAATACAAAAACGCATGGAACTTATGCTTAGCTAGTTCTCTGCACAATTGTGGGATATCTTCTAAGGAGGCCTATGCAAAATCTGAAATTAAAGCATTGTAAGAAAAATAGGAATAAGTTAGTTTTACCTTAAACCAACATTTACCGGGGTTTATAGTTTTTGAAAGGATTGGGTCGTGGATTTTCTATAAATAATTATTGAACACTGTATAAAACATCTTTTTTTCTTGGGATTCCGCAATTTGCAAGTTCTATCCAACTAAGAAGGGTTTAAGATTTAATTCAAAAACATACCAATACAGAAAACTGTTGATTGGCTTACGCAACCAGCTTAGATTCCTCTCTTACACTCAATATAGGTGATGAATCTTTAGGCCGGGATATTTAAATT
>MU183574.1:135429-157189 GCA_016904865.1 Pissodes strobi
AGTTTGATTACGGGGAGTGACGCCCCCACCATTCCGAGTTGCCACGGGATGTGGCCCATCAAATCCCATCGTCCTCCTCCAGGCTGGAGAACACCAAAGTACAAAGTCTGGAGCTGATCACTGGGGAGTGATCCAACAAACCCCATTTTTACCCCTGTCAGACTAGGGACCGCCAAAGGAATGAGTCTGAGGCCGATGCTTCGAGTGGAAGCGGCCCTAGGTGGTAGATGCATAAGCCTACTCGCATCGTCCGGTGAAAGACCACCCCACCAGAATTGGAGAGCGCTAAGTGGTTTTCCCAAATCACGTTTCGCTCCCGCGCTGGTGATCCCGGGTTTCACAGTAGGAGTATATGGACATGATGGTGCTTCCAGGATCAAAATATTCCGGAGGTAAACTCCCCGGCCATTCGGATCTCCGGGCGCTGGGTGGCCCTGGGAGCCCTTCATTCCGCATTTTACAGACAGCAAAGATACCGAACCAATTTAGAATAGATTTCTGCAACATAAGAGGCCTAAATACAAACATAAATTCGGTACACCAACATCTACAAGCAAATAGACCACACATATTAGCCCTTACAGAAACACAAGTATGTTCTACAACAACAACAGTGAACTACCTCTATCCTGGTTACGACTTACATACCCGATTTAGATATAAGTTCGGAATATGCCTTTTTGTCCGAAGCGACCTTTCATGTCATCGCGAGGAAACACTCGAACCGAACAACCTTGACGTCATGTGGCTCAAGTTCACCGCCAAGGGATTAACCAAGTTTATATGTTGTCTCTATCGCCCTCCGAGCGATAGAGCCTACCAAAACTTTTTCTCAACACTAGCTACCACCTTTGACTCAATACAGGTCGATCACCCCAGTTCAGAAATAATCGTTCTGGGAGACTTCAATGCCCACAACACCAACTGGCTCAAACATCACAACAAGACCGACAACGAAGGTAGAGAGGCTGAAGCATTTGCCATCAGCTGCGGGCTTACTCAACTTGTAGACGAACCAACTCGAATCTCAGAGAGGGGCGAATTCGCCGCCCTCCTGGATCTTTTTCTGACCACCAATCCTGACTAGTACAAGGTTACAGTTGGTCCGCCATTAGGTACCTCTGACCACAAACTTATTACAACGGTTTGTGAATTGCCACTCATACAGAAGGATCCACCATTGCCTCGCAAAATCTGGCATTACAATTCTGCAAACTGGGACGATCTGAGGCAGTTTTACCTAGATTTTCCTTGGCTCGACGTCTGCTTTGTCACTGACGACCCGTCAGACTGCTGCGAAGAGATCATGCAAGTAATCTCCTCAGGAATGGAAGCATACATCCCAAATTCCATCAAGTTACCATCAAAAGGAAAGCCCTGGTTCGACAAAAGATGCGAAAGAGCTGTAGGAAGGAAACAGCAAGCCTATAAGTACTGGCAGCAAAATCAGACCGCTGAAAATCGCAATTATTTTATCGAAGCGAGAAACGAGTGCAAGCTTGTGATCGACGAAACTAAGGACAAACACAATCAAAGGATCAGGAATAAACTTTTGCAATGCCCCAGTGGCTCCAGGAATTTCTGGTCGGTAGCAAAGGCAGTAAGTAACAACTTTACAAAAACGTCTCTCCCACCTTTGACGGACGAACGTGGCATCACGGCGACTACAGCCAAAGAAAAAGCAAACATGCTCGCCAAAATGTTTTCATCGCACTCTACCTTAGACGTGCCCCAAAGCAAGACTCAAGAAGTCAAGTTTTCTCATCGTGATATTCGCAAAATCCTTAAAGAACTAGATACGCAAAAGGCATCAGGACCGGACGGAATACCTGCCATCGTGCTAAAGAACTGCGCCAACGAACTAACACCTGTTTTTTCCAGGCTTTTTTCTCTTTCTTACAGAAAAGGGATTTACCCATCCTCTTGGAAAGTCGCTCGAGTGCAACCTGTTCCAAAAAAAAGGCAAGAAAACCACGCCCTCAAACTATCGCCCGATTGCCTTGCTTCCAATAATTTCCAAAGTCATGGAACGTGTAGTCAACCAGCAACTACTCAAGTACCTCGAGAGCAACAGAATAATCAGCGATAATCAATACGGCTTTCGCAAAGAGAGATCGACAGGAGATATATTGGCCTATGTCACTCATATATGGAGTAGGGCAATTGAAAACTACGGAGAGTCTCGAGCGATTGCGTTGGATATTTCAAAGGCATTCGACAGAGTTTGGCATGATGGACTGCTCAACAAACTGCCGTCCTTGGGACTGCCCGCCTCTCTCTGCAGCTGGCTGGCCAGTTTCCTTAAGAACCGATCCCTACATGTTGCAGTCGATGGACACATCTCGGACACATTTACCATCAACGCGGGCGTGCCTCAGGGCGCAATACTTTCACCAACTCTGTTCCTCATCTATATTAATGACCTGCTGATCGAAACGAATAATCCTGTTTACAGTTTTGCAGATGACAGTACCCTTTAGATCAGAAAAACCCTTACCAGCGACTGAGACTCATCACCGCAGACAGGAGCAGATTACAGCAATTAATCAAGACCTGGAGAAAGTTCAAACTTGGGGCGACCGAAATTTGGTCCAGTTCAATGCAGCGAAGACCCAAGCAGCAACGTTTACTAAGAGGGCCAATACAGCGGGCCCTGACATCATTATGGCAGGATCGACCATTCCTTCATCCTCGTCAATCGGGCTGCTGGGTGTCTCGGTCAACAGCAATATGTCATGGCATGACCATGTTGCTAACATCGCAAAATCAGCCTCCCAGAAGCTTGGTGCGCTATTTCGCAACAAGAAACTCTATACACCGCAGCAGTTGCTCTTGCTGTACAAAGCGCAAATAAGACCGTGCTTAGAATATTGCTCACATATCTGGGGTGCCGCACCAAAGCATACCCTAAAGCTGCTGGATTCCATTCAGAAGAGGGCTGTGCGTCTCGTCGGCGATCCGGAGTTGACCCGGAATCTGGATAGTCTGGAACATCGCAGACATGTGGCCGAGATGTCTCTGTTTTACAAATACTTTCACGGCAGATGTTCCCAGGATTTGGCCCACATAATCCCGCCCCTGGCAACTCCTGTCAGGCAGTCCCGACAGACGGCAGGAGCGCACCAGTTCGTCGTACAACTAGAAACACCTAGAACATCGCTTTACCAGAACTCCTTTGTCTGGCGCACTGCATCACTGTGGAACTCACTTCCAGGACATCTGTTTCCCACTAATTACAACCTACAAATATTCAAGAACCGTGTCAATCAACATCTTCGCACACACACCGCTCGTCGAGCGCCATAGGATCTACCTTTAGTGTGTGTGCCACTGCCATAAAAAAAAAAAAAAAAAAAAAAAAAATCCCTTAGTTGAGATATCTTTCCAGCTAGGTCTTGGTTGACTTTCTTCTTTAGATAAAAGTAGTGCTATTTCACTATCCTCAAGCTGATCGTTTTTTAGTTGCTCTCTGGTCCACTACTGTTCAACCTTAAACATGATTTGCCTAATGGGAGTGATTCCTTCTCGGTGCGGTGATCTATTCTTTAGCAATGTTTATAATTATCCTCAAATGATTTTCTGTATAAAGCATTTGCATTATTAAGCCATCTTCCTTCCCTGTGCTTAACCTTAGTTATATTGTTAAACTCTTCCTGGCTTGACTTTGAACTCCTAGCGTCTCTGGATGGAGATGTAGACCGTAGTTGTATTCGACAGTCTCTCTTGAAATGTTCAGTCTTGCCACATCTATAGCATTGATTTAACTGATTTGAAACATTTCGGTTAGTTGGCCTATCTTCTAGTGGCTCCCGGAATCTTTGTAGTTTACAGTATCTTTTGAAATGCCCAGTCCTGCCACATCTATAGCACTGATTTGAAACACGTTTGGGTTCTGACAAAATCACAACTTTTACTACTTTAAAATAATGCTCTCTTTATTCTTTATCACTCTATAAAATTAAACACACTAAACTTATAACTTTACAACTATTAATATTTCCCATTCAGAACTCAATGATTAACTAACTACAACACGCGTTCTCCGCCAGTCTAAAAATATATCGTGGATATTCCTGACGAAGCGAGGCCTCTCTATTATTCTCGACCGGTGCTGCACGCATCGGGAAAATACCAAAGCTCCCGAATCTTCTCGGCCGGCGATGACGAAAGAACGTATAGGGTAGCACAAAAACATTCGGATGGTCTTTAGCCGTGACAATATGAATAAAAAATAAACCAGGACACAACATAGAGAAAAGGAATCTATTATCTGAGAGGGAACTAATTGGGAGAAATAAATGATGATAAATGAAATGAAGGAAAAAACCCATGATCAGATTTATCACGCTGCAATAGATTAGAAAATGGAGACATACACTACTAGTTCTATAAAACACAACCAGATTCTTCAACCACAATAAGGACAAAATTAAGACACAATTATTAAAGACTTAATCACCCAGTGGCTAAAAACAGATACAACAGAAATTTTCTCTTTCAATTGCTTTCAATATTTCCAAATTTTATTGACTTCACAATACAGAGTAAAACTGCCTTTTGTGTGCTCTTTTAAGGTAGTTTATATTTTCCCTCGAAAAATTAATTATAATATGTTGTTTTATTACTTCTGTCAAACTTTTTGGAAATTTACCAAACGTCTAATAATCTTGGTTATGTTGTATGATAGTTTTAATAAAACCGTATCGGCATTTTAAGTTCAGCTTTCGACAATAAGCGTGGCCAGGTTTCACTGTTATACTTTGTCTCATAAGACTGTCAAAAACTTGCGACGCGACGTTATTATTTATAGGCATTACATTAAATAGTCCGGAATATTATTTATACCACTATCCAAATATGGCTTTTTTGGCTCAATTACTCAAGCCTGATCTAATGTTCTTAATTACCATCCTATTTCAATAGTCTGATACTTTGCCAATGTCCATAAAACATACTTCAGTCTGAGTGAAATCAAGGATCATTCTAGAATGTCATTCACTCTTTTCGGTTGTAGAAATTGACGGGTTAGGGGGTATCAGGCGTACAACAAACATTTTAGTCACATACTTGCAAGAAGTAGGCACTGTATAGAACTTGGATGTCAGCACTCTGGTTATCTCACGTTGCAGAATGGCGTACTTCAGGATGCCCATTATTATTTATTATGTAAACAGGCTTATTTGATTATCTGCATCAAACTAAGTGCCCACTTTACGTTGGTGATTCAACACTTGTAGGTAAGTCTTAATAATGCAAGCATTGGCTAGCACATGGTTTGTTTCAAATTATTTAAAGTGTAATACAGAAAAACCTGCTTTTGCAATCCCTTCAAGCCGATAAATTAAGAAACTCGGCTTCATATATATCGTTCATGTATATTCACATAGACATACTTTGTGGGACACGGTCCAGGAAGGTATTTATTTTGGGAAAATGAAGAATTACTCATCGGATACTTTTAGTGCCTATAAGATTCTCCTGGAGCACCGAGAATCTTCATTATTTATTTATATTCTGAGAGATATAGAAGGTGCATAACATATATCAGATTGGTTCTGCCAATCTCGTAATTGTTAAATTTCGATATATAAAAATTAACAACTTTCTTTCTAAAGAGCTGGAGATGATATTTTGATACTATAAGGAAAACATTGTGGCCCAGATCTTGTGCAGACTGTTTACCAATGACGTTAATGATACCCCTTGTTTGTAGGTGACCTGAAATGGTATCCACTGGGGATACCTTGTGCTTCAATGTGGTCAGGATAAATTGGGGTCTTTGTTTAATTTAAACACATTTCATTAGACTGCCTCGAAAGGTACTTGAAAAACGTTCTCTATTCTATAAAAGTGTCAATTTTCAACAATTCGCTTATGCCAAGATTGTGCAAACATTAGTTAGATCATATCTAGTTAAGGGTGTTGGCATAGTTTTTGATAAATTGAGCTTCCGGAGTCATTTAAATAAAAGCATTTTAACACTTGTGTGACATCCTTCGCTACGCCAGTGATTTTATTTACTGTATTACACTTGTACATACGACATCGCTCTTACCTAGAGTAAATACAATTTGGTCCAATGGAAAATTTGCCGAATGAGACGATTTCCGAATAGACTCATTTAGCTGTAAATGAACCCATACTAATTTAAATCATTTGAAATCACTAAGATTTGGGCCTTCAGCTACTAAATCAAACCAAATAGAAATAGCTTAACAAAAGTTGAAGTTACTAAAGGCTTTAAATATTTTATTCGTTAATTCGAATTTCAAAATCTATCAATTTGTTAGATTAATCAAGGGCAGAACATTTTTGATATTATAATAAGATAAACATACGTGTGTTTTTACGTCTCTATATGTTGATTAATTAAGTGTAGTTTTCAACCAATCGTCTTTCGGTCAATGGCTTCTTTTGGCAAATTGTCACAGTAAATGCGGCAAGTTGTCGTCCGGCCAAATGTCCCATCGACAAATTGTCATATTCGGCAAACTGCATTTGGCGAATTGTCTGGATGAAGGATATGGCAACTTTGGTGACAGGATAAGGTTAATTTGGGTTATCAGAAAGATGGGTGTACTGTGCAATTTGTAAAAGAATTTAAACCTTAAGTTATAACCATTAAAAAGTATTTTGATTTCCGTGTCAGTGTACAGATTATGATGTCTAAAATTTTATATAATCTTATTAGAAATGTAATGCAACTGAACTCTGAATAATTATTTTAAATGTAAAAATGAAATAACCGTAATATAAATAAAGATTACGCTTAATTTGAGACGTAACATCTAGTAAGAACTCGACAAATGTTCGTCTTTGCAATGTTTTACAGTAGTTGAGAGACATCCAGGGAAAACTATTTTTAGAACCGGACTAAGAGAGATTTATATTCAATCATCGTTTCTATGATTTGCTTTGATTTATAGATGTTTTCTGTGCGATATTTTAGTAAATATTTCCGAGAATTACGTTTAAAAGCTTCCGATATTTTAACAGTAAAATTTATTGTGACTTACCACGATGTGCGTTATATATCATTTAAAATATAAATACTTAACAGTACTGATGGCAACTTTCAGTAAAACTGTGTCTTTGATGATATTATTCACTTATGACAAGATTTAAAGGTTCTATTTTATTTCTAGTACTAAAGATGCAGCATTTACCTTGAAAAGTATCTTGAATCTCCTCTGCAAAGTAAAAGTAAACGTTAACCAGCCCATATTTGAGGCTTCCCTTCCTTGCCAGAAATATACAATCACTTGGGTATCATCATTCATGTCATTCATAAGCATATGATCATCATCATCCAATATCCAATAGCGACAAAGAAATACGTAACAATCCTTTGTATAAAAGTGACCTGATAAAAAAATAAATAATTATTGATATTTGCTATAGAAATTTAATCAATTATTCTATAGAATCGTTATCTAATATTGAAGACGCTGGGGCAAAAAAGCAAGTTTTGTACGGCTTTTGTCGAATAAGAATAAATTAGTTGTATGATGATCGTTTTAGATATTGTGGCATTAAATAATTACTTCAATTAAACTTCCTACCATTATTTTCCGTCTCTTAATGTTTATACGCATCCCATGAATTACTCATCGTTTTCAAATGGCCAAAACAAATAGAAATGAAAAGTTACCAAAATGACAAAAATAGGTCTTTACTAGTTTCAAATGCTTTTGAAGATATGGGCCCAAATAACGGTTATAAATTGACATGATGAACGAAAATGTTATAAATTATATCCAAGTGTCTTCTTTCAGCTTCTCTATTTAGCACTAGCGGCAAAGTACTACTAAATGAGGTCATACATATACCCAGTCATTAGTGGTTTTGAAATACTGCTCGTTTTTATTAACTTATTTAATTTCAATATTACGTAATTGCATATTAAAATACAAAGTATAATCAGTTGGACTCTAATATGCTACAACTAAAGATTCTTATATCTACTCCGCGGTGACGCCCCGATACTACGACTGTTTCTCAATGCAATGCAAATACAAATGAACTTAATGAAACATATTTCAAAGATTTTGAAGCACCGAAGACAGAATAATTTTAAAACTTAATTTTTCTTATATTCTGATTATATGAAATAAAATTATGAAAACACATTTATAATTCCCACTGAATTTACAAACCAACATAAATACGAGGGCAGAATATTCTAAAATAGTTACAGCTGACCAATTAATACCAGAAATGTACACAACTATAACAGGAATTAAATATATACCTATTTCTTCCTGTGGTAGTTTCACAAACTTCCGTCCTTCTAAAACGAATGCTTCCATTCCCTCAAAATCTTCATTCCATTCATCTATAAGTTGTAGTGCTTCCTGCAAAGGCACTAAGGGTTGCCTAAAAAAGGGTCAGTTTGCTAGATAACGTTTTTTTTTTCATTACAATCCGCATTGCCTTCTCACATTAAGTTACTCGAAACGTCTTTGATATATCTCAAAGTTCACCTGACATACACCGAGAAATATACTTTAACTAGCTAGATTTCTATTCTTCTAACTAAAGCTCGTTAAAAAACACAAAATAACATTAGTTTCCATATCAGTAATAAACATATCTAATAAAACTCCACTTAATTAAGTCAGATAAGAGGGTGATTCTACTCAAATCATTAAACATTCTTGCATTAATATGGCAAGTATAAATCTAAATAAGAATATTTCAACGATATCTCATAAGTATCGTGAATGTTTACTCAATTTTAGGGACATGCTGCCTAACTTTCTGCCTGAATACCCTTTAATTTTTTGCTATTAGATAATATGGACAAATTTAAGAACGCCTGCAAGCATTTTGACTGTCTTATATTTATGTATTTCGTATGTTTTACTAAATCGCTTTATATTAATTGTTAAGCCTTTCCTTTCTCAATGATTTTTACAAAATGCATAATACCGCTGCAAACAAGCTACTTATAAACCTATATAGAGATGAGTTGAAAAGAGCTAAAGTGGCTATAAATGATCGTCTCATTAGTGAACCTGATAACGATCTAAAACAATGTGGAATATAATAAAGCGTAGAACACAACACCAGGAGCCAATCCCGAGGGTTGTGGCTGGCGACCCAGATGCATTTAATAGATATGTATGCAACAAGTGTTTAAAGTGACCCTTTTTATGAATGAATGAATGATTGAATAAAAAAGGGTACTTTACACATGAGTAGCATACAAAATTGTTTCTACTACCGAAAAATAAACGAAAAAACAAAAATATTATTAAATTACTTTATGCACTAGTGCGTATAATAAATTATCTTACGTACTAGAGCGTAAAATTTATTCTACGCACTGCCCTAAATGTCAAAAAAAAAACTTACTTTAGACACTGCACATTAAAAAGGCCTATTTTACGAATCTTAGAGAGGGCGTAAAGTGAGTATTTTACGCATGGTAGCAGAATTTTTTTTCTAATACCCTCCGTAAAATACGCACTCTCCAAGATTCGTAAAATATACCTTTTTAATGCAGTGCGTAAAATAAAGTACTTTACGCACTAGTTCGTAAAGTAAATCTGAAATGTTTTTTGACATTTAGTACAGTGCGTAGTGTATTTTAATAATATTTTTATTTTTCATATATTTTTCGACGGTAGAAAAATTTTTGTATGCTACTCATGTGTAAAGTGCCCTTTTTTTATTCATATATTTCCATCCATAAAAAAGGGTTAGTTTGGGTTAGTTCCACTACCGTGCGTAAAATACGCACTATCTAATATTCCTAAAATAAACCTAATTAATGCGGCGCAAAAAATAAATTACTTTACCCACTAGTGCGTAAAGTAAATCTGACATATTTTTTGACAATTAGTGCAGTGCGTAAAGTAATTTAATAATATTTTTATTTTTTCAGATAGTTTTCAGTAGTAGAACAAATTTTGTATGTTACTTATGTGTAAAGTACCCACTTTTATTCCTGAGATTATTATATTAAAATATGACCATTACAATATTCGCATTCATAAAAAGGGTCACTTTACACACTTGTTGCATAAATAACTATTACTTTCTAATACTAGGATGCGACATAAACAACAGTAGAAAATCCTATTAGTGAAATGATTCTCACGTGCCTTTGTATTGTACAAATATTGTAACTGCAGTTTGTTGGCATAAATAAACGACATAATTCTATTTCCGTTACTCACGCTCGTATTTGAAAAAGTTGGCATAATTAATTCTTTTTTAGGATTAGTTTTCCATTGAGAAATTACCATTTCTATAATAGAAATATAAATGTTATATTACCTGGGTGTGAACAAAGCTGTTAAATCAGCTTTAGTTTCTTGCTGCTTAGCCCATTTGGTTAGATCAGCTCCAGTTTTTTGAACTGATTCCGCAGTGCGGGTAAAATCTACAGCTATTACTTCATCCCAGCCAACAAATTTACATTTGAAGATCTAAAAAGTTATTTCAAAACAATATATGATAATTTATTTAATATAATCAAAACCTAGAAAGAAGTAATTAATAGGATATGTTTCACAAAAACACAACACATACATTTTTCACCTTCTACCGATTAGTTAGTTTTTATATATCAAACAACAATTTTGGTTATACTGAAAATAACTAAAAAATGAGTAAATGTATAAAGTAAAAATTAATTGTTTAATGGTTAATATGGTTTCCGCAAGTCTTGTGATATAGTAGCGGTAGATATGAGATATTCAATTATAAACTGAATAATAGAACATATTTTTTTCGTGTAAAGCATTTAAAACAGGTCATATTTTGTTGAAAAATTATATAAATTAAAGTTGAGGCAAATATTTTTATTGGTTTCAAAATGCAAAACAATACAATCAATTTGGAAACAATGCGAAAAAAAACTACTTGCAGAACATTAAAAGGGACCTATTTTGTTTCTAATTGATGTAAATTCTATTTCAAAATTAAAACCTAATGGACCTGTGAATTATTCGCGGATTGTACTACAATTATGTATTCAGGGAACAGTTGTGGCGACCTTAATATTAACTTTTCCAGTCTGTGTGCTGCTCAAGAATCTCTTCGGTACATTTTCGACTCTTTTGGTATAATCATACATATTAACTCACCAACTAGATAATAACTATAAAACTAGTTCTAGTACTATAGACTATGTCGTGTCATCTTTTGATCCAGAATTCGTTGACTGTGCTATCTTTAACTCGGGTTTCTCTGATCATGAGGCTGTATTAACAGAATTTTCGGTAAAATCTAAATGCAAAAATGCTTCGCGCAAATTATGCCGTATTTTTCGGACAAAAATTTTTCTAAATTTCAAGCACCCATGTCTAACAACTGACTGGGTTGTCCTGTCTGATGATGTCGATACCGAATTTTCTAGATTTATAAAAACTTTATCTACTCTGGCGTTCAAATCGTTTCCTCTTAGGCCTATCAAAATTAAACAGCATAAACCCTGGTCAACTAAAGGCTTACGCACATCTGCAAAGAACATGCGTTCATTATAGCACCTTAAAAATACTCGGACAGCGTCTTCTTCCATGATTACGTGAAACTTTACAGAAAAGCTATCATTAGACTATAAAAGCTGCCAAGGACATTTATTATAATGAGAGGCTGGCTAAATCGGCTAACTTTGCTAAAGAATCGTGGTATATTGTGAATGACTTAAGGAATGAAACTTCTTCGTCTAGCACAATCGCTAATTCACCGGAGAACCTAAACAATTACTTTGTAAGTGTGGCTAAAGATTTAATGGACACCGTAACTCCTTCTAATGATCCACTTTCAGATCTCTCTAATGCTAATGTGAACAGTTTCTTCTTTACGCCTGTAGCATTAGCTGAGCTTCGCAGTACAATTAAAGACATTAAAAACAAATCCTTGGGACTGATGGGCTTACTCTGAAAATGTTCTGAAACCTGCCGGAATGCACATTAAACCATCGTACTACTTTAATTAACAAGTCATTCCAAAATGGAGTTTTTCCAAACTGTCTTAAGACGGCAATAATCATTCCTTTGCATAAAGGAGGAGATAAAGACCAAGCTTCAAACTATCGCCCAATTGCACTCCTTCCCACATTATCAAAGATTATTGAAAGATTGGTTAAAAAAAGGCTTCTATCTTTTCTCTCTATATATAAAATACTTACTACCCATCAATTTGGATTTTTAAGAAACAAAGTAGCAATGATGCTATGTTTTCCCTCTTTAATTATGTAGAATCCAACCTGAACAACTATCACTCTACAGCAACAATTTTCTGTGATTTCTCTAAAGCTTTCGATTGTGTAAATCATAATATCTTAATTAACAAAATGCAGTACTACGGATTCAGAGGAGTGCCTCTCGAATGGATTAACTCGTATCTTAACAACAGAAATCAGCTTGTGAGGGTTGATACGTCGATGTCTTCTGGCAAGCCAACAGATTGTGGAGTACCCCAGGGTTCAGTACTAGGCCCTATTTTGTTTTTGCTGTTTATCAACGACATTGTTTGTCTGGACATTAGCGGTAAAGTCTGATTCTTTGCGTACGATACTAGTTTCACTTGGAGCAACCCGGTTAGTGGGACTTGCACATCGATGCCTTATCAAAAAAAATAAGTTCTGCCTGTTTTGCGCTAAGAACGGTTTCCAGGGAGCTTAACTTGTCAACTGCTAGAACAGTCTATTATGCCCTTTTTGAGTCGCACCTCCGATACGCCCTTCCATTCTGGGGTACGTGTTGTGCAACTGAATTTGAGCATATTTTCAAACTACAAAAGAGAGGTTCGATACTCATTGGGACTGACCAGAAAAACTCATATTAACTCTTCCTTTCTTATTCACATTTGAATCCGTTTGCTTTTCCGCAAGCACGTATCTGCTATCTCACAACTATCCACTTAGGAATACGGAGCATGATCTTTATCTGCCAACCCCACAAAACCTCTATACTGTACAATACAAAATAAATGTACAATTATCTGCCATTTGAAAAGGCAATAACATCTTTTCCCGCATTTCGCAGAGCTTTAAGATCATACTTACTGGAGAGAGCCTTATACACACTGAACGACTCTTTTTATTAATACTTAATTTTGAGCATCTTACACACTGGTTTAATGTTTGGTGTTTAGTGTTTAGTATTTGATGTTTAAATGGTTAAATATTTTGTTATTTAATTTATTGTATATTACTGGAAATTTTGGCCACGTACACGTATTGCACAATTGTTAAGGTTTTGTATAGTTTGGTGTTTCTTTTTCTTTTCATTGTATGTTTCTGTTCGCGTTTTTATATGGTTTGTATGTTTTGTACTCTAGCTTTGTCTACAAATTGTGCAATTTTTTGACAATAAACCATTATTATTATTATTATTATTATTATTATTATGTAAGGTTTAAATATGATCCTTATTTACTCTTAAGTTACAGAGACATTTCTAGGATTTGTGTAAAATTCAATATCACATACCATTAACGTATTAAACTATGAATATTTAGTAGTATTCCATTCAAATTTGCAGCGTTTACTTTCAGTATTGGGTTTTGTTAATAATTTTTCGACTTGAAGACCAAATCGTTAAAGGTATGCATGCAATTTTATGAAACCAACAATAAATTTAGACAGCTTATTTAGATACTACATACAAATTACAAATCATTCAATAATAACACAGATCTATATAGCTACGCAACAGATGCCTACTCCGGTATTAAAAGTGTCGCTCACCAATAATGCAATAAACTTAAATATTTTCCTATTTAGACGGGTTTTGCCCCGCCGGCGCCGTGTTGCCAAGTCGCGAACTCTAGTTTACCTTTCATATCACATTATGGTATTACTCATTTTCTGGCAATAGTATGTTATATTATGTCAAATTAAAGTTCATTATCAGATTCAGTGAATGGTGTTTGCTTGAACATGGGCTAAAACTCACCTTAAATATCGGTGTAAAAGGTCATTACAAATTTTGTTAACTTATACTGTAATATCTCTTATTTGTATTAAGTAATAATATTATCAGGCAGGTTTTTGTTTCGAAGATCAAAGGAATTTTTGAAATGTTTATCGACATGTCAAAGTACCATTTAATTTTGTTTTAAACTCTACTTAATATTATAAATTTGTTCATTTAAATTGCCGTTTCATTTGTTTTACTATTAATAAACTATCATACTTAATGAAAAATGTAAAAATCATAGGTTTCTTAAAAAAAAATTTGTGTTAATTTGATACATAAATATTAATAATAAAACTCGATGATTTGAGCGGGTCAAAAAGTCAGCCGAAATATTGTTCGACGTGATAACTTGGCATCACCGACCCGTTCCTAGACGACTGGTTCACCCGCTCGCGAAAGCCGGTGAACATTTTTGGCCCCGCGTAAAAAGCATTGGAAGAGGTATCTGTTGCGTACTACATAATATATTATGCATGATAAATGGACTTACTGAACGCATGGTAAAAAGATCAATTTGTTTATACACACAGTACACTACAGAATTACACAATTCTAAACGGTACATTAAAAAAAAAATTATAAAAAAAATAATCGTTTATTAATAGCACTAGGCTAGTACAAATTTCAAATTACGTTGATTCTAAACTATATAACAACTAACATTTTAATAATCCGTTTACATTCTCTTTTAAAACTGTTCACATTATTACAATTCTTGATATAATCGGGTAACTCATTGTATTGCTTTAAACCTTTATAGTATAGGCTGTTTTGACCTGAGCTAGTATCGACTATGACTAAGTAAAAATTATTTTTTTCTACAGCCGCGCGCAAAATAACTAATTGCTAAATTCAAATGAAATCGCAAAATCGACGAATGCCGTGGATCCTTATTCTGCGCTCTAGCGCGAACATGGAAAAGAAAAATCTCACTTTTTCCGTCGAGTGTGCTATGAATGGTCATGGAAACCGAAGATAAATAAATGACAGTCGTGCTGGCACTTCTGTTCTAGATATGCCCGAAGCCCGAATATAATATGTCAAAACTGACAGTCATTTGCAAATTTCAGAATAAGTATAGAGAAAAATGTGCATTTAATTTTAAAAAATGCGGCTGTAGAAAAAGTTCTGTGTGTTTTTCGAGCACAAAGTAAGATTGCCGTTTTCGAAAGATTACTGTAACATTCTTTCTCAAGCGGCAATCCATTACTTTGCGCTCTAAATACACAAATAACTATTTTGATCTGGTGATGTGTTGGTGAATGTCTTTAACAAAATTACAGTTTTCTATTAAATGGCTCGGAAGTAAGTTGTTTAACATTTTATAAATAAATAACATTGTATTGTAAGTTACTGTCTGTCTTACACTCAACACATTGGCTCTGCTTAACATATCTGTTCTTCTTGTATAGCGATTGCAACCAAGAATAATTCTTAACGCTTTGTTTTGTTTTTTCTGCAGTAAATCTATTTCGGAATTACTCATTAAAAACAAAAGAGTAGAACAAAAGCAAAGATGATGAGCAATTATAGTTTTGTACACAGTTAATTTGGCCCATACACTCAAATTTCTAGATATACGACCCAAAAGATTGACTTTTTTGCAATTTTCTTAGTTATGTAATTATAATGCTTGGAGAAAGTAAGATTCTCGTCTATTATACAACCTAGATATTTAAACTTATTTACATTTTCTATAATTTCATTATTAATTAACACATTATTTTCTATATTTACATTACTATACTTATTTTTTATAATCATGGACTTCGTTTTCTGTATATTTATCTGTAGACCATTGTTGTTTAACCACTAAAATAAATTTTCAAGTTCTATATTTAAAGTTTCTCTTATTTCTGTAGCACTGTCTCCGACACAATAGACAATTGTGTCATCTGCAAAAAGTTGGATTTTACAGTTTTGAATCACCTTTACAATGTCATTTATGTACAATATGAACAATGTGGGGCCCCCAAACGGTTCCCTGTGGTACGCCATACACTGTTTCTCTGGACGAGGAGAGTTTTCCATTGTACTTGGTCAATTGTTGTCGATCCACTAGGTAGTGCCCAAACCACCTCACAATGGATTCACCCAAGCCATATTTTTGCAGTTTGAGTAGTAGTAACCGTCTGTCGATGGTTTCAAAAGTTCTTTTGAAGTCCAAAAAAACAACCCCTATCAATTTTCTACTGTCCAACGCATTTTTCCAACTGAATAAAACTGTTTGAAGGGCACTTTCACAAGAATTTTTGCGTCTTAAACCAGCCTGGTACACACTAAGTATATTATTTTTTTCTATTCATTCACACACTTTTCAAGTAGTTTTTCGTAAAGTGGGACCATATCTATGGGTCGAAACTCCTCACACTTATTCGTTCCGCTGATCTTCTCAATTGGGACAACTGTGGTTAGCTTCCAGTTTTTAGGAAATGTGCCTGACCCCAAGCTTTGGTTGATCACGTTCAACATTTTGTCTCCACTTGTGTAGTTATTCCAATCATCTTCGGTCTTGGTCCAAATCGCTTTCTTGTATAAATTATCACGCCTTTTCATTTCATTTTCTATTTCTGGGTTCCACCACATTTTACTGTCACATGCTTCATTTATATTTATTGTTTGTTTAGGTATGAGTTCATTCAATGTTGTCAGCATATGACCTATTAGACGGTCCGCTAGGATATTTATGTCTGTACACTCCGATGGCCATACTATATCCATCAATTTACGCTGAAATTCAGCGGTATTCATTTGTTTGTAATTTCGATATGTTATTTTTGTATCACTTTCTGATTAACGTGTGGCAAAAATACATGAATAATCGAATGGTCAGTTATTTTGGGAGTATGATGCACCTCCTGCTTTACCTCCTTATTATTTGTGAGAAGAAGGTCAATTTTTGTTGATGATGTAGGTGTCATACGTGTATAAGTAACTACCAACTGATATATTCCATAGCTATTTATTAACTTATTCAATTTACTGGCATAAAAGCTCTTGCTTGCGAGATCTATATTAAAATCATCCATCATTATGAAAGTGGCATCTAGTTTTAGGTTCTCTATACACTCCTCTAATTTTTCCAAGAATTCAGCATCGCTTGCACTCTGGGAATGATACAAACAATAGATAGAGTATTTATGTTTTTCGATCATGATTTCAATTCCAGATATCCACATATTACTGTTAAAAGCATAATTAATAATTTTTTTATATGCATAGCCCCTTTATATATATTGCTGTCCCCCTAGTATGTTTGCTTGATAAATGACTGTTGACTGTGTTATATCCATTTATGTTTATTTCATTCTGTGTGAAGTCCTCTGTGACATGGGTTTCGGACACACACAAGATCAACGGCTTCCCATCATTTATTACCCATTCCAATTGCGTTTTATGGGTATTTAGACCTTGTATGTTCAAGTACAGTATTTCTGCTCTTAGTTGATTTTTTGGTTGCTATTTCTGGCTAGGATAAATATTATTAAAACATAAATCCTAAGTCGACAAAAGAGATCTGAAGACGTTCCTAAAACATGAATTGTCTTTTTGGGAGAAAAGCCGGTATACCAAAACTTTATATAAAAAAAAACTGTAAACACTACACCTACAGATTCGCCATTTTATAAGACATAGACATAGTTATGCTGAAATTACAATGGTTACAACAGAATCATTTATAATAGGCACATTTCTCTCTAATGATCCCCTCCGATGAATGGCATCAATCTTACTGGTGGTAGAAACATTTGAGTTACCAGAAGCGTCTGTGATGCTGCTAGAACAATTTTTCTGGCTATCTGAATTTTATTTTGAACCGAATCATCAGTGTAGGCTTTAGCTACAGACTTGACGAGCGCCAACCTCCGTGGCGCTTTACAGCCAAAAAGTTCCCTCCAGCGCCGGTTAATAAAGTTGCGGAGGAACGCCGTAAACAATGTCCCGTATAGAGCTGCGGGCTGGGCAACTGTAAATACTTTGCTACTACACTAGGCAGCATTCCCATAGTGTTTTCTCCAACGGGTTGAGTTGACGATTTACGTTCCTTGTATGACAAGAAAAAGCGTTGGTTTTTGGCAGTTTTTGGTCGCAAAGCCATGCATTTCTTTGTTTTGTCAAGAAAGTGGGATTATCTTTGTCATCGTCTGCTATAGAAAACGTTCTTGGAGTCTTCGTCTTTGTATGGGACAATTTTACCAAAATACATGATTGCAAATCGGTAATATCACTAACCATTACGTTGGTCAGTTCATAGATTGACCACAGCGTTGATGGCTTTATATTTTTATTTTTCTTGTCATTGAATTATACCAGCAAGGCACTTTCACTTGCCTTAAATCGCACCATTTGACAAAGTCTTCGTATGTCCTTTCATATATTTCTCGAGATTTTTCTGACAACTGATGACATATTTCACTAGCTGTTTCTTCTATTTCAGTAAGATTTGCGTTCAATTTCTTGGAAATACTTGCTTTAAAAACCGGACAAACATCACATTTTTGACAATTTTATTAATGCTACATGTAACTATTACTTTTTAACACTGACACCAGCAACATATACAGAGTCAACAAAAATGATATTTACAATTTGGGAAAAATTCTTATAAAATGTTAAATTTCATGACGGTTTAATCACTACGGTCGTACAAAAAATATTGTATACACCTCTGCCGAAACGTACCTGATTGTTGCTTTCGCACAGCTCGGGCATCAACTTTCAGCAGCGGGCATAAAAGTAGCATTTTACGCCCTTGGTACAAAAATAATTAACTTAGATTTTCATTCGAATCAAATTATTTTATCCTTACCTGTGGCTCTGTGCCTTCTCTAACTCTTGTGACCAGGGCGTGATCGGGTCTGTCAATCATATTAAAAAGCTCTTCAGATAATTTGACAGCTGCCGCATTGACTAATCTAGTAGATTTCTTCCCAATCCTAAACAAATATTCGTTTTATAATGAAAATATCGCCATTATGTCTGCTTGATAAATTAGGATAGAGTATTATCTATATGTGTATGAAACAATGCATCAAATTTTTAAAGATTTGAACTACTTATTTTACCTGCTCTCGAAATCATAAAGGTGCTTATTTTATTCTATTTTCTAAAAGAAAGGAAGCAAAATACTGCAAGTTTGTCCTGTAATGGCCAGGAAAATGATATTACACAAATAAAGTGTTTTATATACTTATATAACCAGTAGAGGTACGTTTCACAATTTTCAGACACCTGCTATATGGCAAATGCATATAGTTATTCAAATATGTATTTGCTCACTTGTTTAGGTCTGATTTTGTTTTTTCTTTTCAATGCCTATTTTTCTAATAAATTCGATTCTGTAATTATGGTATAAATTATTTTTATATTTGAGGCCAAAACTTACCAAACGAATACATCCAAGAAACAATCTAATATGTAGACATTTTTGCTAACCAAAAGAGTATTGACTAATTTCCCATGAGGTACTTCGACTTGGGGCAATTCTAGGTAACCCATTCCAAGCTGAACTTTATATAATCGAGGTGGCACAGGAGTAAAATCGGAATCTACATGTTCCTATAGGATGAAACAAGAAAATTTGTATTTTTCGAATAAACATAATATCGTGGTTGTAGACATAAATCCTAAGTAGATTTAAAATTGTTACATACATATCTTTTGAGAGGAATGCTAACCAATAACCATTTCCCATAACCTTGAAACAATACTGTCACAATTTGTATTTTTTAACTGTGACGCCACGCCTTACTTAGCGTGTAGGAGAGTAGCTCAGATTTAGGAACGCACTACGTCAAGTTGAGAAGAGATAATAAAGGAGACACATCGATAACAACAATAACAAGTTTATTTACAAACAAACTTAACAATGGTTAGACTGTATACTAATAAAGGCGTGTTTAAGATTATAGATGAATTAAGAGTTTACACTATACCCAATTAATATGAAATGCATGTCTTCTCTAGGGAGGCTTAGTTCAAAGTTTTTCTAGCAAGCGACGTCACTTTTATTAATAAAGTTTATGTGAGCGGAGTTGTCTTTTATATATGTATTCGTTCTGATATTTATAAGGTAAGTCTTTCTGGTTTAAGTTTATCACAAATTGCTAAGGCACTTTCACTACTTTTTAAAACTCCCCAAAAACTATCCCTTTACTGGAAATTCTGATACTTCACTCGTAAATTCGACTCTCTCTATACTTTTAGTAGCCCCTAAATGCCGTATACCTGTGCATACGTTCATCCAGGTTAGGTAAGGACCTGATCGCCCTATGCCTGTGCATAGGTGTTCTCAGATATGGGGGTTGTGGGATAGAACAGCTAGACGTGTACGCACCTGTGTGCTGTACCGCAACTAGACTGAGCGGTTTGAGAGACTCGAAAGCCTGATGAACTTGGCGTTTGCCTGCGTATTTATATGTTACAAAATGCTGATGGCTGCATCATTAAGGATTAAAATCGCTCCCGTCGACCGCTCAAGTTGTTTATAATTAACAGTGAATGTTTATATAACATTTGTCAAGTTCAAGTTCAAACTTACACGACAGGGTGATATTTAATTAATGCTTTTAAGTAGTTCACAATACAATACATTTTATAAACAATGTCGTAGTAATTTATAATTTTATTTCTACATTCTCAGCATCTACACATGCCTTTAAAATCCACATCTTCCTTCTCAACCCGTATTTGCCTATTCCTGGACGTAGGTCTCTTCCATCTTTTTCCACTTTCCCCTATTTTTTGCTGTCCTCATTCACTGCCTGCCAGCTATGGTTCGCTTACTAGCGACACTTCTTTTCGTTATTCTTGGTCTTCAAGTTTTTTAATCCATCAGTCTTCAACTTGTCTGGCAACATGCCCTGCCCAACGCCAATTCATCCTTGTTATGCCTGCTATGATCGCTCACCTTTGTTCTTCTTGTAATCTTATAATCCCTTAGTCTATCTCCGTGAGATAACGAGCATCCATGAATTTTGGTTTCCATTTTATAGGTATTAATCGGCAGGATACATGTGTTGTGAACTTTTCTTTGCCCAGTTTGAATATGTGTCTCAGATATATATTATGTTTAATTCCTGAACCATTTTGTATATACTGTTTTATTTCTTCGATTTAAGTTCGTTTAAAAAAAAAATGGAATTGTTTCAAATTGACGTTTCGCCCGGTGTTTCAGGCATTTTCAAAATATTTAATAATTTTGAAAATATAACAACTACACTTTATAGTAGCAGACCAGACAATGTATGAGCTGATGTTTTTACGATTTTTGTAATCTTTTTGAGGCGATTCTATCTATATCCATTTGGTATGGTGTTTCCATTGTTGTTAGTCTAGCTTACAGACCTTTTTAATATCCCTTTTATATCTGTCTTAGAATATCTCCGGTTAGGTAGCGTTGTGTTTTGAAATTTGCCTTTACTAGCCTGGGATCACTTCCAGTATGGAATCTATTTAAGACACTCACATCTGTACATCTTTTACTATTGTTGGAAAGTATAAAATCGATTTCATTTTTCGTGGTGTCGTGGGGGCTTCGCTATGTCCATTTTCGTTGTTTAGGTTTTATGAATAGTGTATTTAGACAGCATATATTTTCATTATTCAGGTAGTTTACCAACATCTCCCCTCTCTTATTTCTAGTACCTAAGCCGAAGTGTCCAATGTGTCCTATGTCGTCTGGTTTCCTTTGCCCAATCCTAGCATTGAAGTACGAAGTGTGATTTTTCTTGTTGTCTTCCTATACAGATATATAGACCTTTATTCATTAAAATTCAATTTGTATCATATTTCGTCACAAAGTTACATATATTATATAATCT
>MU183574.1:177211-243745 GCA_016904865.1 Pissodes strobi
GGCGTACATAATTTGGTTGGTTAAAAGGTGGACATTTATTTATTTTAAAAATGTTGCTAGGCAAGCCTTGAAAGTCAAATGGCTATAAGGAAATAAATACTGGAAAACGGGCCGATATCATGAATCAACCTATTGATCCTACAGTTGCGCATTTTACTACTGAAAGGCTTAAAGATAAAATAACAAACTGCACTAATGAGGGACCTATATTCTCTAGCTAGTCAAAGGAAAAGGAAACATACCTTTTAGAAGAACATTATTTGTAATATAAACTCCACCATACTTACTTTGTGCGGGCAGAGGAGCTGGCACACTTGCCCCAGCCAACCTTAGTTGATTTTGTAGTGAAAAATCGATATTATAAAACTCCAATCCAGAGCCTTTAGACATTTCTATAGGCTTTGGGGGCATTATTAAATCCGGATTATTTTTTAGGTCCAAAGAATCCAGGTCGTTCATCAAATGGATAGCGTCTGGGAGCGTTATAAGTCGATTAGAGCTAAGATTCAGTTTTTTAAGAGATCCACACCTGTAATCGAACAGAAGGAAAAGGCAAATAATTGTATATAAGTTAAATCCTCACCCTGGAATACTGCGTTTTAAATGAATTGTTTAGGTCAGTTACTTTAACATTTAAAAGTAAATTAGATTTAGTTTCAAATTATGTTACTAATAATAGCTCAATAATACTTATCTAAATACACTCTTCATCTACCGCCAATAATATGTTGCTAACCTATATATTTTTTCATAGATCTATTAGTATATGTAAATTGATATTATTCACTAGAAACTATATGCCCAAAACTAAGCATGCAATTAACCTAGAATTTTAAACACTGAATTTCATTCTTTTAAAATCTAGTCCTGAATATCGTAGACTTTAAAAATAAATTAAATTAGATAAATGTTCAAGAAGTATATACATATTATAAGCATACTCTTTCTGGCTTATAACTATAAGAAGTAGATGAGGGTGCGTTCTACATTTCTTTACACGAATATGGGACACTCAATGTATTGCCTGATTCGAAAGACATCATTTGAGCGGTTGCATTAAGGCAATCGCGGACCTCTCGCATCGAGTCTCGCATGGTAGTCTAACACTTCATAATAAAGGCCTAAAAATAATCATTAAAGGCAAAAAAGCAGAAACGCCTACAACACAAAACAAACTTTAATTGATATTGTTTGACACAGACTATTATCAGAGGAAATATTGGCTTAAATGTTCTGCCAATTGTGTCCTGTATGTACAGGGTGATCCCCTATAATGTCGCCCCCCTTTAACTTTTTTATTTTAAGTGTCTCAAAAAAATTAAAAGTATGGTTATGTAGGTACTGAAAAATACTTTTTTTCTGCGTATAAAAAATTTTTTAAAAGCGATCAGTATACAGGGAAAAACAAAAAGTATATTTTTTTTCAATGGAACACCCTATATATGAATTTATTTTTCGATTCCTCGTAAAAATCTAAGCATATTTTGCTTGCTCTAGAGTTAGTAGTTTCACAGCTAAAAACAGTTGAAATTCGGTACTTTGGCTACTTTTCACCTTGGTAGCAAGGAGATCCTTAGAGATGGAGTAAAATGAATTTCACATTCCTATCTTAACTTTCCAAGAGCTATCTGATGGTGCTAACTTATGGTACCTACCGAGGTACCAGATTTGGTACCCATGGTACCACCTGCCGGTTAGTACCGTCAGATAGCTCTTGAAAAGTTAAGATAGGAATGTGAAATTTATTTTACTCCATCTCTGTTGATCTTCTTGCTACCAAGGTGAAAAGTAGCCAAAGTACCGATTTTCAACTGCTTATAGCTGTGAAACTAATAACTTTAGAGGTATAACATCATACATAAAATATGCTTAGAATTTTACAAGGAATCGAAAAATAAATTCATATATAGGGTGTTCCATTGAAAAAAAATAACTTTTTGGTTTTCCCTGTATACTGATTATTTTTCCAATATTTTTTATACGCAGAAAAAAAGTATTTTTCAGTACCTACATAACCATACTTTTATTTTTTTTGGGACACTTAAAATAAAAAAGTTATAGGGGGGCGACGTTATAGGGGATCACCCTGTACATCAGTTTTTAAAATAACATATCTGCCTATGGATACTGATAACTTTTTGAATTAAAAAAAATACAGAGCTAAAAAACAAAATTTGACTATATTTTAAAATAATTTCACAGGGAGAAAATATTTATGTGTTATAATCCATACCTGCATAATCCTTCTGGTATCATCTCAAGCTGATTGTGTGCAGCCGAGAATATTTCTAAAGCACCTAACTTTCCTATGCCTGAAGGAATACCCTCAAAATCTAATTGGTTGTCATTTACAAAGAGTCTTCTCAAACACTGTAGCTTGCATAATGTTGATGGAAGACTGGTCAATTTATTGTGAGATAAGTTCAGTGTTTCAAGTTTCTGCCAGAATTCAACAGCTACAGAAAAAAGGAATACATTTCGCAAATGCCTAAATATCCAACAAAACAAATTGAGTTGAACTGTAACTGATGCCTTCCTATTTCATAAAAACAACACTACTAAGTCGAAATATCATTAACTTCAACAGGCAGAGAATTATCAAAATAACAATAATGGAAAGTTGACAAGTCCAGAAGACTCGAAATTATATAGAAGAATAGCGTAACTTTAAACCTCAAGAATTTCAGCCTCCCAGCTTTATTAATATGAGAAACATAGGAGTTAGAGCTGACAAAAAACAGTTATATGTATGTTCACCAATATGAGGAACTAAGAACATATTGGAAGTAAGGATACCTCATATTATATAATTACATTTTCGTGACGAACTATCTTCATATAGCTTTAAAATGTCATGAATTCAATGCATCTGTCAAACGATTTGAAGTATCAAAAGTGATAAACTCTATAGTTTAGTCACGGCACATATAACAACATGTGCCATGGTTTAGTATTCTTGGGGGGCGAAGACTCTGATACTAATCTTAATATTTTAAAAGGATAAAAAGACATACCTACATTGACAATGCAGTATCTATAGCATCCTTATTGACGGTAATAGTTTTTCCATTAATATTATTAGGTATATTTATTTTGAAAATCGTAAAACAATAAATTAGCTTTAAAAGCTTTTAAACAATACGGAAATCTGGGAATTGGGGTTCCTTGAATGAATTATGACCAACTACAAATTCGTTGTTTAAACGCAAGTCACAAACTATGTCAGTGCGTTCACAAACTAGGTTCAAACTTACGTCACCTAAAGCGCCTGTGTTTAAGCTCGAAGCCCAATAGTTCGTGGTCTAAGAGAAACCCAAAGACATTAAATGTCTTTGGAGGAACCAACATTACATCCCTACAAAACACACAAAAAATAATACCTAATAGTTTATCAAATGATTGATTAGATGAACCGATGTTGTTGCATATGATGAAACCTTAAAAACGGTTTCCAGTTTGGTTTCAACGGGTATTGTGGTTTATTTATTTCACATACACCACATACCCCACAAACGAGATACAACTGTACAACCCCAGAAAGAGTATCCATTTACATAAAAAAATAGCTTATTTGCATAACAATAGCTTGGACTAAACATGTAAATGATTGTAATGTACTAAGAGCAAACCACTAATACCCATAATAAGCTATTCCGCATACGTTCGAGCCTATCTATGTAGATGTTATAAATGGGATTCCAAAAAGAAGACACAATAACCATTATGGTGTGTTAACAATGCGTTGAAATTCCGAAATTCCTGGGATTGCAGAAAATCAGATTAGAGTCAATCGATCTGCCCAGATAAAATCCATGTTGTGTATTAATTATTAAATTTTTTATTCGGAAAATTATATGCTTATAGATTACTTTTGCAAAATTTGCATACTGTCACCAGATTTAAAGATAGGCACGATTAAGGACGGACAGTTTAAGGGTACACTATGTGAACTCATTCAAGCTGGACTCAATGCAACGGAAGAAAGGTGCCAAACAGTGGGGCTGGAAATAAACTCATCAAAAACAACCATAGTACCCTTCTCTAGGAAGAGGAAACTCCCTAGAATGAAAGTCATCCGAATACAGGGGACCAACATTACACCGGCATTCGAAGTCAGATATCTAGGTATGACGCTGGACTGCTAACACAAATGGAATAAACACATTGAAGTAGTTGTAACTAAGGCTACGAGGGCCCCCACATGGCGTGCCAAAGCCATGCAGGGAAACCTGGGGATGTAAAATATAAATCGTACGATGGATGTACGCAATGATAGTAAGATCCACCCTACTTTACGGATCAATGGTTTGGTTCAAGGAAACGGAAAAGCGGAGCATACAATCAGCTCTGAACAAAGTACAACGCGCATAACAGGCGCAATGAAAAGTTGTCCAACAGCAGCAATCGAGACAATTGTGGGCCTCGCACCTCTACACATTGTTGTAGAGGGAGCAGCTAGACAAGCAATGACTAGAATCACAAGAGAGGGAGCGGGCGAAGGGGAATGGCTTAACATCCCTGACAAAGCATATACCACTTTGGGCTCTTACGGACGATATACTCAAAAGATACAAATTTGAAAAATACTTCACGGTCGCGATAAGAAGTAGAGAAGGATGGAACAAAACACCACCGGCATTCTCACATCTCAGCAAAGTGCCATCAAATGATATACAGACGGGGCAAGAACTGAACAGGTGACCGGAGCCGGATATTTGGGCCAGGAACCATATTCTCCGAAGCAATGGGAAAACACCCGCACATATTCCAGGCGAAAATTAACGCCATAGGAAGACGTGTGCAGTTCAACCTCGACAGAAACTATAGTAAGAAAGAGATTGTCATCTTCCCAGGCAGTCAAGCAGCCATCAAAGCGCTGAGCTCAACAACAATCAGCTCCAGAATGGTATAGGAATGCCTAGATAAGCTAAATGAACTAGGCAAGAATAACAAATTATCCGTTCAATGGATACCAGGACACGCTGGGATGGAAGGCAACGAAAAAGCAGACCAATTCGCAAAGGTAGGAGCACAAACTCCGCTTTCAGGACCGGAACCTTTCTGTGGTGTAGGGACGCACACCTACAAGCAAGAACACAGGAAAGAAGAGCGAACCAAATGGATCAGTTTATGGGAACGCTTCACCCAGGGAGATCAAAACACCTTATAACACTCAGTAAGAACAATCTCCGTATCCTCATCGGCTTTCTGACGGGCCATTGCCGGTTAAGAAGGCACTTGGAGAGAATAAAAATCGAAAACGAGGATAGTTGCCAGTTCTGTGAGGAAGGGGAGGAAACCCCGGAACACCTTCTCACGGAGTGCGAGGCGGTTGCGAACAGGCGAATGGTCTGCTTCGGGTGCTGCATCGTCGAACAGGAGGAACTTCCATCCATAGAACCATCCAGACTACTTGCTTTTATCAAAGCACTGAAGGTTTATCAGGTACTCTGATTGAGAATCACATCAACGGAAGCACCATGGAAGGGGGTCACAATAGATCTGTACAGGTCGTGTATTAACATCCCCCTAGATTATCCATTTAAGGCCCTCTTCCAGATATTAGGAAAAATTTCACTAATAGTGACTGATTAAATAATATACAAAGAGGAGAGCATAGCTCACTGCCGCACCTCCTGACAAATATACCTAGCAGGAATATCATTAGACCGGGAGCCTTTCTTAGTGTCGAGCTCATGTAGTGCAGAATCGATCTCTGACTCGGAGAATTGAAGTTTGCTAAGAATTGCATCTACAGTGGTGGGAATGACTGTAAAAGCTGAGTGCCTTTTAGCTGGAATATCCTTGGAAAATATTTAGCAAAAAGTCGAGATATATTCAGGCTGTCCCCTGCACTCATCTACTCGTAGAATATATCTGAGAGCATATTACCGCAATCATTTCCACGTTTAGCCGAAACAAAATGTCAGAATATTTTAGTATTATTAGAAATTTCCACCTCAATATGATTTACATCATTCTGATAACCTTGCTCAATTGGCTTTTTTATGTGAGTCCTGAGAATGTTAAGTGTTAAAGTCACTCAAATTTCCATAAATTTCCCATCTATTGTGGAACTTATGTTTCTCTTTGATAGCTAAAATAGTCGAGCTCGATAAATATGCAGGAAATTTGTTGTTGCGGTAATATGTTTACATCCCTGCTGTTGAGCAAATCTCTTCATTTAACCCTAGATAACTTATTATTAATATAAATATAATTTGCCATTTGGAAATTTAAGAATTTATAGCCCGGCACATTCATAATCTTTTTGAACTGCACAGGAAAATAAAATTCAGCAGCCAGTTGAGGAAAATCCTGCCTCACTATTGGAGATGAGCACTCCCAGAGGGAAGCAATTATTGTAATCATTCGAAAAAATAATGTCCAAAGTTCTACCTAATATATTTCTTAAACAGCTGAACTGGGTCCTCCCACAATAAAATCAGTAAATTTAAGATCTAAATTAGCTGTTAAATTAAATAAGTTTCATTGTCTACACGTGACTAATGAAGTGTGAGACAGTTAAAGTCTCCACAAATAATAATCTCATTGTTACTCACTCACTCTCTGGGTTAAAAAATCTTGGTTAAAAACTTGTTTGAGCTACATCATCCGCCGTTGGTAAATAGACACACCCCACATACACACCAATATTTACTTCCCTTCTCTTTAACATGCACCTACACATCATCAGCATCACTCTGGGACTTTGGAACCAATGAGGCCTGGAGGCGTTTTGTATAATATACACGTTTACAGTGCAGCCCCGCCTACGAGTATTTTTGATTAGCTGCTGTTAATCATACAGCGACTCGGTATTCAACAGGCGGCTAGCGGCACGGATTCCACTTTGGCTTTCACATTGTCACGTGTAATTTTCGATGCGGCGAAACGAATAATAGGTATTATTATGGCTTTGCATGGCCCTCCGCTCGCTATAGGGGCTCAATCAAAAAGAACTAACCAAGTGCTAACCAAGGCTAACTCAAAATTAAGAAAAAAAGGTAAATTAATAAAAAAACAATAAACAAAACATCTGTGGCGACCGACGGGAATCGAACCAGCAGCGCAGGAATGACAGGCAAACACTCTGCCTACTACACCACTGAGGCGTTGTAGAAGTTTTGCTGGAACGTAGAGACATGCCTGATACATGGCAATGACTATATTGTAACCGCATATATTTTTCCTAGGTACACTCAGGCAGTGTATGATTTATGCCAACCAATAATATTCAATAAAAACGAAGTTAACACTGTATGTTATACAAAAACGCGGCCTGGAGAGAACTACGCGTAGAAATAAAAACTACACCACCCTCCAATTTCAATGAACCAGAGCCTTTGGGATATCTGCGAACAAAATTGAACCGGTCACCCTTATGTAAGAAGACACCTCTATTTCGCACCCAAACAAACGCATTTGTAATGACTTTGTTTAGTAAAATCATGAGTTTATTTGAAGATGATTTTGTTTTTCTCAGTTAGATCTTCATTAAGATAAATAGGGGAAGAAGCATCATTCAGAACAAGTCCTTTATTGGATGTATCACAGACTTTTGATTTGGCTGCCGCGATAAGATTGTCCCTGTGACGATTGCATGTTAGCCTTATTAGTATAATATTATTTGGCAGATTTTCCGCAGTTCGTTAGCACATTCACGAAGTCCAGCTATTTAAATATTGTTGGATCATCTTTATTGTTCTGCTGAGTTGAATCTGACATTCAAGTCATTAATCTGTGATTTTAATTTTCAAATTAATTTCCTGTAGTCTTAACTGTTGCCTCAAAATGGCTTTTATTCTCCTCTAATCCGAATGCTGCGAATATATAATGATAGTGGCTTGGATCCATTTATTGGCAACCTCAGTTCTTTTAAATCTTTGATTAGAGCTATTATAGACTGATAAATGTTACAAATTTACTTATATGTATTGTGATAAATTCTAATTATAGTGATTTGTAATTATATTTTGATAGATTGAGCTGTGATTGTGTTGGGTTGTTGTTGGTTGTTAATGATCTTCTCTTTGTTGGTTGTTACATATTCAATGATGTATATTATATTTATATTTGATGTTATATTGATTTCTTTAGTATATAGCATAGTACTGTAGTTATGGCCATCTTGTTGAGATATTCTTTTATTATTGTAATATTTTTGTAAAATTGGCTCTGCCGTTGATATATAAATAAATAAATAAATAAATAAATAAAATGAGAGACTTAATTAATACAGACGACGATAGACTTTCGTAGGAGTTTAAGTTCCTCAAGAATGTTAGATTGGTTTGCAGAAACAGTTTTGTCTGCACGATTAGTACCTACGCCTCCGTCAGAACTGGAACCGCGATAAAAACCGCAACACTGAAAGCCAGAATGATTCCGATTTATATTTTTATCACATTGTTTACACTTGTTAATCATATCTTTCTTCAGTACTAATGTTACTAAAACGAAAACTATATCAAAATGCAATATAATTTGTCACTACAAACGCGTCTTAGTGGAAGTTCTGCATTTATTTCTCAATACTCAGGGGAAGTTAAGGAATATCTCCAGAGCACACAACAAAAGTATATTCTGATTCTTTGCGTGTCCATGAACTTTTAGTTTCTAAGTACTTATGTTATCATAGAAAACCTTCTGTCTATGGTTCATTTTTATTTGTTTAACGACCAACAAATGAATTAGTACAAAATTAAGCTTAAAAGCCAGCGTCCACGATTTTATTAAAAACGATATTGAACAAAAATTGTAAAACTGGGATTTTTAAAGTCCATACAATGCTCTGTTTAAGCCACAAAATATAACACTATCATATTTTAAATTTTAAAAACATGCACTCAAGTAATGTTATGCTTCACTGAGAAATTAAGTATATTCAAAATATGTGACAATTTAAAAAGTTATTCACTTCAACTTTTCCTAAGTAGTAGATAAAGACCTCCAATATGATGACATATAATGCTGCTTAGAAGACACCATTCTATTTAAAAAAATATATTACTTTACAACCAAATGTTAATGAAAATGATATAGGAATATATTTATTTATACAAAACTTATAGCTCATATGAAAAGCATTACACTATTAGAAAGGCACAAACTTTATAGGTATGTACTATAGAATATGTGAGAAATCGTAGCAATATTATACACTAAAAATATTTTAGTTAAAACATACCTGATGATAATTCTGTAATTTCATTGTCACTCAAATTCAACCTTTTCAAACTAGGCAACATGTACAATGCTTCTGGCACTTTGGGTAAGGCATTTTCAGCTAAATCTACATCTGCCAAGTTTACCAAATTATCCAAATTAGTGGGAAAGTTACTCAGATTTCTCCGAGTATTTCTAAGTTGAAGTATTTCCAAATTTACTAAACTAGGTAACTGCCTCAGTTGAAAATGACTCATGGGGTTATTATTCAGAATGAATGTTTGAAGATTTGCTAGTCGCCTTGTTTGGGGAGGAAGAGTTTCCAAATTATTATTACTTAAGTCCAAAAAGAGCAGGTCAGTCAAGTTTATAAACAATGAATTAGATATGGCATCAATGCTAAAAATAACAAAATAATTTTAAAATAGTGACCTTATTTTTAATAGTGTGCTTTATAATTACCTTAATATTTGTATCATTTTGATCACATTAATTATAATTCTTGCAACTAAATCTTGTTTATTAGATAACATTACAAGTTTTTAAATTATGGTAATATCTCAAAAATACTTACTGATTATGACTTAAATTTAAGACAAGTAAACTTCTTGCTTTGTCCAAGCCTTCAGGAACTTCCTTTAAGTTATTATGACTTAAATCTAATGTGCTCAGTTCTTCTAAATTAAATAGTTCAGAAGGAACCCCAGAAGATTTTACCTTGTTATGTCTAAGATTTAGTGTCCTAAAAAATAAGTAAGTATAAGTAAATTTAAAAAAACAATATAATTTAGTGAAATTTGAAGTAATTTAGTAATAAACCAAAATACACCATTCTAATGGATAATTTGTTTTCATTTTAACCAACCTTAAACAGCTAAGTTCTGTTAGTTCTCCATACAATTTTTCCAAATTATTCCGGGTTAAAGAAAGGTGTTCTAGTTTCATCAAATTTCCCATTTCCTTTGGAATCTCGCTGAGATTTGTGCGGTCTAATTTCAACCATTGTACCCCAGTCATATAACCCACAGCATCAGGAAATTTATCATTCTATAAAAAAGGGTGAATAGAAAAATGATAAAAATTTAAAACCTACTTACAGCCAGAATAATAAAATATACAGGGTGTTCCATTAAAAAAAAGTCTGTCTGATTTCTTTGCTTCGCAATATTCATTTTTCTGTTTTGATGGGTTCAAAAGATAATACCGAACAATATTTAAACTTTGGCATAATCAGTCTTTCTGTGACTATTTAGGAAAAACTACCTATATTTAAGAATTTTGTTTCTTTCTAGTATTGTATTTATTATATTTTTTACTGCAAGGTCCAAAAAGAACTTGATTACCACATGTAAGCATCACTGAGTTAAAAACATAATTCATTCAACTAAGAAAAACAAATAGATTATTAATGATATATATAATAGAGAATACAGTTAACTAATTAGTTCCAAAGAAAAATATAGTATTTAATTAACATTTTGAATCTGATATATGATGCTATACCTACCTACCTATATTCATGTGATTTGTGCTCGGATTTACATAATAATGTGCACAGAACTTTGACATCAAGCTTTGCAATCGGATCACATTTTTTTGGGGAAATCAGTCACACACCAGTGTACCCTCGATTGTACCATTAAATAATAACCTTCACAATTAATGAAAAAATTGTATAGAAAGTTCATGTAATTTAATATTGTTTATCTCTTTATTGAGGTGCGTCTCAAAACTTACCTTAGCACTTGCACTTGCTTAAATTAGCCTGAACTTGAAATAACTACTTATATACTTATTACTAGATAGATATATTATATTCTTGCACCTGCACAGAGAACATAATAAATTAACACAGAAATTATGCGCCTGTGAAGCACATTTTAAAAGTTTAACGCAAATGAAAGAAAGTGATCAGAAACTTACACTAAAATCGTTCCTGGTAAAGTCTATGCCTCTTACAAAGGGTAGAACTCCGGTATTATGGGACATTTCTCCTATCTGTTTATATGATTATTCTAATAAATTTTTATTATAGAATTAATGTGTATCTTTTATCACTGAACCTCTGCGCTTAAATCGTTTTTTCCAGAGTAATTATTAACAATCATTTCATATATAGAAGGGCATTGTATTTGGGGCTATTTATTTATATTTTGAGTGATGATGAACGAATTGTGACATACAAACATATGATGCATTCTAGGGCCGTGCGGTGATTATCGATATTAGTGTATTTCGGGTTAGTGAGCTGGGCGGCAGCTCTTTTTTTTGACATATCCGCCCGATCAGTTCATAATGCACTTCTGAATGCATGCGATTTAAAGACCTGCAATTGGCAGGTATATGGCCCTCCGCTCGCTTTGGAAATCAAGAAAAGGAATCTAACCATAAACCAAGAAAAACCGAAAAATCAGGAGAAAAAAATAGTATATTATTTTATATGGAGGAAAAGTGATACTTTTCATGGCGCGCTCGTGTTTAACAGCCGAACGGAGTGAGGCTGGTAATAGAGAGCAAGCCATGAAAAGTAACTTTTCCTCCAAATAAAATATGCTGTTTTTTCTTCAAATGTCGACAAATTAATGCAAAAACATCTCTTTTTAATAGTAATAATATCTAATTATTATTAAAGATAAATGGGTTCGCAAGGCGGCTTAGACCACGGTCGTAGGTGGCCTTGCTTAGACCGGTGTCGGTGAATTTGCAACATAAAGCTGTCAGTGGACACTGTCAACAATAATTATTTTTTTAAGAATGCGTCTCCGATTGCGTTTTAATTCCGTATTGATAAGCAGTTATTGAGTAAGTTCGATTAAATAATACCCAATTTGTTCCTAAATTAGTGATTTTTAGAAATGCAGTCACAAATTGAGTGATAAATACAAATTGTAGTTTAATAGGTCTTGAGTTGTTGACGCTTATTTTGTGGTCTGTTTGTATTGTATCTATGTTGCTATGACAACACTTTTACCTCCGCCGGCGGAAAAGTGAAAAGTAAAGCTCCGGCGGAGGAAAAACGAAACTTCACGGCCGCCTACACAGTCGAGTAATGACGGATTTACTGACGTTTGAAGAAAAAAGTTTATTTAAAAAAAACCAAAACCGACGGGATTTGAACCACTCACGTCTGGAGACTATCCCATAACTCTCAGCAGCATGCCTAAATTCACTTTTCGCAGGCCCTTCGCTCGCTCCGCTCGCTACGGGGGCTCAAGAAAAGGAAACTAACCAGGTGCTAACCCAAACTAACCCAAGACATACTCAAAATCAAGAAAAAAAAACTGTTTAGAAATTTAACCTTAAAAAAAATAAAAAGAAACCGATGGGGTTTGAACTCGCGTTGCCGAAGTGCAGGCTAACCATGCAAACCTCAAGACCATCAGAGGTATACAAATATCACGAAGTACATGAAAACAGTTGACTGCTGAGAGTTATGGGATAGTCGCCAGACATAAATATTTGAACCCGGGTCGCGGAAGTGAAGGCCAACCATGCAGACCTCTAGACCATTTGCTGACTTACAACCAACTGGTTGCATCGCGAAGACATGCGTCACATCAAATAGCTAGCAAATCACGCACCTCTCATTCACAAGTGCAATACGAACTGATATCTCGCTATCCGCCCGAACCCCACCGCCTCAAATAGCAGGTAAATCCCAACCCACTGTAAATGTTGTTTACATTTTTGGACTTCAAGCATTGGTATTAGCCTTTTTGAACAGATCAGGAATGCGATATTGCGGCTCTGGCGGTATAGCTTCCGCATAGAATGTGGAGATCAATGGTTCGATCCCGACTCCATGCAAGACTCTTTAATATATTATTTTTTGATTAATTAGTTTCTTGGTTAGCCTTGGATGTGGCTAGGCTAGGATTAACACGTGGCTAGTCTCCGTTTCTTGAGCTCCGGAGCGGGCGAAGCGAGCGGAGGGCCTTGCAAGGTCATAACAGTCAATATCTCGGCCATTGTTTATATAAGACAATGCCCCGGCTGACGAATCGCAATTTGTTATTTAGCCTCTCGTAAATCTTGGCAACATCGCATGAAACGTTAAACTATTGACTGGCGGGGTTGGGGTTTACTTTTGACAAGGGGTTTACCCAAATACATTATAAGACAATATATTTGGGTTCACGGCACAAGGAGAAACGGTATAGTATTGCGCACCGCTGCCGGGCTGTGACGTAGTTTGCGTAGAGTATCAGACATAGCGTGCATTTAAAATAATAATATATTGGTTTCACGTCAAGAATTGCATAGATTTAAAATCTATGAAATTTAGAAATAACTTGGTAACAGTGGTAAAAATGTTTTTTTTTATGTGATAAGATGTTTTTCATGGGGAGAAATAATTATTGTTTATCTAATTATACTACTAGTAAATTCAGTTGCTTTGACAACACTCTGCGTGCTGAGATTCTAAAGTATACAATTGAAATAATAAATATACAGTATTTTTTATGTTATTAGTTATTATTTTCACAACGTAGAACCTAGTTAGTTTTTGATGTATAATTTAATAACTTCTCTATAAGTGTAGGCTCAGCAAAATAAACGTTCTCAAAATGAACAGAACATATTATGTAAGCTAAAAGTTAGATATATTATTTTCTTTTACAAATTAATTACAACCTATCACATAATAAACCACCTAGTTAGTTAAATAATCTATACCATTCTTTACGTTTATTTCATCTTCCCGTCTACACGCAATGATCCACCTTTTACACAGATCTTAATTTTTTGGATAACGAAAATATCTAATATTAGTGCCTTGAGTAGATTTAGTGTAGTTATTACACTTTGCCACAGTACATCCAGGCATTTTGAAAAACAAATAAAATATTCACAGTTAGAAAACCACGATGTCAACTTGTACAAACGTACAAATCCATATCGAATGCAGTCGTCTTGATTTTCTTACGCAACCTACGTAACTGCGCGAACTCGACGAGTTTTGGCTGCCGGAATACTATACCGTTTCTCCTTGTACCGTGTTTGGGTTTACCTTATGAGTGTCTCGCGAGAGCATTGTCGTTGGCTGTCATCAGGGTAAAAGCACGGCATATATGTGCCGTGGTAAAAGCGTTACCCGCGCAATCTATTGTAGGTGGCGTTGACTCGAGCGATTGCGTTTGATGTTTTCGTGATGCAATCGATTTACAGCATGAGCTGTCGTGGTCTAGAAGTTTAGATGGTTAGGTCTCAATTCGGCGACTATCGGCGGCTACCCGGGTTCAAACCCCGTTGCTTTTTTTAATTTTTTTTTTAAGGTTAAGTTTCTAAGCAGTTTTTTTCTTGATTTTGGGAATGTCTTAGGTTAGTTTTGGCTAGCAAACAGTATTTTTCTTGATTTTGGGTTTGTCTTGGGTTATGGAGGGCCATGCGAAAAGTGAAATATTACTTATTGTAATGCGTGCCCGTACTTTGGATGCACTTTTTACGAAATATACAGCAGCTTGCATGTGTTTCCGCCATATATCCATAAATTAATGTATATGGTTTCCGCGAATACATACATGTCACAAAAATCGCCCTTCTTTATAGGTTTGTAACATTCGATCTTGATGGCAGCTAACGGCACAGCTTATTCAATAACCAGCTACTCATGTTGCGGAGGCATCCTTTTGACAATTCGTTTAATTTAACATACGATGTTTTATCGTCTAAAATCTTTTTAAAAACAATTTTAAATGGCAAAATTGTATAAAAATCCGAAATTTCCGATCTTTTTAGCCGCGGCTTCGGGCGAATTTGTCGTGGAATTTGAAGGGAATATTAATTTTAAATTCAGTTCGCTTCGTGTCATTACATGGCCTGAAAAATCTCGAGACCGTGAAATGAACCGCTAAGGGCACTGTCAGGATGTGCAGTGCCCGACAATCCAACTTTCCGATTTCGATAGAGATGAATAGCTGGTTATTGAATAAGCTGTGCTAACGGCAATGCTGTTGCTAGACGCTCGTTTTACCTTTGACAAGGGAACTTCCCTTGTCAAAGGGGTTTATGACCTAGTTACCGCCTGACGAGTCCAGGGCTGCGCGTGCATCACAATGCTTACATAAACACATTTCTGACAAATAGGTGTCTTGATGGTCTAGTGGATTGCTTTCAGTTGCTTAGTAGTTAATTGCTATGTTTCTGATACGGCGGCCCGGGTTCGATTCCAGTGGCAAGACTTTTTTTAAAGGTTATGTTTGTAAAACGATGATATTTTTCTTGATTTTGGGTATCCCTTGGGTTAGTTCTGTTTGGTTGCGCCCCGGAGCGAGCAAGCGAAGCGAGAGGAAGGCATTGCAAGAAGTGGAAAAAGTACAAATGGCATCCATTTGTCAGAAATGTGTTTATAAGGCCCAGGACTCGTCAGGTGGGAGGACTCGGCGGATTTTTCCAAAAAGAGGTTCGCGAGCTGGGCGAGAATTATCGAGTCATTGGAACAGCTCTAATGTAGGAAGAGAAGTAAACGTTTCCCAGAACCCGATCACAGCCCTTCAGAGATGTGCGTGCACTTCATTGTTGGAAAACACCATATCGTTATGGTCCAGTGAATTACTTTCAAGTAGTATCGTACCTCAGTGGTTGGATGCTGTGTTTCTGATACGGCGGCCCAGGTTCTATTCTATTGGCAAGACATGCTTTTTTATGTTAAGTTTGTATGTATGTGTTGCATTAGTTTTATTTGGTTGTGCCCCGGAGCGAGCCAAGCGAGAGGAGAGTATTGCATGAAGTGAACAAAAATACAATTGTAAGCGTAAACATTGGGATGCGCGCGAAGTCCAGGTCTTGTCAGGCGGTAGGACTCGTTAGGATCTTTAAGAATAAGATATATGCAGCAATTCGTCATCTAACCACTAAGCCACGAAGCTCGCTGTAAGGCAAGAACAATAATTTATTATTCTTGGCTGTAAGGCATTCCCTGAACCATAAAGGCATCTATTTGTTAGAAACTTTGACAAGGGAACTCTTGTCAATGGTTAGAAATGTGTTTATAAGACTCAGGACTCGTCAGGCGGGTAGACTCGGCGGGTATTCCCAAAAAAAGGTTTGAGACCTGGGCAAGAATTTTCGAGTCATCGGAACAGCTCTAACGTGGGAAGAGAAGTAGGCGTTTCCGAGACCCTGGTCATAGGCAGTTGAGCGCGCATTACATTGTTGACTAACACCATATCTTTGTGGTCCAGCGAATTGCTTTCAAGTGGTCTCGTATCTCAGTGGTAGGATGCTGTGTTTCTGATACAGCGGACCGGGTTCGATTCTAATAGCAAGACATGCTCTTTTTTAAGTTATGTTTGTAAAAAGTTTTCTTGATTTGGACATGCCTTGGGTTAGTTTTGTTTGGTTGCGCCCCGGAGCGAGCGGAGAGCCATGCGTGAAGTGAAATAAAATGTGAATTTACTCTGAAGGCCTGTGACCCGGTCCCGGCAACGTCTTGTGGGAAGAAAAGCTGCAATAGGAATCTAAACTTATGAATTTTTATGCGATGGAAACAATCACATATTAGAAGAATACAACTAATCCCTTTTCTCTATTACACCTTAGCCGTTCTTGAAGGCAAATTATATAAAGTTAACAAAAGTAGTTTATATGTAAATTAATTCGCCCAGTTTGCTCCCTAAGCGCGACGCAATCTTTGATTAAGATATTCCTCTTGTTTGCATGAAGCATGAGATAAGGCGCTTTCTCTAATAACAACTGCGCTGCAACCGACTTCGGTTGCGGCATGGTTGTGGCTATACCAACTCCTAGTTCCAGATTTCAGTTTCGCCACCTCCCACTCTCGGCAAATTTAATATATTTTGACCGATTTGATTTTGGCATGAGAACATTTTAGAAACTTTTCTTTTGTGAAAAGTGTTCCGCCGCGTGCGGTTTTAGCGCCACCCGTGTGAACGTGTATCACCACGCAACTTCTTTCATAAAATCATGGAAAATCTTATCTAGCCTTTGTTGATCATGTGCCCCGCTTATTTATTTTGATTCTACATTCTACGTTAATTTATTTCAATTTTACATACCTATTTATTTCAATTAAAATTTGATTTTCATTTCTCATTTTTAGTAATTTTATCTGTTCAAATTTTATAACCTCCATTTGGTTATTACGATTTATTTTGGGATTTCAGTAGTTTTTCGAAAATCTGAGGAAAATGGAAAAACCTGGAGAAAAGAAAAGGATTGTGTACCGTTTAGTGTTAACAGGGGGTAAGTTTTGTCGTTAAATTATATCAATTAAGGTCATTCTAAAATACGTGTTTTGAATTGCTGCATTATTGATTTTTTAATCTTGAGTATAGCCCTTGGAGGTTTCTTTTGCCCAATTTTAAGGAAAGACTTTATATTGCATTTTACCGAAAGCCGGGCAGTATTTATTACAGTTTAATTTACTCTTTGTTTAGCTTCTTAATGATTACTCACAAGTGAGGTCACTTTTATCTTGTTTTTCAAGACATAAAAAACTGTGTTCTCTTGGAAAACATGGTAATTGTAACATAATGTTTGTTTATTTTTTATGTGTCTTAGTATATTTCATATATTATCATATATCTGTTATCTTTTTTGTATCTAATCTTAATATAGAATTGTATCATTTGGAACTCTGTTATGTTGTGTGCTCATCGAATAAATATTAAATAAGTACATAAATAAATAAGTTACAGTTTGAACTGTAGGTGTATACTGCATATAATCCTGTAACTGTGTAACTGTAGCCATTAAATGTGAATTGCTTACACTATTTTTTCTCAGACCATTCATAATAATGGAAAATAAGTACTTCAGCTCTCAAAATGTATTAAGTAAATAGACACATCTTAAATACCATGGTCATGGCAATTTTTGATATTGATGGAATGTTAGTGTGAAGTTGCTTTTTAATTGGATATAAACTTGTATTTTAATGAACAATCTCTATCATAATGAATTTCATGACAGCACAGATAGTAAAAAATGTCTAAAAAATCAATTAAAGTATAGGAATATACAGGTTTACCGAATCTTGTATATGTGTAGATTTTTATATTTTTGCTTGCTATGATATCTTTGAAATTTATTATTGAAATAGTGCCAGTACTTTGAGCCACCGTAATTGTTCAAATAACTAGTCTGCATTTTGAATGTATCTCTGTTGTCAACATTTACAATTATCAAATTAATGACATTGTAAGGACCAATCAGTTGATAATCAGTTAAAAGTGGCTCAAACTACTTGCATTCAGTTAGTCAAGTTTTATAAAAATGTTCTCTTTAAATAGCTAATGTCAGTGTTAAATATATATTTACTATATAGAATCATACTATGGAAAAAATTACTTTCTCATAATTTAATTTAAAAACAATATTGTCTCAATACTTTCCTCAAATATAACAACTGTTTGATTTGTAAATCGAATGAGCGATCCTTAATTAGTCTAGCTTGGTTGTTGTTTTATTTGATCAACTCAAGTTAGATTAGATTAGTCAAAATACCACCCCCTTTGCCACCGTTAACATTACTGGATTTTTTTTTGGAGTTGCTTAGCTGATCTAAACTCAAATGCAAAATGCTTTTATTGTGCAAAGAATGAATTCTTAGTGACAAAGCTCGAATAGCTAAAAGATAAAGTATATAAATATTAAAAATTTAAAATTAAAACTAGAACACATTAAAACTAAACATATAGAAGTAATTGAACATATGCAGGCTAAAGTCGATCTTCAACTCATTCGCATCATAATAGACTCTCACAATTAGCACTTTTTTTCACTTCTCGCTTAAATTTGGTTCTATTAAATATTAGCCTTATATTTTGAGCAAGATGGTTAAATAATTGGCGGTTACCATGGACTAGAGAGTTTCTCACTCTAGATGTTGAGGGAATGGGGAGTTAAATATGAAAACACTGGCGAGGATTATACAGTCTCCAATATATAAAGTAAAGTAAAGTAAAGTAAGCCTTTATTTCAAAACAGGTTACAACCCACTTACATGAAATTCGACACAACAATACAAAATAATACAAAGAAAATCTTAATCTAAACCTAAGCTAACCTACCAATTACCAATATACACCGAAGGCAAAGTTAAAATTTTTTCCTTCAAAAATAAAGGTTTGCAAGAATCCCTTGCTCTCACACCACCAAACATAACGCAGCCTCCTTTTTCAAAACACTCTGAAATAGGTATCCAGCACATGCTCCCCAAAAACAAACTCCGTACCCTAGATGAGACTCTATTATTGAAAAATACGAGTTTCTTACCGTGCTGTAATCCATCTCCTGAGCAAGCGGTACATAACAATTTGGCAACAATTTAGCCTTTAGCCTATTGATGTGCGAACCAAATTTCAAACTATCGTCAATGTAAATTCCCAGAAATTTTGTATGTTATTTAAAATATTTTGTTCAATATATACATTGTCTAATTCACACTGAAAACACATTACCCCAGTTTTTTCCACATTAAATTAAAACTTAACTTATTTGCGCAGCACCATTCCTTAATCTTAACCAAATCATCATTTACAGACTCATTCAGGGCATTAGGTTTCTAGTTGCTCCAGAGTATTGTTGCATCATCCGCAAAGAGTCAAATTTCCTGGTATTTCTAAGTCCCCAATATCATTAAAATATATCAAAAATAGAATCACCATTTGTTGTTCTGACACATTATCATTAACCTTCATAAACCCGTGGTCAAAAAATTCCAATCCAAGTTGAAATTAATTTTTTAAATGTTTTTTTTTTATGAATTAAGTAAATAAATACATTTTCATTTTAAGAAATAATATATTTTGTTTTTACATAAATATAAATAAACGAACAAACCAACAAACAATAATATACAATATTGATTTTATTTAGAACATAAAGATGTAATTAAGAAAAAAAAATGTGGCATTTTAGATAAAAATCTAATTACATTTTGTACAAATATATGTTTTTTGAATGTTCTCCACACTGAATTGCACTGAATACAAAATTTTCTAGATTTCCTGTCTTTATTTCTGGGGCATAAAAAATATCGCTGTTATCTTAGTGTTACTGTAGGAGGTTGTTCGTTCCTTACGTTTAATTCTGGCAATATGATTAACATCAACGAAAACGTAACAAAACACAGTAACATTATACTATATATTTCTCCAACAATTGCTTGGGTCATAAAACTTTCGGAAATATTTTATAATTTTATTACCTGTCTAGGCTTGGTTCCTTGAGTGATGGTGCCAAGATATGGGAAATACCCGTCATTTGAATAGTTAGGGGTATTTGTACCCCAGCCGGGTGTTAAGGTATCAATAAAATATACCTGTCGTTAATTACTGTATGGGGTGCACCCCAAGCAACATAATTCCCTCTAACTTGTTTGAATAAAGAGCAATTTATTTTAATTTCTATATACTGAATTAGAAATATGCATATGAAAGATAGCTGAGAGGAAATTATGTAAAAAAAAATATTCAGAAAATATCTCTGGGGTGCAATTGCATCCCGCTCAGGTTTAGGAAGGTTAAAGATGATTGATTGAAGCCTTCCCTCCAAATAGGATCGAAACCAGTTCAAACTAGATTCCCTAAACCCATAAGACGGGAGCTTCTGCAGCAAAATTTTGTGACTCACGTAATCGAAAGCTTTTGACAAGTCACAAAAAATTGCCGCATTTGACAAGTCACAAAAAATTGTCGCAGCCGCATCGCCCTCATTAAGGGTCAGGTAAAGTTTCTCCAGAAAAGCAAATATAGATAGCGTCATTAGTTCCCTTGTCAGCTTGGAAACCAAATTGCTCTGAGCTTAAAAGTTCGTTCCTTTCCAGAAATGGGACTATTCTTTTCTTTGCGATTTTCTCAGTAACCTTCGACAATACGGCAATCGGCCTATAGTTCGTGGGACTGTCTTCATCACCCCCCTTGTAGAGTGGCACAACAACACAGGCAAAAGAATCATTTATACACTGTGCTGGACCTGGGTGCAAAGAAAATTTAATTTGAACATGATGTCTTATTTTTTAAAAGGTCTCATTTACATGTTCCTTTGCCAATTCCAACAAAAAAACTGTTAATCATTTGCCTAAAACAAGAGCTCCCTTTCCTTAAAAAAATTAAAAAAGAAGTCAAAATTAGTTTATTGGCCAGGGCATACTACATCTGGAGGAGTATTTCCGGGATGAAAGCTGAGGGGCAAAGTCTGGATTTGTGTTGATTAAGTTATAATTGTTCTGTTATTGTTTACTTTTTTTTTGTGCATACATATTTGTATATTGTTTTAACCTTGATTTTGACTGATATACTTAGTAATATTTTTTCTCACTAAGAAATTAGTAGTAGCATTAGTTGAATTAAATTTTAATGAACACTGTTTGCAGGCTTTGTTAACTACATCTTTCTAATATTTCCACAATAAAGCGTAAATAAATGAACAAAAGTAAGATTTTTATGCAAAAAAGAGTGTTAACTATTTAATATTTTAAATGATTCACTGTTTTGGTTTAAATGCCAACAAATATCAACATTCAGCAACTTAGTGCTGATATTTTTGGGAATATTTTTAATATTTTCCATAAACATTCAACAATATTTTATACAGTGTTTATCTACTTACTGTCCTTTTGTATACTAATGCTTATACTTTTTCTAGGACCCTGTGGAGGTAAAACTACTGGACAAGCAAGGTTAAGCACATTCTTTGAAAATTTAGGATGGAAGGTAAAGTAATTTTTTTAACTAGATATCTTGATATTCTATGTCTGTGGCAAGATCTGTGGTTATATTTGCAACTAACATTAAATTATCAAATTAATGTACTTATATATTTATTTTTTCAGGAATTAGTTGGGTTGTTGGTCTTAGTTGTAGTAGGTGTTTTTCTTAAGAATTAATTTCCTATCATTTCATTATTTTTTTTTATGTTTATGTTGCAAGTTACTTACGGTCCACAGTCCAAATAGAGGATTTAACACTCATAATTGCAAGGAAAGTAATCTTAAAAATAAGACAAAATAAATCCAAAGTTAACTATAAGGATACTCCACTATCTAAGACAGTTCTGGTTAAAAACGTTGCATTGTCTAGACAGTGATGGCTGAAAATCATCTGGCACTATCTAGGCAGTACCTACTGTTTCCAACATTTTCTTATTTTTTTTTAAAACATTATAACAAATGAACATGTGCATACATCTAAATTTGGAAACTGCTTGATAATAAGTATACTATGATCAAAAAACCAAATCAAGTCCTAGAGAAATGGTAAACAGGACTATAGGAAAAGAATTAATTTTCATTAAAGATAATAAAACACACATATTTTTAAATTGTGTGATAAAAGAAAATTTTCCCACATAAAACTCCATACTCCATAGTATACGTACATTATTATAAACACATTTTGTTGTTAGTTTGAGTTTGTTGCATGTTGTACCAATTACACTTACTACAAGATTAGTCAATTATTGCACACAATAATTTTGATTCACTTGAATTCTGGTAAAATCTAAAAGTCTCTCGATCAAAACAGTCTAATCTTAAACAAAGCAAAACTTCCTGATTTTCCTGTCTTTATTTTTGATTGTTCATCAGGGATTCAATAAAAGCATATTTTTCACTTTGGATGGAAGTAACTTTTAACGTACTCAAAGAAGTCAATATTTTGGTTCCAAGGTCTTTTGTTTTAGTTTAATATCAAGTTTACTATAAACGGAAATATTTCTTTTTATAACTTTGTGATTGGGCTCTGCCTCATGATATTTGAAATAAATAAATAAAAATTAAGCAATTACATACTGGATTTTCAATGTTTGTAAGAGTTTGGTGCAAATAATTACAAGGAAGTGGAATAATAATGTATATATTAAAGAGAAGTCTGCATTAATTTAGAGGTCATGGGTAGCTTGCTTCTCCATTTTAATTGTTTTGTCAAACTGCAACGAATTGCATTGCCCCAGACAATTATATTGCGAAATTCTAAGGAAAACCGGGCAAGGTCTATGGTTGATGTATAACAAGTATTCGAGTCGCTTTAAATCAGAGGCGCAGATAATTGAATCTAAGCAGCAAATATAATGTATGTCAAATAAAAGGAGAAGTATATTGAAGCAGTTTATTAACAGTTATGTTAGGAAATAATTTTTCAATACATGCACATATAAAAAAAAATATGTTGACTTTTCTGAGGTGACGGCTACGATTGCAATGGTACAATTTATTTTATTTAAATCTTTAATTAAAAGTTCGTTGGTCTTATGCTCTCGTATATACCTTTTCACTGCTGCCCATGCGAGTTCAACCAATAACACCTCTTGTTATTGAGTGGGTATTGGTTCAACAGGGTTTAGATCGCACATATATGAGATATATGGCCCCAACTATATAGTTTTTTTTTCTGTAGACTTATTGACTGAGACTACTTCATATAATTGAGATTTTCTCTATGTAGGATCAAATTTGAGGTTGTTCATCTGAAGCCAACAGAGAATATGAGATTTTGTAGAGTATTTAGTTGGTACATTATCTTGTGCATGAGAATGATAAGGGACATTATCCAAACGCACGATTGCTTGAAAGTCGCCATCATCTATTTTATCTTTACATAATAATCGCGGTCTTTTCCTGCCAGTGTAAAATGCAGTCTGTTTGGTTCAATTTTCAATGGGAATATCTAATCATTTACTTTCTGCTTCTCTATCACAAACATCAGTGACGTGAGCAATTATTTCACCTGCGGTGCTTCTAATTGTTTTCCGCTGTTTGTTCGCCATCGTCACTTCGAAATAATAACGCAACGCAAAAGAAAATCGCGAATATGATGCACGTTTATGGAATAGGTAAGCACACCCAATCCCAGTGGACCAGTGCGAAGTTTATTAAGTCATCGCCAGGTTTTGTTTAGCGTTTAATTGGCGCACATTATACTCGGTTTGCGATAAGCGGCAAATTATACAGAATATAGAATTGATTTTGCAGATTAATAACATACTGTTCCGCATAGTAGTAACAGTGACCTGGTTTCTAAGGAACGCCGAGTTTTCTTTCCTGTCCCGTACTTACACTAATTGTGCCATAGCGCTGAACAAAGAGCCACCATATTTTTCAATTATTGCTGAAAGTAAATTAAAATTAGCTTAACAACCTTTTTCGTCTAAAAGGACGAAAAAATAATACATAAAAATATCCTGCCAATGAACTAAATGCTTTTACATCACGTTTTCCCTCAATTCTTCTTTTTTCCTCTAGAGATACAAAAAATAATTGAATTGCGGTTCGGCCCAAAAATAGAGTGTTTCTTATTTTTTTTCTTGCTGGATTAAGCAATATTGATTCTTGATGTGGAGCTCATGCATATATTTGGTCCTAATTTATTTTCTGTATGTCCATACAATCTCATATTTTCGAGTAGGTTTTATTTTATATAGCTTCAGAGAAGGAATAATATACAAAATAACTTTTATTTCAAAGTAGATTTTTTTTAACGGGGAGGGAGAGAGGGTTGTTGTTACGCAATTTTCTTGGTTAATGTAAGCTAAGAAAATGTGTTTTTTATTGAGTAATTATGCTCCTTTCCATATCGACGCCGTTTATATCCTACTATTAAATGATTTTTTTTTGCTTTCAGGTATTTCGGGTACCCGAAACTGCTTCAGTATTGCTTAGGTGAGTTTATATTGGTTTAAAGATAATGTTAATAATTATCTTGTCTTAAGTAGATTGACTATCTTTTCAAATGTTAGTTGATATTGCTAATATTTATATGGAACAACTTTATTTTACAGAAAATAGCTTTAGGTATACATACATATTAAAATTATTTTTCGATGACTGCCTCAGAAAATAAAGTTTTGCACACCGATAACTCGCTCAGAAAGTGGAACATTGCACCCGTTGTGCCCAAAACTTGTTCCACACGGATATGTCATCTTTGCCCACGCATCTTCCATTCACTATCATTTTTGTTTGGTTCTGTTACAATAATGACAAAAATCTGCAACATTTCAAATAGGCTGAGCAGCCATCACGGTTTTGTTGTTTTATTGACTAGATATGTCAAACAAGTGCTATTTCAAAAGATGTATGCAAAAAAATGTCTAAGTCTGCAGAAGTTTTAGAAAAAGCAAGCTTTAGAAGTTGAACAAAGTCGAAGAACCAGTAATAACGCTGATACCGTTCGGGCGCTTTAACTGCACTCGTAGAAAATTAGTATGTTAAGATATTAGTTTTAAAAGGCCACATTTTTTCGCATCAGCGCGAAATTGGGAAGCGACCCTAACGTCCGCTAAATGTCTTTTAAAACGTGTATTTTATACCTAGTATTTTTCTAATTTGAAAGTTCAATTCTATTTTTTCCTTTGCGTGGACTTCCTCTGATTTGCGATGTCGTTACCACTAGAAATCTCTGTCAAGAAGGTGTCACAATTTTTGCTAAGTTGGCTTTGACATTTTGTTGATAATAGTGCAACCAATTGTTGAAAAATTCAAAAGTAGCGTCGAAAAGAGGTTCCTTTCGACACTCCTTTGGGAGTCGGAATTAAATAATTTTGAACACAAAATGGAAAAACTGTAATAAAAAAGCGTTCGAAAAACTTGTTCAACTTGTGATACTCATTTAGCAAATTGTCTTGCTCGTGTGTAAAGAGTTGTTTTTGAAACTTGTTTAATATAGTATTATTTTTTACCTAATAAATCCAATGTATCTTCATATCAATTTTAGTTAATTTTGTGGGTTTTTCTTATTTCAACAAACTCGATCAAACTAACATTATATTCAGTTTCTGTCTACTATTTGAAATATGGAAGAAAACTTTGTAGTAATAGTGTATTTATTTTAAAATTCCAGTCCCAATTATATTTCTAGCCTATAAATATGTCATACAATGTCTAATGAAGTGGTTCTACGTCTTAGTCGAAAAAATAATTGCTGCAAAAAATGTAACATTCAATTGAGGTTGATTAAATAATAATAAATGACGCGATAAATTCACACTTCTGTTCAATTGCCTTGATTTATTTAATAATTCCGGAGGAATATTTTTTATTAATCAATAATAAGAGCTCTAAAATGATTTGTGGTTGCGAGCTGGTACTGTCTGTCTATAGTATATGAAAAAAATCGCAAAGCCACTTTCAGCAATAATATAGTTCCAACGAAATATAGTGTGTTATTGTTACCTTACTTCTCATTGAGCCCCTAGGGCAGATCTGAATTAAGATAATTAATATGTAGTTCTTTTCTGTTTTATCCATTAAGGTATTTCCTTTGGAAGCTTCTGAAAAAGTATTTCAAAAATATATTTTATTAAAACTGATAAAAAAATATATATGAATGTGTGTTGTGTTAATAGCTCAATTGAGATTTTTAGACGTTTCTAGTGGCACTTAAGTACCGAGTTGAGTGCCTTAATATATTTTTATTTTATGTATAACCAAGGTTAGAGACAGACGGTTTGCAAATTAAAAAAAGTGGTTTATGATTCGATAATAATTAATTCACTTTCGCTTTTTTGGTTGTAAATTGAAATTAAATATCACTGGATTTAAATTATCTTTAGCATTTGCATTATATCGTATACCCCACTTAAGACGGATACAACTATAATATCTGACTTGGTGATCTGCAATAATGATCTTCATGTGTATGGGGTTTTGGAATAGGCCCTTTCAGAATATTAGGATTATCAGAAATATATTGATGTGGTTGATATCTCGTAAAGCGGGTCGTGTCATCGACAAACAAAACGAGATTTGCCTCTCCTTGAAAGTTTGAAAACTCGCTTACATAGGTTAGGAACAATACAGAGCCTTGTGAACTAAAAAGCATTCTGATGCATATGGAGAGCGATCAGAAAGATACGATTTTGCAAAGAGTATACCCTGATCATTAAAAATGCAGTATTTCAAGCCAATCCTCAAAACTACCTAGAATATGCTGTGTTAAACAGTTTACTTTCCATTCAGATTAGTCGCTGCTAAATTAATCAGTGTTTTGAATATCACAGATCTATTAATGTCATACTGACATTGACACATTTAAAATGCTGATTAATTTAACGAGTGCTTCAAGTGGCTAATCAAAGTTCAAAGTAGTCGCCCTAAGTCTATAATAGTGCGTGTAAATAAAGCAATCGTTTTGGAGAGTATGTATTTTTTTATAGAAATTCTGTGGCGAAAAGGCAAGTGTGAGGTAATGTCAAACGTCACATCTACATCGTAAATTGCGTTCATTTGTATTTATGTTGGCTCAAAGTAACTGTAAATATGCATATCAATTTAGACTTCAAATCCCTTTAATATAACGGGAAAACATTGTGGAAATAAATATCTCATACCTATTTAAACTTCTCCAATTTTGTGCTAAAAATTATTCTTTTTTTTTAAGAACTGTTTAGGTTATGTTGGAAAATATGCTCTCGAAGTGGGGAAATTTGCTTTCTTTTTTGTATTACCATGCTATTGTTAGGCGGGTTGCATTGTTGTGCTGTTAGGGTTAACAATTACTGTATTTTAAGTTTGTATCGTCCTCTGACAGGTGCCTTTATCTTTTTTGGTCGACAGACTTCTTTATGTCAAAATTGGAAGGGAATACTTTGTGGCTTTTCACTCCTCAGAGGAGTGTTTTGGGACAACTTATCTTTACGGTTTTCGACAATGACCTGGCAGACTGGCAGACTTTGTTCGGAGCGCAAACATTTTCGTTTTTTTCTTGTAATGACGCTACTGCAGTCTGATTCAGCAAATCTCCAACGCAAAATCTTGACATGCTCTCTGTCTGGTGTAAATCCTACAAACTGATGAGTAATCAATAGAAATTTTTAACAAATATAGAAAGCCATTTTGTGTCCAGAAATGATATTGCCTTGTGGGGTAGGGCTAAAATGTTAAGAGAGTGTTCGCGATCCAGAAGTGAATAATTAAGAATATTTTTAATATTCCTCTCAGGCAATATTGCAGGGGGTCTTCAGGGTCTTGCGGGTATTTTTATTGGCCTTGTGATTGTTTATGAAAATAAAAGTAAGTTGATGTTGGTTGGGGATCAGCGTCTGCTCGACACTCGATGTAGATCAAGTTACTTCTTGCCAAGCACACCCATAAGTTTCATAAAAGATCACCATTTTACTCTGAGAGTTGTCTCTTTAACATGCTACCAATGGAAATAAAAAAATCTATCCTTCTCTAACGAGGTTTAAATCAAAGGCTAAGGAGCTACTTTTTAGCAATGGTTTCTATACGGTTTCAGAGTTTGAAGTCTTTGTGTGGTCTATTGGGTAGAATCCTATTTAGAATATCGTATAGAATTCATGCTATGTATTTTTCTCTATTTAATATTGATAGTAGATTTACTCAGTTTGCTGACGACACAACAATTCTCTGGCAAGATAGCGTCAGCTAGAGACTGCAGCTAAATATTACGTCTAATCTAGCTCGTGGTGTGATGCTAAGCGACTGGTGTTTCATGTACAAAAAAACTTGGGGTCTCTCTCGTAATTAGGCAGGGGGAGGTCAGGTTTCTTGGGCTGATCATTGTCGAAGGGTTAAAATTTCAAAACCACATTCTGTCCATCAGTAAGAGGGTTGCATCTGGGTGTTACGCTGTGAGAGTGGGTTGCCCGCGAAATTGGCTTCGAAGCAGCGAGGACCGTTTATCATGTGCTGGTGGAGTCACACCTTCGGTCTTCGGTATGGCATTTCTTATTGGGGATATTCTACCCAAACTGTGATTCTCCAGAAGAGAGCGGTGAGGTATGTTTGTGGTGCTGGCTCTCGAAAGTCTTGTCGACCTTTGTTTAGGTCGAGGAGGATCTTAAGGTTGCGTTCCTTGTTTGTATTGGAGTCGGTGTCTACAGTCTACAAGCATAGACACGGGCTCTGGTTACATGAAAATGCTACTCGTCAAGCAGATATCTTAAAACTGCCAATTCCAACGTCGGCTTTGACAAAGAGTTCTATTATTTATGAGAGTAGAAGGATATATAACTTTATTTCTCATCATTTTAAAAGCTGTCGTTCTGTGAGGTCCTTTAGAAGGGCAGTAAAAAAGATGCTGACTGAAAAAGCATATTGCACCTTGGGAGAGTTTTACGAGAGTGCAGTGTGATTTGTTAAACATATTTGTACCGTTTTGTTTGTAAAATAGCTTTAACGTTAATGACGAATTTAGTACCTATCTTTATGTTTGTACGTTCCTGTTGGTTTAGGTCAAATTCCTCTATGTGACCTTCGAGTTCTTTTTCTTTTTGTATGATTTTTTCGTTTGTGTAAATTGTTTATAATTTGTTTTATTACCATTTTATTGTTACTTTTATTCTAACAGCTTTGTTAACAAGACATACTTAAGCATATCTTGAATTTGAATTTAATGTTTTTTACTTTTGACAATGACTATGTTATCACTACATAGCTTCAATTTTTTGTAATTTTTATGTTATGTAAGTGTTCTATATATCTATTTATATTATTTTATTTTTATATGATTTTCTTGACGATGTTTATGCTATTTTTTATAGTTTTCCAAGACAATAAAGTAAATTTCAGTTTATAAACAGTCCCCAACGGTTGCGTTTTCTCGTTACAGGGTGTTAAAATGAGGAAATATAAAATGGTGTTTCTCAACTGTTGAGTTAATAAAGAGCTATCTTCTCGACTTACTCTTTTCGAACAAATTTTTACAACCAGTGTCCTTGTTAGGGTGGAAAAATCATTTATCAGTAGTCAAAGTCAAATAAAGCTTATTGATATTAAACACATTATGCTATTAACAAAGCTGTATTAAAGGAGAATTAAAACAAAAATAACACAAAATGTAGATCATAACATAAAAATCCAAAAATCCTGTTACTCTTTTTAAAGTTATCAACATGCATTTTCAAACCATGAGAACAACAAATGTCTAAGTGACCTAACTGACCCCTGGTTTGTTTCTACATAATTAATATTAAAGTCACTTGATATAATAACACTTGAACCAGGAGGTAAAGCAGTCAAGAGTAATTCCAGTCTTAAGAGAAATATATCACTACATGAGTTAGGAGAACGATATACACCACATACAATAAACATATTAAGTCTTACAGGATATATCACAGAATAGTATATAGTACATGTTTCATACAAAAGAAAATGACAGCTTTATTGCATTTCTTGACGTTTTAGGACCCAAAAAGTACATTTTGAAAAAAAAAACCTGTGTGTAATCAGAATATCGCTTGAAATATTGACACTGTCGATTAACAATTTGTAACGAAAATTATTTGGCCCAAAATATAGGTCGAGTTCCTTAATAAATAAGATCAATAACACGTATACCTCAAGTCGGTATTGATAAGATCGAACTAGTAGCAGACTAATTTAAGGGGTTAATTGAGTGACAGTGGCAGAATAAACATGGGGGCTGAGGCGTAACCCTAGGGTTCGCCATTTGTCTATGTTTGCGTACTCGTTTATATTGTAAATTAGTAGTTTATTTATATATTATGGTATTTTGTTTCAGCGGAGGGATCAAATTCACCGATCTTAGTGATGATGAAGGTAAGTGCAGTTTTCTTAGGCACTTTTATTATAGTAAAAACTAGTAAGTATTATGATCTTTCTTCGCAGTTTATGGTGAATTTTCTATATTAAGAACATCGGAAAAATAACTGATGTTATAGTGTGTCGACCGAACTCAATATTCCTATCCGTCTTGGAAAATATCAATTCTGATACAGTTGAAAATTTTCAAAGATTATGAAAAACAAACTTATAGTAGGTATACATTTTCAAGTTATCCTATCAATGAAAATTGATCCGGGTTAATTGGACGTATATCCAAGGTGAGTCAGGAGGAACGCACCAAATCCACAATGAAGATGTTTTGTTTTCATATTGTATTTTTTTCGTTGGGGGAAAACGGTAACTTTTCATTTTGTGTACGATTTTGTTAAAACATTTATTTGTCTTCAACAGATTATACATGGGGGAAGATCTCCCAGTGCGTACATAACAGCTGTTCCTGCTTGTAAACAAGCGTTAATGCGTGGCAGCTCAGTCTTATCAATTGCCGAGGAAAAACTGTGTTGAACGCGCCTGAAGAAGTTTTCACATCGAAAAACATCAAAATAAGTTACAAAAAATCAAACTTGATACGTTGAATAATTAGAAATGAATCTAGATAAATATTTCCCATTATTTGAAATTCCTTTGTTTTTCAAGTCATGTCATAAACAAACCTGCATTAGACACTATCGTGCAAAATGTTTTCATATTTATTTTTCGCTTCTGCCAATTTGTAAAGCGTACTTAATCCTTTTACCTAAGGTAAACCTTTAAAATTTAAACTAACACGTTTACCTACATAATTTAAATTTATAAGGTTTCTATCTAAAAATAGAAAATCTGCTATAACATTTCTGGAGAACTGAGTTATAGTCATTTGTTAAAATAGAAATTGAAGTAAGTATTTATCTAGCCATTGAAGTAATTTAGTAGTCGAGGTTATTTATGGAGGTGAAGAATTTTCTTGTTGAAATCTGGGAAATGTTTGAGTATATGTGCCAAATAACCATAATGTTTGTGAGAAATTACTTTTGTTTACAAGATATTTTAAGGAACGTACACTGCGACGTGACTAATTTAAATTATGGGTACATAAGCACGAGAGCTGATCACAATTGCTTTAGAAAATAATAATTCAATTTCAAATTATATTGCCAAGAATTGTAATTATTTTACGAATACGTTTAATCGCTTAGGAAAAAATAATACCTTTATGTTACTTATAATTCGTAAGTAAGGTTTTCAATTACTTCTTCAGTTATTACATCTATACATATTGACAAAATCGGAGAAGGCATTATTTGCATTGTGACTATGAATAGTGCAGAAAAGAAGACAAAAATAATCTGCTTATCGGTTTTTTAATATATTAGGTTTCTACAGGAATGCAGGAAAATATAGCACCAGAAATCGAATTAAATGGGCAAAACTTATGTTGCTTGATTTTCATAACTGCTTTTTTAATTTTTTTAAATAAACAACCCATTGCTGGAATATTTGTGACGAAATGAAGAGTTCGTGTTAGTCTTCAATACAGACTATACTTTATTATGGGGGTAACATAGTAAAGTATTCACAAAGTCAATTCGAACAGTTGAACAAAATAGTCGTCTGCCTATTTGGCTAAATTTACCAGTAAAACCCAGATAAAAATCGTCTGGAGTCGACCTGATATCCTGCTTCAACTGAGGAAACTAAAACAATTTGATATACAGCGAGGTTCGTGGTTATTGTTTAAAAAGTGAAACTCCTAGGGATCACAACGAAACTTGGTTCGATACACACGATCTTGTTAAATATGGCTAGGTCGATGATAGCAATATGTATATTAAATGGACCTCGTTCTCGCCATAAACGAGTTACCATTCTACACGTCAGGCAGAAATAAGGGTTTTGTTCCCTAACGCTTTGTTATGACCGCCCGTCTATTCGAAAAGTGGTTTAATGAACAATTATTGCTGCCAAAACTAGCCCCAAATGTTATCATTGTTATGGACAATGTATCTTATCGTCCATGTCTACATCACAAAGTTCCCTATAGCAGCACAAAGAAGGATAAAATTAGTAAATTGATGGAAAGTAAAAACATGAAATTTCTTCAAAAGGTTACAAAAAAGATGTTATTGGAAGCTATAAAAAAGCACTTGATAATACAATTTTACAACCCCCCAATATTGTATTTTACTCACCATTATTATAATCCCAAATTCGAATTCAAGTTCTGAAAATTTGGCTAGTGAATTTTTACTTTTTATCAAATTCATTCCTTCATATAATACTGATTTTTAGAAAATAGGTCCGAGTAGGTATATGAAAATTATTGGTAATAAAGTATAATTATAATTTAAATGCTGGACCGCTATTCCGACCTTAATAGTTTGTATGCTGTTCCAATTGGTGTCGAATTAATTAATTTCGTAAATCATTTTTCAATTCCTTGCGTTATAATCCCATGCTTCATAAAGAGACCGTCTATAACCCTAGTCCCCGCTTTTATTCTATTCCGATTTAGTCTGTATGCACTATACCACTAAGAATATACAGATCCTATCCTAATGGAACTTTTATAGACACTATAAACGACGCAGTCGACGGATGGTTGTAAAGTAGTAAAATGGTTTATGGTGTTTATGGGCTTATTTCAACCCTCCCACTAGCATAAAATATCATAAACCATGTCGCAAAGTAATAAAATTTCTTTACAAAACATTTCAAGTACTTTTAACAATACATTTACGTTTATCTAAAAAGGAAAAATGTTTTACCGAACAAAGTCCTTTAGTTAAGATAACCGCAGGCATTTCAGAGATCTGTAAATATTTAATATTAATTAAGTTCTGAGCAAAAGCTTCTGTGCGTGTTATACAACCTGACTGACCAACTAGTTGATTTAATGAACTCTTGAAGTAAATGTCTTCTTTAAGAGGCTTCAGAGTTTGCCATATACTCGACTTCTGTGTCGACAAGTCTCTGTTTTCTACTTTCCCAGAAAATGGTAGAACCAGAAGGGTTGAAACAAAAACCGGTATATGAGTTGCAATCATTCACATCACGTGCCCATTCAGCATCTGCAAAGAATTCTAGTTCACCATTGTTCTATACAAATTTTAAACCAAAATTCTTTGTTGCTTGTAAGCAACTACATTATGGTTCCTCCACAGGGAATGTCCAACAACTTCCATGCATCGTTCTCATAGAAACATTCAAGTTCATCCTCGATCGCCTGGTTTCTCTTGTCCTTGTCTGGTCTGGATAAGGCATCCTAAATAATTTCTGGATCACTCTCCAAACCCGAATTTCCTATACAAATATAACTCACTGTGTTTTCAAGTATTCTCGGTATAGACGCAGCTGGGAACACTGGTCTTACTTTCATCGCTCTCCCCGACCTTCAATTTCACTCGAGTTTTCACAGATCTACATCTTCATCTACTTTTGGAACGATCAACTCAGTATGAACATGTGAAACTACCCCTGAAATAGGGACTTCTGCACTATTGTCGTTTTTTTTTCTGGTGAATGTTTCAAGTACGCTTTTCATAATGTCTATGTCCCTGCTAGTAGTCACCATACGTTTTCTCCCTTTAATTCCACTTGGCTCTTTTCTCTTTTAGGATGTGCACGATCACTGAATTAACAAAAATAAATTTCATATTGCTAACGTCAGGTTTTTCAATCGTCCCTCATTCACTGGCTTGCAAAAATAAAGGGAGAGTTTTTTTTATTTTGGGGAATGTTCTCATTTGATAAGCTAATATATATTTTGACATGTGTCATCAGGCATTCTTGGACGAATACCAAATAATTACATCTTGAAAGCTTGACAATTTTCAGCCATTTCAACCCTGTATATTTATCAGGGAGGGACATGATCAAATCATCTAAGTCCATATATAATCTGCAACATGTTTTTATGTTGTTGGTCTAGCAGGGAGCAATAAAAAGCAGGAGGGCAATAAAAAGTATCGCAGTTCTTTCCGAGGCTTATCAATAAAAGGCCTTATTGCGTCCTTGTTTTTGAAAAGGAAATATTCATACCTCATTCTATTTATTGGTAATTTTCATTAGTTGTAGTTTTTAAACGTCTTATAACGTTCCAAAATAGCTTGAAAAATATCATTATATAGAATTTAAACGCTGTTGGATATTACATAAATAAACTGCTCATAAATCACAGAATCGGTTATCATTTTGAAATTGGATTTTTAATTTGTTATATTCCTTAATGGAATTGAGTGGAAATATTAAACAGGCAACCTTCAAGAACGACGTTTTGCTATAAAAAAATAAAAAGCTTTCCTATTTATAGTTCTATATGAATTGCCATTTTTGTTTATGATTCAAAGTGTTGATTCTTTTTGTTTTTAATGAAACCATGATTTATTTATCGGATAGTTCGTTCGGTACTGATTCTGAATATACCGCTAGCTTTAAAACTAACTGAGCAAAAAAAAGTTTCATAACAATATCGTGTAGTGCTCTAAATATACGCAAAAACCCTGTACCTACTGCATAAACCGATTTATAATTATTTTAAGTTGAAAATTAGTCTGTTGAAACTTTTGAAACATAAATACCCTGTGGGAACTAATTATACACCTGGATAAACAAGTCCATAGTACATACTCAACAAAATTGACATGTTTTGTTTCCAACTCGGTTTCGAATGAAAAAATAATATGTTATTGATAGTCTACAACACACCCGATCAAGGAGTAACGAAAGATTGTTGATTGAATAGATTATACATTCTAATAGTTTTGAAGATTTTGAAAAATGTTCTGAAATAGTATTAGCCAAGTGTATAACCAATTAATTTCTTCTTCTCAGCTTAGTATATTTATGGTAGCGAGCGCCCTACCTCTGAGCTACCAACTCACTCAGACCAACATAGGTACATATTTAATAGCTGATTAATATTTATAATTTGGCAGTTGGGTAGATGACTAATTGAGTTAATATATTAGAGACTGACAAGATGTACATATTGATCCAAATAAGCCAATAATGCCTTAAATCTCTTCTTACTGACTGTTTCTCTCTGTCGAAGAATATTGATACGAATTTCGTGGATTCAAAAACTTTAAATTCACCATGACGCAAAATAACACACTTAACTAACATTCCAATACTATTATAATAACAATATAAAATTCCGTATTCGCTCCATATAATTCCAATGCCAAAACTCCGGAAAATGCCGATTGTGGCCGCGGGAGCGTTTTATATATCTCTGCCGCCAGCCTTCTAGAATTTTCTCAAAGAACCGCGAAGTGTCCAGGGCAATAGCGTAGTTTTGGCGCGACCACTCGCTATCCGCTTGAAGCACCCTAGTAATATCAATAAGATACAACCCGTTACCGCACGACAATTAGAAGATTATAACCAATACACCACCGTAAATTTGGTAAACGAAGTTAAAGACTTAGACTTAGGGTTTATTCAGTTTTGGCTAATTAACTTATTACGTAGTAGCTATTGACTTAGTTGGCTCTGGTGTTGTACTTGCGAGCCGCACGCTTAGCACGTCGACATTGGCAGTAGCGGATATAACACCGATTTTTTAAAGAACATTTTGGATCATTTGTTGTAGATATGTTTTCAATTTGGTCAAAATATTAACTAATTGTTTCCAGTCCATGAGTCATGATTTCTTAGTCTGGAGCTATGGTCCAGGAAAATAGATATTTTCACGGTGTACGGTTTAAGGCAAGATTCTGAAATCTGAAAAATTATATAAAGTTCTAACAAATATTAAATCAGTAACATGAAAAGAAATCCTTTAATAGTGTAACTCAACAAAAGTTAATTATGGCTGACTAATCCCGACCCAAAAACAATAAAAATGACATTCAAAACATAAATTTAATAAGGCACGAAGACAGCAAAAACTAAAATAGAATAGAAGGTAGAAGACCCGATAAGGTCTAAGAAAATTGAAGGGTACACAAAAGAAAAAATCAAAAAGAGTATTTAAAACTAGGTTTAAAATGTAAGAAAAACAAAACTAGGAAGAAAGAGCTACAAAATATTGTATTACTATTTTGTATTTCTACACGTGACTGGGTCCAGACGGAACCCTCCACTGCGACCCTTGATCTATCGTGGCTCACATCTGTGGTTTCCACTAGGCCAGAGGCTCGAATATCTGCAAGTAGTGTAATTTGAAAATTTCCAAACACTGTTTGTCTGGGTCTTTCCATTACTGGACCGTGGCATAAAACATGTTCCATTGTTTCTTCGTCCTCCAAGCACAAGCGGCACTGCGTTTCTTCGGAAAGCTCTATCTTGTTCGTGTGGCTTCTTAGCCGACAGTGACCATGACCAGTGTACATGATAACTAAAGCATGTACCTGCTGTCGGCGAAGTTGAAGAAGTTTTCTGGTTCGCACTCCTGATGGCAGATTAACTGCCATCTTTGAATGGGTTAGGTCCGGTAACTCTCACCATTTGTCTACAAATTGCTGCTGTGTCCACCTGGAGAGTGGAGCTGGTGTTGTAAGCTATTCCCAGTATTGGTTCTGGTCTTATGAAGGCCGTTGTGGCCGGCTGCTTCGCAAGAGCATCAGCTCTTTCGTTGCCTTCATATCCTGTATGTCAAGGTTTCCAGATCAGTGTAAGTTTATTTTCTCTACCTAGTTTGGCAAGTAGTTCCTGGCAGTTCCATACTGCCTTGGATGAACAACGACTGGATTCAAGAGCTTTTAAAGTCGCTTGACTCTCTGAGAATATTTTCGTTGACTTGCCTTTCGAGTTTCTATCGATGAACCACTGTGCAGTCATATCAATGGCTTTAACTTCAGCCTGAAAAATGGTTGCATGTTTGCCTAGAGAACACTTCAGCTCAGCCTTACCATTTTTATTCCATGCAGCGGGTCCTGTATCATCATTTGTCTTGGAGCCGTCAGTGAACCAACTATTCTTTGTTCTCAGAAGTTCCGAGTCTTTTGCCCTTTCGTTCTCTGTGGTAGGAGGCATGATAATAGTTTTGGTAGGCATAACATCTGATGGTAGACCCAACACACTGTCCTGCTCAATAGCATTTTTCAGCTTGTTGGGCGTCATGGCGATCGCCTGCGGATTGTGTCAATCTATACATAGCTCATCGGGCCTCCCTCTCCAGTACTATTTGGAGAGGTGGCAATTTAGAAGACACTGAAGTGCTGCTGTGTGTGTAGTACCGAAGACGACACTAATTGCCAGACATGCTTGTCTTTGTAAGATTGATAGTTTGATTCTTGCGGAGCTCTGTAAGCTCTTAGAGTACCAAGCTTCTGCTCCATATGTTATCATTGGTCTTATGACCGCAATATATAGCCAGTGCATTTGTTTGGGACGTATCGCCATGTTTTGCCACAAATGCGTCTGCAGGTCCATAGCAACAGTTTCACTTTTGCGGCAATTTTGTCCAGATACGCATTCCAGTTAAGTGTTTTATTTAGGGTAATTCCCAGATACTGCACTGTATAGTTTTTCCTTTGAGCGAAAGTGGTGTTAGGTTTTCTAGCCTTTTCTTCCTTGTGAACGGTACTATGACTGTTTTGTGCGGGTTTACCGGTTTACATATAGTTGTTGCCACATTGCGAGTTGCTTCTTATAAGTGTGGTGATCATCCGCATATGCCTGCAACTCCGCATCCCACAGCGAGAGGACCGCTAGCAGACCATCCATTAGGAGAGACCACAGAAGGGGTGACAAAACCCCACTCTTCGGACATCCCCTAACAGCCCTGATCTGTGGCTGTGGCCCTACCCCTGTAGGGTTGTTGTGGCTGCTCTGCAATTTAACATACTCCCGATCTAGTTCCTTATTTATGGTTCAACTATTCTTTCAGCGAGTGCTGTTTATAAGGAGTTCGGTAATGCATGCCTTCCATGTATAACACACCCACCGCGATACTTCTGTTGTCTAACGCAGTATTACATGGTTATAGATAAATATGATAATTTAAAACTTGTTGAATATTCAATTCTCATAAAAGTATATCAGACTAAAGTTAGGTTAAGAAAGAGAGGTGCTGACCAGTTGGCTTAGGCACACACACTCCACACAAGATAAGACCAAGGCTTGCAAATTACTTTGGCTGTATGTTATTTCTAGAAAATATGTCAGTCATTATGGTAGCCCTGCCCATATCGATATAAATAAAAACCTGCACGGGACAAAGTGTTATTTAGTATTGTAACTTGATGTTTACCCGATCACAAAACTGAAATTGGCTCGTGATGTGTGCGTTTTTAACCATTAGTCTTATTTTGCATAAGGTTGGCACGTGAATCAAAATAAAAATCTTTATTTTTAGCGAAATAATCAACATCCTCTGGACTGTAAAGCACGTGTATAGTAACAATTTTCAACGTCAAAGGTGATAATTTTGCAGATATTTAGCATGGTTTTAAACAATGTGGAAGTATGTATTTATTTATTTATCTTCATTCCGCCAGGTACATGTCAATATGCTTAACACCTTCATCTATTATTGAAGAGATAACCAAAGGAGGAAAGGTTAGGACACAGTGATGCACAAAGTACCTACATATAAAACAAATAATTTTAAACTCGTACAATAAAAATAAAAAAATGGGCCGTGACTGTTTTTAATTTATTTTTCAAACTATAGCTGCTTTTAATTTACTTGAGGTGTATAGAACTTTATCGAAACGTCATTAAATGTACCAAAGCGCTAACCACCCTCAAGGGTGGGTACTTTCTCATCTCAAACTCGCACAGCTTCGGTGGCAATGACCTTAATGGCATCAGGCCATTAAGCTCACTGTTATCTTACTGTGCCACAAGACTGTAAACATCATCTGCAAAAAGAGTAAACTTGCCTCATAATATGACTAAGCCAGCCAAATCATTAATATGTAATAAAAATAAGATCGGACCCGAAACACCTGTGGACCCTCATACATTACATTCCATGGCTTAGAAGTGCGACACGTATATGAAACGGTCTGCATCCTGCCCTTCAAATGCGACTTGAATCGTTTCAAAGTTTTCCCCTAAACCCATGTTTTCAGTTTATAAAGCAATTTACCATGATTAACCCCGTCGAATGCTTTTAATAGGTCGCAAACCACTGCTGGGACTGATTCCTTTTCATTGATCTTTATTTAAAGTGATTATAAAAATGGAAAGATTTCATCGCTTGTAGATTTAGAACCACGAAAGCCAAAATGCAGTGGGTTTAGTATTTTGTGTCTTTTCAAAAAGACCAATTTCTCCAAAATTTGACGCAGAATTCTTATCGCCACCCTTAAATTGTGTTATACCTAAGGCATCTTTAAAGGAAAGCCAGAAACAAAGACTTTCATAACACCAGACAATACAGTATCAAGAAGCTTAAAAAATATCTTTACTGCCATTCCATCCCACCCAGATGGTTTTGTATTCCTTATTTGGGCAAATATGTGTCTAGTTGTGCTTTTGTAACAAATAGAAACAGTTAGACACTGCTTTGTTACACTCACCGGCAATAAACATGACACTCACCGGCAATAAACATGCACCCTCATATATCTGAGTCGTGGACTCGTGGAACGTAACAAAGACTTGCCATTTCTGTACAAGATAGTTCGAAGAGTTGTCCAATGAATTATCATAAATAAATGGTTCATTTCAAGTCAACCATAACAAATCTTTTGATTTTGTATGGACAGTCAATATAAGGATACATTATAAGACACTCTTCTGCAGCAAGAAAATTTGCAGTATTTTAGTTCAAGAACCCAACAAAATACTAGCTCATTATATGAACATAGCGTAAAATTGTTTTAATATAAGATGGTGCTAATCGATTTGATTATGATAATGTGTTCTTCTTATTCACACCTATATTGTCGAACCATATCTATCGAAAAAGTATTATGTGATTGATGTAAGTGTAATAAAATCCGTTACCGTTCATTGATTTAAGATAATCTCGAACGTTGTCTCTCTACATGTAAAATGGTAAATCGTTTCCTGCTCTTCTAATTTTAGATGTTGTTACTTTTAATGTCACCTTTAACAACGAATTGATCGAGAATCTATTTTAGTATAGATAAAATTTCGTCTAGGTGCGCAACTGTAATGCTTTGTGACTATAGAATTAAACTATATAAATAATATGTTTCATAGGTAGTAAAAAAATATATTTTGCGAATTATATTATCAAACTAAGTACTTTAGGTTAGACAATTTCATATGTTTTGGCAAACATTCAAGCATCGTGGATACAAGCTGAATCGCTTTTGTAGAAGAAGGTTAAATAAATAGGTAATATTTAAGGACTATTTCAAAAAGAGCGTCAGCAATATACATTAGAGAAGCAGGTTTAATAGAAATCACCCAACTTGGTTCCATAAATTTACAATCTGCAATTTAAGGCACTAAGATATTTGTGGACGTTTTGAAGCTACACAGGCTACAAATCGATACTTTGTTCCATTTAAAGGTGACTAGCAAGTACCGTTATGTTTATGTATTTCATAAAAGAAGTCCGAAGTAGCTGAGAAGCCGAAAATCGTTTTGGCTGAGATAAAAGTCCTTTTGACTAATATGGAGGTAAATTTGTTTGCAACCAGATGATCCAATTTTTGAAGAAAAATGGTATAACTCGTAGAACACACAACAAAATGGGAAATACAACCGAACGATTATGGAAACTGCAAGGACTCTAATGCATTCAGGTGATGGCCTACCTCATTATTTGTGATTAGAAATAGTGAATACAGCAGCCTCCACTCTGAAATGATGAGGGATTTGGATTGTATAAAATAAGTCACCATATGATTAAAGAGAAGCCAAATCTGAGGGACGTTGGAAGTTTGTATTATGCCCATATTCCTAAGCAGTGCAGTAGAAAAATGGAGATGAAAGCTGTAAAAGGAATTTTTGTTGGCTGTGATAACGACGATGCTATCACGTAATGTGGTGTTCCGTGCTTACACATCCAATGAGCCCATGCAGTTGGTTTTGGCAGAAGAAATGTAAGTTCATGCAGAACCATCAGGTAGTGATCATAATTCTAAATCATAAAAATAACAGGTAACACAGAAGACTCCGATTTTGACAATGAAAATACTTCGTAGGTAGTAGAAGGTAAAGATCGACAACAAAAATGTGAATAAAGCAGCAAAATTTCAAGAATATTTATATCAGGCCATTTGCCTCAGAAATACGAGAAACAAAAGAGCCAAAGTTACTAGGGAGCTGTTAATGGTGAAGAAAGAGAACAATGGTTATTGGTTTTAACAAAGAATTAGGTTCTCTTAGCAAAAATAACACCGGGGTTTTTGTCGATTTACCTGAAAGAACGAGATCCATTCCTTGCAAATGGGTGTTTAAGGTAAAAAGAAACCCAGATGGTCCAATAGCAAAGTATAAAGCAAGGTTAGTCATTAAAGGACACTCATAGAAAAATGACATTTATTTTGATCAAACGTCCAGTCCAGTGGCAAAATCTGGTAGTGTAAGTATTGTTGCGAGTGAGATACGAAGTTGACTTAGATTTCTTCATGAAGTAATAGGACACTCATAGAAAAATGGCATTTATTTTGATCAAACGTCCAGTCCAGTGGCAAAATCTGGTACTGTAAGTATTGTTGCGAGTGAGATACGAAGTTGACTTAATTATTTGATGTGAACACAGCAGATGATGAAATCGATGAAGATTTCTTCATGAAGTAATCAGAAGGTTATGGAGATGGAACAAACCGTGTTTGTCGTCTTCACATTAGTCTGTGGCCTCAAACAGACGCCACGTTGCTGGAATACCAAATTTGTGAGCTTGTTAGACAAGCTTTAGTTTAGGACGAGTGAAGCTGATCCATGCTTCTTCATAAAGAAATAATTGGTATTATACGTTGATGATAGACTCATAGTGTGTAACAACGACAGTAAAAAAGATTCCTTCCTCGCTGACTTGAAAAAGTAGTTTAACCTAACTGTTAAACCAACAAATTACTATTTAGGGCTAGAAATTAAGTCTTGCGAAGATTGATCCATACGTCAGTCAAGAAGCTTATATCTAAACTAATGACTCATTGCTGTCCAGTGTCTACTCCAATTATTAAAGAAACTGTAAAGCCAGAGAATGATATAACAGAAAATTCTGAAGAATTTTCATATAGGCAAGCTGTTGGTGCCCTAATCTACCTCAGGAGGTGGTTTCAAGAAGTTTAGAGAATCCGATATCTTCAGATGTTAAAGTCAAATGTATCCTTCGTTACCTGAACGGAAGACTATGGAGTTGTATATAAACGCAAGCATAAGGCACGAATCATTGAAGGATATAGTGATGCTGAGCATGGTGATGATGGAGCAACAGGTCATTCAACCACAGATGTTTTTTGTTTATATGCTGGAGGCGCATTGACTTGATTTAGTCAAGACAGCCTCCGGTATCAATTTCTACTACCGAAGCAGAAATCGTCTCTGCAAATGAAGCTGCACAAGAGTTGATATGGCTGACTATATAAAGTAATTACACTTTCCTACACTTTATGTTGATAATGAAGCTGCTATTAGACTAGCTCAAAATCCCGAATTTCATAAAAGCATATAATAATAAGAGATCGACTTTTTGGTTGTGAACTGATCCTGTAGGAATATATTCAAGTGAATAAAATCATAACTTCCATGCAGTCTGCTGAGTGCATGCCGTCAGAAACATACAAAATAGACGCGGAATCGGATGAACTAGACGGTACAAGTTTTTAGGAAGAAAACGATTAAGAACGTAGCAGCAGCAAGCAGCCTCATTTTATATTTCAGCAAGAACTCAACGATCTTATTTGTGATTTGGATCTTCCTAAAACAAACGCACAGTTCCTTGAATCTTATCTGCAGCAGTGGAATCCCCCTACAAGAGGGGGTGAAAATCGGATAGAAAAATCGATGCTAAGCTGGCAGTATTTTTTGTAATGGAAAATTACTTGATTTACCATCACGATATGCCAGATTTAATAAGCGATCTGTTTCTTCCTTGGAACATGTCAGTTAAGCTGCATTTTCTTCACTCCCATTTCTGAAAACTTCGGTGCCGTTTCAGGTGAACATGGAGAAAGATTTTACCAGCAAATTGCTTAGAGAAGAAGCGGCACAGTGGAAAATAGACCCCAAACATGTTGGCGAACAACTGTTGGATCCTCAAACATGCAACCGATCCCAGCGAAAAAAGGCAACAAAATAATTTCTTTGATTATAGACTCTTTTATTAAGTCCAAAATAAAACAATATTTTTTATAGTTTGGTTTTCTCCTTTTTATATGCTTTTCTCTTCTCTAAAAAGTATAGCTCATAGGTAAAAACCGAGGTCATATTTGAAAGCAGCACATTTAAATATGGGACACAAAAGAGCCAACAAAATATATCAGGGAGCAACAAGTTTCAAAATGCCGAGCAGTGATTGGAGTAATACCTCAACTTCTCGACTAGTTGTGTTCTGAATCTATTTTTGTAGGACACACCTCTACAGTTCAACGGTCACAGAAAAAAAAATTGATCTCCATGTCTGCCCTAAATATTAATGGTATTTTCTAAAATAAAAGTTAAGGTGTGACGGAACCATGCGGTGACAGGAAACATCCGTTCTGTTCTAAAATAATATGATTTATTTGCCAAAGTTTTTTGCACTCATTTTATTGTTTCTCCGAGCCAAATTACACTACGCTTTGTAGATATAAGGTGACTTTGAATGATATTAGAAAGTACATACTTTTTGAAAAATAACGATCACGGTCGGATATAGATAATATAGAATCTGTATATTATTCTTAAATGTAGATTATAAAGCTATCTGAGCCGATTTTAATTACAGTTTTGGTAAATCTCTATTAACATTGTCGATCGGCTCATCTCATAGGGGCTATGTTTTTAAATTACGAACATATTATTTATTAATAATACAGTTGGATAATCGGACGTTTTGCGGGTTGATCATTAAATTACTAAAACAAAATTATCAGCTAAAAGGATTTTATTTTAGGACATTTTATTGTGGTACACTTTGGGGCATTGCATCACATTTTAAGATAATTTCAAGGCAGTGCGAGGCATTTTTGGGAATTTCAGGGATATTGTGGTTTTTTTGCTATGAGCATATTTTAGTGTATAAAATATTACAAACAAAATAACAATCGTCGGAGATAGCTCCATTAGTAAATTAAACCCGTCTGTGGCCGTGTGGCCGATCGTTGCTAAGGTATTTCTACTGAACACGAATACTTTAAATACACAGAATTTGATAAAGAAATATTTGCAATTTTAATTTTTTGTTTTTGATACCAAGTCGATACCTTTTTACCGTATATATCCTATATTTGTCCTGTTTAAGTTGAAACAGACTTTTTTTATATACATTTGTGAATAATATTTTAAAAATTTGCGATTAAGATTCTAATAACTGATTTAAAGATTTTTGCTTCTTTTTGTTATTATTATTATTATCATTTATATATCTAGAGAGATTTATGTATACTTACTTATATAACTTTTTATATATTTGTTTCTTTTCCTTGTACTAAGATTAATATCATAAATATATCTAAGGTGTTGGTGTTTAAAGTGTTTATTTTGAAAAGGACGACTTTCTATGCGTATTTTCTGTAACAGTTTTCATTCATCCGTAAGCTCCCTAATTAGGGAGCACCGGAAAGACTTACTTTCTTTGCTCTACAAACAGGGTTGAAACAACCCTCTACAATTAAAAATAGTTTTAATTTTTACTATAAAGTTGAATGTTGGCATACAGATGATATAGGGTGTGGATAATCCCTTCACAAGGAAAATCCGCAAAATACTTTAATTGTTTTTACATAATATCCAAATTTTTTGATATTTGAAAGGGTTAATGCAAAGAGGTGATCTTAACTTTTCACGGTGAACCAAGTCGTAGGTAGCAGCTAGTTATATTTAAATAACCGTTTTAAACACCGCCTTATGAATCATTTAAAATGATACTGCGTGCGTATAGTAGTAATACTGGTATAAATGGTCACGCCAGTGCACTTATTTTACCAGTTGTTTGCAATATTATTAATCCATTATCCACTTTTTTGCTTAATTTACAAACAAATATTACGTTCCCATATTAATAGCCTCAATCTGCAATAACCTCGAAAATGGTTTTTTTTTAAGAATTTGTATTTAGTTATTACTTCACTTTCCGTATTATTAGTATGTTTCTATAAAACCGAGCTTGTCAATTTGTTGAGTCAAGGTCTTAAAACAGTTTATTTTAGGAATATATCTTTAAAACGAAGTATGTCTAAAATTTCGAGTAGAATGAAACAATCATTTCGAGCTCTAGTTTTTAGAATACATTGAATACGTTAATATAGGTAGATGCTATATCATCATGATCATACCATTAAATTTAGGGACTCTTTCCCGGGCTCTTTTCTTTTCACAACTGGAAATTAGCTCTTTTATTCACTTACCTGATTCTTAATGAGATGTCTAAATAATTTTAGTATTAAATTGTCTTCCGGTTTGATTTTCGTTCGAGGGGTTCAAGTAAATTAAACTTACTTTCTTATGGTGATTATACATTGATTCTTCGAAGGCATTCGATAGGGTTAACCATCATGTTTTATTGGGCAAGCTCGAGGAACTGAGGGTGTCTGGCCCGCTCCTATTCAGGATAGCTGGTTACTTGTCTGCTCGTTCCCAGATTCAACAATTTTCGCTCAGCGCGCGTTTGGGTTAACATCTGGTTTTCCTCAGGGATCACACTTGGAATATTTGCTATTTAACGTTTTGATTAATAAAATTATATTGTCAAGTGTTTTGCAAATAGTGATTTGTTATGTTTCGTAGATGATTTAAATTTTTTCCAGCAATATATCAACTATTTACGACTGCATCAGGCTACATCTTGATAGGTTGTCCGATTGGTATGGTGTTAATGGCATCGAGCTGGACGCTGCTCAATACAAAGTGATATGCTTAGGCCATACCTCGAGTACTGTTATTCAGTTTGTAATGCAGTGTGCATATAACATTTATGACCTGGAGCAGGTGTTCAGCGTAGCTTCATACGTTATCTCTCTTCCATAGCTAATGTACCTCCACCTCAGAATGATGTGGTCGACTACGATTCACTATACTCCAGATTTCACCTTGCTCCCTTGGCGACAAGACGCAACAAAAACGATTTAGTTATAGTGCAAGATAGTACTAGTCAAGAGTCCACTCTCTTGTTGACTGTAGCAATCTTTTATCGCATGTGGGTTTTTTTTTATGACACTGGCACAGACACTAAAGGGAGATCCTATGGCACTCGACGAGCGGTGTGTGTGCAAAGATGTTGATTGACACGGTTCTTAAATACTTGTAGGTTGTAATTAGGGGGAAACAGATGTCCTGGGAGTGAGTTCAACAATGATGCCAGACAAAGGAGGTAAATCGACACAGGAATTCTCGGCCACATATCTGCGGTGTTCCAGACTATCCAGATCCCGGGTCAACTCCGAGTCACCGACGAGACACACAGCACTCTTCTGAATGGAATCCAGCAGCTTTAGGGTGTTCTTAGGCGCGGCACCCCAGATGTGTGAGCAATACTCTAAGCACGGTCTTATTTGCGCTTTGTAGAGCAAGAGTAGCTGCTGCGGTGTATATAGTTTTTTGTTGCGAAATGGCGCACCACGCTTCTGCGAGGCTGGTTTTGCGATCTTAGCAACGTGGTATGCCAGGACATATTGTTGACCGAGACACACAGTAGTCCAATTGACGGATAATCCTGCCATGATAATGTCAATGCACACCGTATTGGCTTTCTTCTTGGTGGTTGCTTGGGTTTCTGCAGCATTAAATTGGACCACATTCTTGTCGTCCCAAGTTCGAACTTTCTCCAGATCTTGATTTAATTGTTGTAATCTGTTCCTGTCTGCGATGATAAGTCTCAGTCGCTGGTAAAGTTTTTCTGATCTAAATTGGCATCTGCAAAACTGTAAACAGGATTATTGGTTTCGGTCAGCAGGTCATTAATATAGATGAGGAAAAGAGTTGGTGAAACTATTGCGCCCTGAGGCACTCCCGCATTTATGTTGAATGTGTCTGAGATGTGTCCATCAATTGCAACGTGCAGAGATCGGTTCTTGAGGAAACCGGCAAGCCAGCTGCAGAGAGACGCTGGCAGTCCGAAGGACGGTAGTTTCTTGAGCAATCCGTCATACCCAAATTCTGTCGAATTACTTCGAAATATCTAACGCAATCGTTCGAGATTCTCCGTTGTTCTCAATTGCCCTACTCCATATATGAGTGACATAGGCCAATATATCTCCTGTCTTTCTCTGTTTGCGGAGATCGTATTGGTTATCGCTAATTATTCTGTTGGTCTCGAGGTACTTGAGTAGTTGCTGATTGACTGCACGTTCCATGACTTTAGAGATTATTGGAAGCAAGGCAATTGGACGATAGTTTTTTCTTGCCTTTTTTGGTACAGGTTGCATTTCCAAGTTTCATGTTCCCTCAAGAAGTACTATAGATCCAGGCTCACGTTCCCTCAGTCGTTTCACCGCCACAAACTCAGAGTATCGACTTCTCTGTCGATTTGTCGATTTTTGTACTACAGCTCGATAATGGGTAGCTTGCTTCTTTCACTCTTATGCATGGTACTGGATTATAGGATTTGTCCTTTTGTTTATAAAATTGTTTTGCGAAGCCGCTGTACTTTTGATGACTTGCTGGTTGATCGGTACTTAAGTATGTCTTGATTTTCATACTTTTTACTTTTGGTGTAATTTTTATTTAAATTATTTTAATTTAGGTAATACTTAATATTTTATATTTACTGTTAATGAGCACTGTTTATCCACTAGAAATATAAACATTTCCTCCCTATATTAGTTTTCCATCTATTTTCTGACAAGTATACGGTTTGTGTAAAGTGAACTTTATTTGAATTCTATTGATCATTGACCTAATTTTCCTTTGGGTTGAATTGAATTACACCCAGAAAGGGTAGTAAGGGAGCCCAAGAGATCTGATAAAAACATTTCATTTGTGGAAATGTATATCTCTCGGAATAACTTCAATACGTTTGAATGAAAATAGGGCAATACAAATTCATATTTTACGAATGAAAAGTATACCTACTGAAGTCGTTTAAGTTTTTGTGAATAATTTTGTGTATTAAATGAATGTTCTTATAGTTTTTTATTACCGACCATATAGAGATTATCAACCCTCGAGAAAGTAGTTTTCTCGAAACTACGGGTTTAGTTTCGACGTAGACCTGCATTAAAACACGAGAGAAAAACCGAAAGTTGTTATATTATGAGATCAAGACAAGATCGATTTCAGCCATAATGTGACCTTTTATTTTTATTATTTTATTTTATTTATCACGCTGAATACCGAAGCTACAACGGTATTTTTATTGAAATTATGTTTGCTGCAAAGGATTGTCCATATTTATAAATTCCCATTATTATATTCTTAGTGGAGTAGGTAGCAATACAGCTCGTGCCCTTCTTCATTAAGTGAACATTAGGAGAACCGAGGGTCGGTTAACGCTTCTCCCTTACTTCCCTCCTATAAAGAAAAAAAATCAACTTCATGTCGAGCAAATTTGTTCATGAACTACTTATTGAGACATGATGTGTTACGAAACATGAGCTTCTGTCTAAGGAAGAGCAAAACCTCATATTTAGTAAGATAACTACTTGGATAACTAGTCAAAAAGACAACCGAAAAAATATATATAATAAAATTGATCGGTGTGTTTTAAGTTTCCAATATCCCACAATTATTTGTTTTAAATATTTCGATCCCCAAAATAGTGTTAAGTAAGCCCCCAACTTCCGATTCTCAGAAACTATATGGAGGCATTCACCCAACCTATTTTTGTTGTAGCACGTTTTCTAGTAATCGTTTGCCAAAAATTGAGCACGTACACACAGACACCGTTGCAAAAGCAGATTTTTACGTAATTTCAAACCGCGGAAAAAATATTTCATTCCAAATTATGTACACATTATAGTGGTGGTTTTATTTTATTTTTTGGTAGATATGCATTTACATATCTAAAAGAGGCAATTGGAAGTGCAACTGTTAAGATATAGATTTTTACTAGTCCACACATTTTTATTCAGTCAAAAGCCTCTCTCCATCTCTGCAATAAAACCATTTAAAATGTCAGTTCTTCCGCTAAAAAGTAATACAAATCGTGTCTTCTTTTATGTCCCAGATAATGTAGAAATATGACGATTAATCAAAAATATTTATTTTCAAAAATGACGAACAACTTTCTATCAGTGAACTCGGATGATAAACAGTAATTAAGACCAATTTGGTTTTTAATATTGATATATTAACATTTTTGATTTTTCGTTATATTAAAGATTTCACATTTTGATAAAGTTTAAGCGAAAGCTATAATTTCTGTATATACTCTAAAGTTTTTTAGCTTGAATTTTTCTATTCAAATTTATAACATCCTTTAATGTCTAAAGATTAATTCTTTCATTGACAAATGTGTACAAAAGAAATTGTAATGCTATGATGCTAGATAAACGAAGCAAGCATAAACACAGTAGCGATCAAAGAAATAAAATAAAAAAAGAAACAAAGAGTAACATAAGCCACAAACCAGTACCCGCATCCATATTGATGTAAAAGTTAAGAAAAACTATCAATTAAGAGTACTTACCTTGACAATTTGAAAATTTACAATAGCTATATTTGCTACACTAAAGTAGATATCAAAAAACAAAAAATACCATAGCTACAAAAACGTGGAGAAGAAAATGAGGTATTTGGCACTACGCCACTTGTGACACCTCTCTGGACAACCTATCAAAATTAATAATCATTACGTTGAGTATGGTGTTCAGCATGGAATAATGTGCCAAAGCCTTGAAGTTCTATCTGCTAATATCCGAGTCGAAAACCACTTGGATCCGGTAAAGGTGTTTAAGGTGTCACCATCGTCGGTCGCGGGTAACTATCCTTTTTCGTGATGCCGTTGATTTTTTTGTAATGGATACAAAACCTGAGCTACGTCACTTGCAAGAGCACAGTGGAGCTGCGGAACCAGCGACATATGTGACACGTGGTGGAGGCCGCCGTTCTGATCCCCGTACATAGGAGGCTGCCGTTCTGATTCCGTACTTAGGAACCATCCTTCTTTGGATCCAAACCCACCGGTGATGACCATGGACTACAGGACTCTTCTACTACATCGTCTTTCAACATTGCCTGGATGATCTGATTATTATTTTGCGAAAGGCAGCCTTTGTGGTGGCTGTCTAATAGGTCTTGCATGGCCAGGGTCGATTCGATGTTGAACTAAAGTGGTTAGCCCGGTTATTTTGTCTGGTGGCAAAATGTCAGCTTCTTTCTCCATAAATTCAAAGCTTTTCTTCTTTGATCTGTGATTAAGTGACTCCAGGTCTTCGAGAAAGTGTTTACCAACTCCGATGATCCTACTTTGTTTCTTACTACCGCCGGAGTTTCAGCGTCAGTCACGTAAAATATGAAATTAAAACAAAACATAAATGGCAGCAATAAAGAGCAAGCTGTTATTAAGGACACCAATATCAATGTATGAAAATCAATATAATTGTTAGAAATATAAAATAAAACATAATATTAAATACACCCAAAAATTGACAACACTATCCGCGATGATTACCAGACATCCTGAAAATATGTGGTTATAATATGTAAAATGATATGCTATACTAATCTTCTTTTTACCGTGTGTTAACTTCTGCAATATGCAATCGAGTTTTTAATTTGCATGGAGGCGGCATTGATAAATTCACGTTATTCGATCCACCCTTGTAATAACGTACGCCGGCCTATTTAAAGCTCATTTTTGATGCACTAGATACTAGATTCTAGACGCAGGGTAAATGTTTTATTTCTTATAATATGCGTTAAAGGCTAATTTTTGTTACATACCTCATAATAATCAAATCAAAACATATTGGCACACTTTTCGCAAAAGCGAATTCCATAATATCACAAATGAGAAGTGCTGTACTGATAAGGGACATTTATCAAGCATTTGCATTGGATTACATCCCGAGGCGAGTTTCCGTGACGCGAGTTCGAATTACATTCAAAATATGTTTTATTTTTCAAAGAATTCAAATATTTTATTGACAAAATGTACAAACAGGACAGAATATAAATTAAGTTAAATAAGTTCTTAATTCATATGAAAATCAACTGTGTCAAAATAGATACTGGGATCTTCTTCTTCTTCTTCTTCATCAGCCTTCCTCCATCCACTTCTGGACATAGGCCTCTTCGTATCTCTTCCACGTCTGTCGATCTCTAGCAATTCGGGACCAGTTTTTTCCCACCACTTCCACAATGTCGTCTATCCAGCGTCTCTGTGGTCTACCTCTGCTTCGCTTGGTCTCCCTGGGTCTCCAGTGCGTTACCTTGACAGTCCATTTTTCGTCCTGCTGTCTTGCGACGTGACCTACCCAACGCCACTTCAGCTCTGCTACACGTGATATGACGTCAGCCACCTGCGTTTTCCTCCTGATTATTTCGCTTCTTATTCTATCTCGCAAGGACACCCCCAGCATAGCGCGCTCCATCGCTCTCTGTGTTCGTCTTAATCGGTTTGCACTTTGTTTTGTGATGACCATTGTTTCGAGGCCATAAGTAGCCACGGGCAGAATACATGTGTCGTATACCTTACGTTTTAGGTTTATAGGGATTTCCTGATTTTTAAAAATATGTTGGAGTTTGCCGAAGGCGGCCCAAGTAAGTCCAATTCTTCTTGATATTTCTGCTCTTTGGTTTTCTTTTCCCAATTTAATAGTATGACCGAGATATATATATTCGGTAACATTTTCGATTATGCTGTTATCTAGGGATATATACAGTTGGTCTGGACTCATGATTTTGGTTTTTGCAGTGTTCATTTTTAAACCTATAGCTTTAGATGCCTCGTTCAGCTGCTGCAGCATTGCTCTCAACTCGTACGGGTCTTCTGAAATGAGGACTATGTCATCCGCAAATCGTAAATTAGTAAGATACGATCCATCGATTTTTAGACCTTTTTCCTGCCATTGTAGTGTTTTAAAGACCTCCTCCAGAGCCAGTGTAAATAGCTTTGGTGATATGGTGTCACCCTGGCGGACTCCTCGGTTTAATTTTATTTTTCCCGTCGTAGTGTTATCATTGATTCTCACATGCATTGTTGCTTTTTGGTAGATGTTCTTTATAAGTGCGCTGTACCTTGAGTCTATTCTGGCGTTATTTAAACCGTTTAAAAAGGACCGTGTTTCTATAGAATCGAACGCCTTATGAAAGTCTACAAATGCTAGGCTTATGGGTATGTTGTATTCTGTTGTTTTCTCTATGACTGTGCGAAGTGTTTGCAAGTGATCAATTGTGCTGTATCCGCTGCGAAAACCCGCTTGTTCCACTGGCTGGCAGAAGTCTAATTTATTTGAAAGGCGGTTTGTAATGATCTTGGTGAGAAGTTTATAGATATGCGACAGCAGACTACCCCAAAATGCAATTCCATAATAATTGTGAGAGATTTTATGAGGAAGAAATAAGGTCATTTTCATCGATTGATACAACAGAAACAGGAAGCCCAAACTTTAATCTTAATCTGTCATCCACTTGTAGTTCCAAAAGTTTAGTATAGATGATTGATTTACTGATTCTGGGAGTCGCACTAATCCTTTAGTTCAGTCGAAGTTCCCATATCATTATATGTCAAAGGATTAATGTGTCGTCAGCAAAGAGATCATCACTCCTTTATATAACACTCGAGCCAGTATTTATTGTTATACTCAATCGGCCTTTTTCAACACTTTTCGAAAGGAAGGCAGATTGAGTATGATAATAAATTTATACTGATTTTACTTCTATTTAAAGGAGTGATGATTTCTTTGCTGACGATACATCAATCATGTGTGATTTACAAAAGGAGTAACCCGGCATTTAATGCTTAGTTAAGCAAAGACAATTTTTGTATCAGAATAAATAGAATAGGTTCAAAAACTGAATCCCGGGGAACACTGTCGTTTGCAGTAATACAATCAGTGCAAGACGAGAAAGATATGACTAGAGTCCCATTAACAGAGCTGTCCCTAAACTAGTAAATCTGCATTTGTTTCAGTGGCATTTAATTCAAGGTTTCTAAAAGAGAGAAAACACATTTGTATTTTTTTTTAAGTCATGTTTTATGATTTTTATATTTTATGTTTCTTAAAAACTTAACATCGATATCTGTGAACTTGGACATCCAAAATAGTTTTTTCTTCGGTTGTATGGCAGTTTTGGTTCTTTACAAAAGTTCTAGAGCTCGTTGCTATTTTTATCAATAGTTCTCTTGGGAGAGGACGAGAACACCGATGTTGACACTTTGGGGGACAAACTTCATACCGGCTCCAACTTGATTAAAATTCTTGGAAGCTCTTGATAGGTCTCAAGTGCTTTGAAATTTAAAAAAGAGTTCTGTCAAAATTAGTTCAAAACACACGATAATATTTACACTATGGCGATTTCCTGATCTATGGTACCTAGAATCGTTGCTGTTTTAACTGAACTTTGAAACTTCAGGTACAACCCTACAAATTTAAAATTTGCAATCAGAATTGCCACGCATGTATCTGAAACTCTCACCCACAATTTAACACTATTCATGTCTGCCAAACTATAGCACTCAAAATCGTCCTGTTTTGACTAGGGCCGTACCGGCACTAATCGGATTCAGCTAGAAAATCGTGAGGGTTCCAGATATGAATAGTATGCAATTTGGGGTGAAAGTTACAGACACGTACGTGAGAATTCTGATCGAACAATTAAGAGTACTAGGATGTGCTTGAATAGTTCCAAGATTCAGTCAAAACAGCACGATTATAGGTGGCAGATACGAATAGTATGAAATTGGGGTGAGGTGATAGATATAGATGCATACGTGGGAGTTCTGATCGAAAATGTTAAAGAGTTCTGGACTTCGCTTGACTAGTTCAAGTGTTCAGTCTGCACGATTTTAGGTGTCATAGTTTGGCAGATATAAATAGTATACAATTTGGGGCGATAGTGCCAGATACATACGTGGGAGTTCTGATCGAAATTATGATAGTACTAGGGTGTGTTTACATAATTCCAGTCAAAACAGCACTATTTTAGGTGTCATAGTTTGGCAGATACGAATAGTAGGAAATTGGGGGGTGACATGGAGATGCATGCGTGGGAGTTCTGAACGAAAATTTTAGAGTTCTGGAGTGCGCTTGAACAGTTCCAAGGTTCAGTTTAAATAATCCAGATGCCATAATTTGGTAGATATGAATAATATAAAATTGGTGGTGAGAGTTCCAGATACATACAGCATGTTGCTGTTTTAATAATGCTAAATTATTATGATGTTTTTTGAACTAACCCAAACTAACAGAACCCTTTTCTAAATCTCAAAGCACTCCAAGAACTCTAAAAAATTTATACTTAATTGAAGTTAGCCCCCCAAGGTGTCAACGTCCGTTTTCTCGGCCTCTCCAATAGAACGATTGATAAAATTCGCAAGAAACTATAGATCTCTTTTATATAAAACGAGAACTGCCTTAAAATCGAAGGAAAAACTATTTTGGGTGGCCAAGTTCACACCCTAGTCAATTTCTGATTTGGTCGTTAGATATCTTCAAACACTGATTTGTGGTTACTGATGAAAAGTTTTCTAAGTAGCCATGGAATGGTTTCCAGACGTGTTTTAGTCGATAGGTATTGACTAGCAAGACATATACAGTATAATCCTCGGCTATTAAGTCTTTGGGGATGTTGTTATGCTTAGAAACTCGAATTCGCCTAGTGATTTCCTCCATCTGGTTCTTTTTACCCAGTTTGATGTGAACTAAATGCACAAACTCATTGACGCATTAATGGTTCTTCTATGTGGTGAGCCTTGCAACAGCAAGAAACAACTTTTTTATCTTATTTTACTTAATTGTTCATCGTATACTTGTACAGTAATTAGTTCGTCGATTTTATTTATTAGAACAATTTGCCATGGGTCCACCGCCACTCAACAGTTTGTATTGACGGTTACGAGCCAATATCCTTTCTAAATGTTTGCAAACATCCCTTTCCATTATTGCATTCATTCATTCAATGAAAGTTTCAACTGGGTATCAAATACTTCATATAGTGTTACTTTGCGTTGCTTCCCGTTGTAGTGAAATTGTATTGTATATTGTTGATCTTCATGCATTTCTAAAGGATCATAAAAGTGTTTAATAGATAAATATTAACTATTACGTAATATAATTCCATTTGAATCTTGAACGGTCATAAAAGCACAATTGGCAAATTATAACAATAAATAGCTACTTCATTTTAACCTACATACATTAAACAATAATCTAATTACATAATATGCCACCTTTATAGTTTTAATGTCAACGTGCTGAAAGTGGTCTAAGTGGTCTATTCAACTACTTAAAACAGGATCGTTGCACTTAGCCTATATGTAACTTTGATAACAAAAAATGCTTGCATAAGGTGTGCTATTGTGTTTATTTATAATCACCGGTGCCAAGTAACAACAGCAATAAACAATAAATCGGTTTGTCGATTGTAATTTTATGATTAGACGGACACATGATTTTTTTTATAGCTTGTTCCTGATAACCTTGGTTTGCTTACGTTTGGTCTGAAATAATGTGGATTATCGTATTTAAAATACCGCATTAATGCGCGTTAACTACTGGGTGATTCTTAGGGCTATCGCATTCGTGAAGTCTTGGAATTCACTGGGTGGTAACGTTGGATAGTACCACACGTTTTGTCTGAGAACCATTATTTTATACAGCATTATGGTTAGCATCAACTCTGTAAACAATAGCGTTTTGGATTTCCATCATCATCCATTGCTCTTCTTACTATTAATTATTAATATTTATCAAACCCATTCCATAAACAATTAGAAGCCAACATATTGCGAATAGTGCGACTGCAAAGCGGCAGTATAGGGTTTAGAAGTAGTACTGATATTTTTATAAGCTGGTGTTCTCAAAGGTTTGCATAGTTGGATCAGATGATCATCATATTATATGCAAATGCAAAGGACTCATTCCAATGAGTTTGAATACGTACTCGAGGCGGAGTGATTCCTAGAAGTTCCTCACAAGTAAGCTTGAATGTTTGGCTCATCAATGCTAATGGAACCTATTCCATTGCTAAGTGGTCAATGAAAATCCAACACCAGGGACCTTTCTGGGACAGTAATACTATTGCAATCCAACCAACCAATGTTAAATGTTTTCTGTTGGAGTGACACTTTGCGACTCGCTGATTTATTGTTTTTGCAGTTTTTCCATCTATTTGTAGGAAACAGACAATCTTACATCACGATAAACCCAACAGTATACCAGTACTAATACATGTTCATTCCTCAACGTTCGATAATTAGTAATATTCTGATATTTACCTTAATTAATTATGGCAGTTTTTCAGTAGGATTCTGTCTGTTCCATCTATTTGGAAGAAATCTATATAAACATCGCAGTAACACTTTCAGCCCTCAACGCATTAGTTGATAAGTTATACTCGATTCTCAATTTTATCTTAAAATTAATTAAGTAATGGAATTAAAACATCTGATAAAAAGTCTAAACACATTAGAACTGTATCTTATGTAATGGTTCTGACCTCGGTTTTGGCTAACGAAAATATATACAAACATTAAGACATATTATCGTTTTTGGAGTAAATACCGATTGTAATATTAATAAAATTTTATGGAATAAGTTATGAGAAAATCTGGTTTGAACAAGAATTGTTTGGCATGCAAGATTGCAAGTCATCTCATAAGATTTTTTTATCCAGGGTTTTATCACTTTCTAGTTGAGTAAATTTCTGATGGGGCCAACATACAAAGGGGTAACACTGTCTTTATGCATGAATGATAGAATAACTTTCCTTCGAATTTTTATCCGGTATATGTTCTGGAATGCGAAAGGACAGAGCCTTGGATTAAAGTTTTTCTATACTCTAAGGGCAGACCTAATAATGAAAATATTAGCTCGATCGATCAACTCATTCAAAAGATTAACCTCCAACTGGATCAAAATTTTTGGTGCGTCACTTTTTTGCACGTCAGTGTATGTATTATAATTCCAATGTAATTTTGAATGTAGTTGCAACATAATAAATTATAATTTAGTATAAATATTGAGTTTATACTCATTAAAAACCCTTTCATTGCCAATTATTTCAAGCTCATTTTTCACTTGTGAAAATGTTCCCTTAATAATCTTAAGATATTTCTAAATGTATTTTTAAACAAAGTATGAGCAAAGTTATGACTGGACTTTTCAAATTATAACACTCTTTCAAATAGAATATTTCCACCCATCTTAGGGATCTTTATATTTTTCAATAAATATACCACTACCACGTACAACTGGTACCAGGTCAGGATTGGGTTCTTTTTTCAGCACCTTCGACCCAGTGTGTAATATAATAATTAGATTTTAACTTACAAAAGCTCATAATAAAGCTTAATAAAGTTATTATAAATCTAGAAGGGCAAAACAATTTTACAAAATATCAGCAATATAATGAATATAATGGCTATTTTAATGAATAAGAAGAGCAGGATCGTAAAACTTACAGTAACAATTGCAATTTCCCCCTCAGGAAGAATTAGAAGATATAAAATATAGAAATATAAATTGGGAGCCACGCAAATCTTACAAATACGTCTTCCTTAAAAAGCCCGCATCTACTCCAGACTAACACGACGCACTGCAGCTGGTTCGATCGGCGTCGCGCCAAATACCCTGAGTCTTGCTCACGCGAAAGCGAGGCATTCCGTAAGTAGATGATATGGGGTCTCATCGACCTCCATGCACAATTTACACTCCCCCTCCTCTGCAATTTTTTGGCAGAGTCAGGTGCCGTGTAAGCCTACAGTGCCCTGTGTAGAATCCTACCAGGGCCCTGCACTCCTTCCTAGGTTGGCACAACAACCCTCTGGCGAGACTCTTTGTAGGCCGATGTATCATGAACCTCGTCTGTCTCATCCCCGGAGCCGTTCGCCATACCTCTTCGGCCCGACCCCCCGTCCAGGACTCCAAAGCTCTTTCGCGACAACTCTGGGCGATCCCCACACAGGGATCATTATAGCTGTTGCAAAAATTTGCCAACAAATAAAAGTACAGAGATGTAAAATTAGACATCAAGATCTCCTGTGTTCATACGATATTGATGTTTAATGTAAGCTGTAACACTGGTTCAATACAAATATAATGTGTAGCTTATTGTAACTGATGGGAGGACTTCTGGACTTATTAGGTAATATGCTTGCGTACTCGTTTGTATAGCCCTCACCGTCCTTCCATGCCATTATTTGTCCAGTGCAGTATTTGTCTTTACTGCAATTACAACCTCTTCACCACAAGACTTTAGTACGGTACACAATATATCTTTGCCAGCGTCATATTCAGAACGTAGTTGGGCACCGATTTCGCCTTCTGGAACTTGCAAGTCTTCACGGAGGTCGCCATTTTCAGACATGAGGGATAGGTAACCATTATCAGAAATGTCAGTCAGCTGATAGTCTTCACGTTTGATGTGTGGCACATCAGGCTCTAAGTATCCGCGTGCGGAGCCTTTGCTGGCGGCCTCGTTTCCCGGTACACCTGAGTGTCCCGGTACACAGACCAGCGTAATCTTTTTAAGCTTGGTCAATCTACCAGCTTCTATACTTCCTTACCAACAAGGAGCGCGTGCGGACCGACTTCAGCGCCATGAGTGCGGCCTTGCTGTCGGAGCAGAAGAAAATCATCCCGCCACCGACATTGAACCTTAGCAACTCCCAGACCCCCATCATGATCGCAAAAATTTCCGCAGTGTGCTCGCCCAGTGGGGCGGATAATTCCCGCCCTAGTGCCTCAGTACGAACCAGCTCCGGACAGTGTTCCCATTTTGGACCCGTCTGTGAACCGGACTAGCCCATCCCAGGATTCCGTCATTCCTCCATCCAATCCTCCTTCGTACGGAAGAGGAAGTTTAGCCCCTCGTGCAAGCCTATCTCAAGGACCATCGCGTCACGTGGCATACCCAGGATGGTTAGGTCCCCAGATAAGCCCCGCCATAGACCATTAGCATCGGAGCAATCATCGTCCTATAGAGCCACAACATAGTTTTCGGCCCAAGTCCCCAGGTCCCCCAGCGCCGTACGGCAAGCCCACAGAGCACTGAGCGCCACCGCGGGCTTGAGCCGAATGTGTTTCTGAAAGGTCAGTTTGGAGTCCAACCAGACACCCAGATACTTGACGCGTTTCTATACCACTGCGAGAACGTTGTAAGTGCTTTCTCCAGATGCCTCTGCAATATTCCCACGTCAGTACCTTGTGCCATAATCACAACGTCATCTGCATAGCTGTACATGGACCCCATGCTCTACTCTCAGGATGCGTAGGATCTTATCCACCACTAGACATCACAGGAAGAGGGACAGGATCATCCCTGAAGAGATCTCCGCGATGACTCAACCCTTAACACCTCATTCATCTCCAAGCCTAGCCTTGACCCTCCGCCCGGCGAGCATGGAGCGGATCCAGCTCGTTATGACCGGACCTACCCCTGTTCGCTCCACCGATCGGCAGGTCGAGTCATATTTCATAGGTGTATACGAAGTAATACTTTTGGCCTTTATCGGCTTTCGAAGGGTGTTTGCCACCATAGGATTCTGGACATACATATTTTTATACCCATCATAATATAGTATTTTTTGTATGTAGAGAAGTTTTTTTGTACTAAATATTTTCCTTTACCGTCACTTGGATCTGAAAGTTAATAGGAGTTGATTGAATTGGATTGCATAGGATCACAGGTTGATAATTAAGTGACCTTAAGGAAGCTGAGAGGAGTTTTTGAAAATGCTAATTCACAGAAATTTGAATTGTCGGTTGCCTTTCAGTTAATCGACATTGTCTAAACTATAAATGGAATGTTGAAATGCTTATTTTGAACTTCGTGTTGTTTGCCAAAATTAACTTTTACTTCAAATCTTATCTTCACGTTTCTAAAAAATGATACATTCAAATTCCTACAGAAATGCAAATTTATCAACAATCGCTTTAAACATTGATAATGGTACAGGCTTCATTAGGAATATAATGCACTTTCATCGATATGCAAGCAGACGTATCCAATTTTAATAAACAAATCTTGAATAACTGACCCGTCCAACGTTAGGTCAATTTTGTAAAATGGGGAAATCCTGTTTTTAATCTCACCAACATCTTATGAGTCATTATTTAATTGATTAAAGTGAATACTAATGTATTCATTCATGGGCTTGGGTTCAAAGCTTGAGGATTTAAAAAAAATCCATTAAGTACTTATTAATGCGTTCCTGTTAGAACAACTGGCAATAAAATAGTATATCTGATATCTTTAGTATATTTTGCCCATAATCAAATGGTTGCGGATGTTTATTATTACAAAACATTTCCATTATGATCGCCAGGAATCTGTTTCATTACTGTCGTATTTTTGGCTGGAAGCCCGGTTTTCTATATAGATAAAGGTCAAGTCGCATTATTTATTAGCTGGCCAGGTGGATGGTTAGGCATGCGGGAATCATAGTTCATTGAAAAATGTATAGGACATAGTCAAAGGTGTTTTAGCAATATTTTTTCAATTTTTTTACAAACGGTCATTACCGTATTAAATTTCTTAAGTGGCCTATAAATCCAGTAAGCTTAAATTAAATCGTTTAAGAATTATTAAATCTTCGATTCATGTTCGTCAATATTTGTTTATAAAGAATGTAACAAAATGCTGGAGGATCTATTAAAAATGCTTGTGACAGACAAACATTGATGTACCTTTAGGTTTTATTTTTTTTTATCAGGTAACATTTAAATCTGCCCAACAGAGGCGTAACAAATATCCACAGGGCTCATATGCAAAAAGACTTCTAGCCCCACCCTTATCTAAATAAAGTTCATTAACTTGAAAGTGTCTGGTGTTTTTAAATCGGTGAGCAAACACTAATTCATCAAAACGTGTTTTTATTTAGGCGACGTATTGGAAGAGGTGACTCTCGAGGCCCCCTACGTCTTGGGCCTGTATGCACTGCATACCCTACGTTACGCCACTGTCTAAACCTTTAGGTTTTGGACATTTTTTTAATCGTGTAATAAACTGAAATCAACCCAAGACATTTTAAGATCGGAATAACCTCATGTGAAATGCAATGGGAATGGTATATCTCTCATAAGTTAGGTAGTGCAGTAGTAATAAGTTCGGCTTTGATCTTACAATTCGTTGTTCCCAGTTTGAAAAGGTATGCTATATTGTTTGGCATTGTATAATCATTCGTCTTCTTAGAATATTCAAATAATCATACTATTTAGTGGATATAGGTGGTCCCTAATTTTATCTTATTTCTAAAAATTACCAAATTTTCTGCAAGAAAATTAATATAATGACAGATAAAGCACAATTGCCATTCTGCTAAATTATCAGGGAAAACACCATTTAAGTCGCAAGAAATATAGTTTTATATAATGTTGAATTTCTACAAGAAAACTGAAACTACGTCAGGATGTCCAAACCTTCACTTAACAAATCTCATTTGAATATGTTCATTTGGGCTGACGAGCTTAAATTCTATTTCAACCTGTCGATAAATTGAATTTTATTAATATTATTATCCTTTGAAAAGATAATTTTCATTGTTTTATTTAATTACATTTATTTTCTTATTAGGTGTTGCCTTCCAAGAGAACCTCCTCAAGACGATGCTTCAAATTGAAGATACCTTCTTCGAGTTGGGCCGAACCAGCCGTAGAAATTGCCTCATAATTTGCGACAGGGGTGCCATGGACGCTTCAGCATGTAAGTTGAGTCCATTATGCTTTAGGCACTCTATTTAGAAATACTAAATTACTTGACAGTTATTGTATTATATATGCCTTTCATATACTTCCCTCCAACCTAAACGATTGCCTGGAAAAGTAGTAGGTTATCGGCATTAAAAATAACAAATTTGAATAGACCATTCCAACTTTAAGTGAATGCTTAACAAATTCTTAGATGTTAAAACCTTTTATACTTCAAATCAGAGATACTCTGAAACAAAATTTAATGGGATAAAATTAGTTGAGGCCCAGCATATAACATCGTTAAATTGCATTTTATCATCAGAATCAGTGCTCTATACAAAATGATTTCTCTTAACGTGTGATATAATGTACAGGGAGTTTTAGCCTCAATTTAAAATTATTGAACGCTATACAGGGTAGAGGATGCTTAACCCATGGCCGAACAGTCGGTTGCTTAGTTTCGGCAAGAGAATAGAAAGCTTCAAATTAAAAAAAGAAAACAATGACCAATAAAACTAAACAAATCGTCAGTTTTTTTATTCTCTGCTAGGCATCAGCCTGTTGTGTAATCCACTACATAATATGTCGAAGAAATACAAAGCTAAGCTTCTAAGCATCGTGGAAAGATGGCGCTTTTCAATCTTCTCGTACTTTTTGACGTCACATGTATATTCTTTCGAAAGTGTCAAAGAATAAAATGTGAAGAGACAGTACCGCTGTCGATATAATAAAATGTATTTGCCTGCCATCGAAGTCAGCAAGCATAACTCAATCTTCAAAAAATACATTCACCTCATGCATAGAAATCAAATTTCAAGGAAGATCCAGATGTTGCAGATATCTTTGGGAAAGCTATATGATGGCTCACAGGGTCACAAAATTGTACAAGAATGAAAAATGCTTTTCTGATGGAGATTTTTTGAAAGAACGCCCTGTAGCACTGGAAGAAGCTAAATATGTGAGAGCAAACAAAGATGAGGAATTTAAAAAATATACTTATGCTTATCTAGGACGTTGACGAAATAAAGCATTAACGAAAACGAGTTTTACTCTTAGACTATATAATAAAGATAGACTCCGCGTTTCATTCATAACTATGCTGCCGCTCTGGCCCCAACAATGTCTACCCCGCTAACCCCTCAAATAAAACAAAACATGAACAAATTAATGCAACTAAAGAAGTGGGGATGGCTTCTGCGGGCGACAAGCACCTCGCGGCCGGCGATTCGCCGATGCACGCGGCCACGTGCTTGGCCGCTAGGAATTCGCCCGCAGACCCGTTTTAATGATGGGGCCAGTGGAATAGCAAAACAACTACCTCTTTTTCAACTATATACGCTAAGGTTTTACTTGTATTATTTAAAACTTGACGTATTGGCATGGTCACTTATTACGCAAAACTAATGAGTGTTAGATACCTGATAGGGGCGTTATTTCAGTGCTTTCTAAAGAGCTATTTTACTCAGATATCCTACTGATTTTAATGTGGTAACAGTGGTGCGATAACTGAGAAAGATTTCGGTGACTATAACCTATGAAAACGTTCCAAACAACAGGGAGAAAGCAATTTCATAGCTTAATAAATACCGGATAGTCGCCCTTCTCATACTTTTATGGTAAAATAACGTTGAACGAGATATTTTAAAAAAAATCGCTTCTTGCAATGAGGTGTTTCTTAAAATATATTATTAATAAAAAGTTGCCATGCTAAACGATCAGTTTTTTTTTCAATTGCAAACATTGCACCAGGTTGTCTTATATCAAAATGGATGTGACCTGAATTGCAAAAATTTGGGCTAATGTTAGCATAGTCTGTGGCAATCTGGGCCAATCTCAATTATTGTGCGTCCACTCACTTACCAATTCAGCTCGGCATCCCTAGCGAAAGTACACAGCTTCCTCGGCTGGATCTTTTCCGAAGTGCTATACAATCGGTAAGGACATGAGTGGGCGATTTCTCGTCCTCTTTGCACCTACATTCCCGATCTTTTACGATCCGGATCACTTGTAAATGCGAGTCCCAGCGACAGTGCCCTGTGAGACGTCCTGAAAGCCTTCACCCTACCTGGCGCTGTGTTTCTCAAGAGAAGCCCAGCCTGCCTTATTCCCGGAGTAATCCGCCATAGATCGTTGGGTCGCTTATTCATTGCGTTCCTTAGGATAGGGGCGGCAGTATACGATGATCCCGTAGGTGATAATGTAGACCCCACATGCATCCAAAAATTATTTTACAAGTCCATAGGGCATTATTTGTCATCTTTATGCGACTGCATACCTGTTTCTTCCATGTCAACTTAGAGTCCAGTATGGCCCCGAGATGCTTGGTTGACTCTGTATAGCTCAAAGGCTGGCCGAACAAGTTGATGGCCGGGATAATTTCTCCCCGTCTACGCTTCCTCGTAAAGAGACGTGTTGTCAAACGCGCCCTCGATATCTAAGAAAATCTCCAGCGCGTATTTTCCACGGCCAACCATTCTCTCCGCCCTATCAACTAGGTGATGGAGATGCATCTCCACGGACTTTCCTGCCTGATAATGAATTGGTGTCCCCACCAAATACACCTCCCTTATGTGGCGGGCTGCGTGAGCAACGAGTGTATTGACCAAACTTATGTTTTTATTATATGTATGTTTTACATGATTGCCAAGATACATTTTGTTTATACTACACCATATACTTCTTGAATATTATTTGCCAACAGGAGCATTTGCCGTTAATAACGTCATTAAGGTCTTTGTTTAAAATTGTCAGCAAAAAGGCTCAAAATAAAAATGTCAATAATTTGATATGCACAGTTAAGCTATTTTTACATTTTATTTACCTAATGTGAGACGCCTCATTACAAGAATGTTGCCTTATTTAATAACAATCAATTTCTTATAGTTGAGGTCTAGGAATAATATTTTTCATAAAAGTATTGCATTATTTTCTAATAGAGGTGATCTTTACTTTCTTTCCAGGGCTAATATAAAACAAAAATTGCAACGAAATTGCAATAATTGTTTCAATTTCAGTTATATCGAAAGAAAAATGGGAAAGCATTATGTCTGACAACAGCTGGAACAATATTGAGCTGAGGGACAATCGGTATAATCAGATCATCCACATGGTGTCCGCGGCCAAAGGAGCTGAGGACTATTACACCACTGAGGTAAATGGAGAAACTTATCACAATTCAATTTTCAAACGGTACAACAAAATTCGGCGTTACCAGCATCTAGTGATTAGATATTGGTAATTTCGATCTTCGTTTTTAATTATTAAAATTTTAATTTAATTGTTTTTCAATAAGATGATATCGTCAGATACCATTGCCAGAAATATACGAAGTTCCAAATTTTTAGACAATAGATCCTAATGGATTTTTCTCGGGACCAACAATCTGCACTTGCTTTCTCATATTTGTAGCTTCTTTGCCAGTTTATTGTAATAACATAATCAAATACTGGAAATAGATAGAAGCATGCACAATGGTTAAGTTACATATTAATGACGATTTGAAGCAGGACCTTCTGAAATAATAATGAGCGTACATATGGCATTAACTATCATGGAAACCATGGCCATTACTAACTAGTTATGGCAACGACGCGAGTTCGGTATTTTCCTCAGAAGACATTTATTGTCAAATATTGGTCTGAATCAAATAGGTTATCACATAATGGTATTAATAATCACCCAGACTATTATTATAAGCTATTGTGGATGGCTCCAATGATATATGAAATTCAAAACCGCCAATTAATGTTAACTGCCAGTAAAAGCCAAATATATGACAAAAGCAGAGTTTAATGTTGTTTTGTTTTGGTGGTTTTTCCCCTATTGGGGAAATATTTTATGCATATTTTATATTATATGCGTTCTAAGCGTCAGAGGTCCTTTATTATTTTAGAAATTTCCGATTAAAGACAAATATTCATGATTAAGTATTATCTGTATACTCTTTTCGTTAAAAATGTTTTTGTCTGCTTAAACGGATTATCCTAGCTCTGTGGTATCATTACTGCGTGTCAATACTGTCAATTGAGCTTTTTTCATCAATATATGTATATATATTCATATACA
>MU183574.1:244145-300647 GCA_016904865.1 Pissodes strobi
TGTTTTCATATGTTTAGGACCATTCTTGCCGATCGGAAGGTGTCGAACTTGCCCGAGAATTGGACAGCAATGCCGCCGCAGCCTGGGTAGGACATCCCTATTTTGACGTTATTGACAATTCTACTGATTTTGAAGGGAAAATTCGAAGGATGATCGTATCAGTCTGTCATAAGATAGGGCTGGACACTGGCGATAGACTGCTGACTAACTCGAAGAAACATAAGTTCCTTGTCAGGTAAAGTATCTACATTTCTGAATTCTGTTAAGTAGTTCAGTGATTTCGATATTTTTTGGGACGTAATGGTGATGATACTGTATCTAACACAGAGAGTTGAAGGGGTCGCAGTTTGTCAACCTTAGAACGAAGTTCAATTATTCTTTCCAACTTGTAAACTAAGCTTATTTTTATGTTTTTATTTTATTCTTATTTTTTCCTTAACACAACTAACTGTAAGTTTGTGTATATTTAGGAGATATAAACATCTACTTAAGTAAATTTTGAACTCGTTCTCTAACGGTTGTTGTCAATTTACTTCCTATAAGTAAAAAATTAACTGTTAATTTTCCGTTTACATATGAATTTATGGCGCCCCCCTTCAACTGTGTACAAATATTTTGGTAAAGCTTGCAGAATTAACTTTAATTTTGCGACGCGTCTCTTTCGGTAATAGGTCGGAGGCTTCAGATTTTAATTCTCGATAACATTTAGCGGCAGAATCTGTGTCGATTGATATTAATAGATCTAGTCCGATTAAAGTCATCGCAATCGGACAGTGTGATTAGTTGTGATTAACAGTCGGAAAATTGCCTTATTTATGTGGAACGCGTTCCCTACTGGAGGGTGGTAGGGCGTGAAAAGAAGTCATATGCAAAGAAGATTACATCTTGAAATAATTTGGAAACCCGTGAAATAGTTGCCATAGATTTTCATTGACCATTTCATCCAGATTCCATTCAGAGAGCACGGGTTTTTCAGTTAATTTAACTGAGCAATCCTGGTATTGAATATTAATGAGTTTATTTTTGCTTCTGTTCTATAGAGAATTAAAGCAGAATAGTTGAAAAGTGTCTTTCATCGTTTAGCGGTAAAAACGGTTTTAAGGAAAACTACTCTCTATTACAATAAAATATCTAGAGGTTACCGGGTTCGACGATCTATCCATCATAAGAGCTTAATATACTAAATAGTATGTATTACAATGAACAGACGTAATTTATTTTTTGATGAAAATCTAATGAGATTAAGAATGGTTTGGAATTTACCGCTAAATATTGTTATATGGATTAGATGACAACATCGCTGCATCATTGTTTGTCGAAATCTGACAATTTTCAGGCTCATCCTGCAGAAGTTTTTCAAGAATAAATAGTGGGATTCGAACGTGTATAGCTCAGCTGCTAATTAGAACAAATAGCCAATGATTCAACGCCCATTTTACTGATAAATTGCGAGGGAATATAGATGATCCAGATCATTAGCAGAATCGGAAACCGCTCTTCTAGTTCTACAAGTTGTATAGAAGGAAATATCGGATAGGATTTACAGATGATCGGAATTGTTTTGAGAATCATGAATCGCTTTTCTAAGCCCCTATAAATTGTCCGAAAGGAAATGTCTCAACAAAATTTTCCCCATCAGGTGCCTCCCCGAGTGACGGTTAGGTAAATGCCTCTCAGATATGGGTGGTACCGAGGATATGAAAAACTCGGGGCACATCAAAACTTGCGCTGGTGAAAGGCAGCTGTTTTATTAAAATCGGGCTATAGCACAAGAAGAATGACTTCGAGACGGTACAATACGGAACGCAGAAAAGCGCCGCTGAATCAGCCGATACAGAAAAGAAATTTCTGAAATTCCAAATAGCAGGTAAAGACAAAAAATGCCCTTCAGTCCGGGGCAAATGACATCAGGAAATCGAAGAATTTTACAAAGAAGTAGAGAAAATCATGCGACTAAGAGACAAAAGCGAGATAACGATAGTTGTCGGAGATTTTAGAGCCAAAATTGGCTGTAGTACTAATGAAGATAATATAGGAGCATGTGGTCTTGAGAAAGAAATTACAGGGGGGACATATTGACGCATTTCTGCGTACAAAATAAGCTCCTAACACCTTTTTCAAACAATACCCCAGAAGACCACCATACACCTGGAGGGCAGCTGCACGAAGAGAGGGCAAGATTGTCAGAAATCAAATTGATTTCATTTTGCTGAACCTGAAATTCAAGCGGTATGTAAAATCTGTAAAAACCTGCAATGGAACAGGTATTAATAACGACCACAATCCTTTCATAATAGACTTTAAATTCAAGAGATTACTGTGAGTTAAAAGGAAAATAATATAAAAAGTAGACATCGCACAACTGAAAAATCACAACAAAAAGAAGGAAAATAAGCTCTAAAAGTGAACAAGAATTTGAATCAACAGAGAAATCTGGAAAGGGAAAGAACATCGAGACAATTTGGAACGAAATAAAGACAGAAAAAAAAACGAAAATTGAAGAACAGGACATCGGATTCATAGTGTCGCAAGAAGCAAGAAAGGATGACACAAGAAATCTTGGACCTGATGACAGAAAGTGACAAGTCGATACAACAGTCTCAAGCAACAATCTTAAGGAATAATAATAACGAAACAATTCTAGGCGTGGAAGCCAAGCTTATGAGATGACAGCAACATGTTAAAACATTTCTGAACGATGACTTACTACCACTGATAGAGCACAAAATAAACGAAAGACGAAGTTGTTCATGCAATAAGGACGCAAAAAGAAAGAAAATCTACGCGGAAATACTTAAATTAATTGCAACGAATGAGGGCAAAAGTTTAGACCTATTAACCTCAGGCGAGATACAATTGGTTAAAGTCAAAATTTATAGTACTGCTAAAAAAATCTAACTCCTCACAATGCGATGGCCGTCGAATGATAAGTGTTTGTGTCCACGTCCTAAGAATTATCCTTAGAATCATCCATACGCGAATCTACAGAAAATGCGAACACCAGTTTGGATTTCGCAATGGTAAATGTACTAACATAATGGTGTAGAGATTTGAACGTAAATCTGTATGCATGAAAAATATCAGTGGAAAGGGGCCAGAACTCCTGGCTAAAGGATTGGAAGAGATAGTTTGACGTCTACGATCAAGCTGCAGTTTCCAAGAGTGCAATAATTGTCATTTGAATCGCCAACCTTAGGAGAAGAGGGCCTGATAAGAAGAAGATACTGAATGAAATTAACTGCATATTATATTTTATTTATTATAGGCTTTAGGACATGTTTGTTGTTTAATGGAAATTCTGTTTGTTTGCATAGAAATAAACAATTCGTTCTGATACTAATTTGAGATCTAATTCCTGTGCCGATCCGTCCTTAACGCGTGCGCAATTCCACACTATTAGATCGCTGTTTGCACAGGGTCGCAGTGACCCCCAAAATATTTTACTTAAAACTCAATTTGGAGTTAGCTTTTACCGTGTAAAAGTCGCGTCATATATTTAAATTAATAACTGATCAACGCCGACTTGGGCTACAGTTCTCCCATTAGACCCCAACGCATCCTAACTAAAGATACTCTAGTCCCTATTTTGGTTTTGGATACTCTAGTCCCTATTTTAGGTTTGTGATTAATATATTTCTACTTTGTCTTTTCAGAGGTCCTCTCCCTGACGACTCTGTGTTTCCTTCATTCCAAGATTTCGAAGTGGTGCACAACTATCTGCAATCTAACTCTCCCAATCAAGTCAGGTTAAGAAAACGCGGCCAAAAAGGTGAGAAAAGAAAATATCAAATACGATATCTATAAAACACCAAAGATTTTTTTATTTTCATTTTATTTATGTTTGTAAAGCCTCCATGACTCTACCAGTAAAGCCTCCATGATTCTACCAGTCAGTAAACATGTAAATTCGATGATAACTATAGTAACAAATAATAGTCCATAATATTTTATAGTTCGTTTTTTATTATTTCTTGATTTTGTTGTTTGTCATTGAGGCTTATTTAAACTGGGGCATTCAATAAACATTTAAGAGAATGTTAATTATTTACGCTTTTGTTAAATATCTTCTATTTCGTTTTATGAAATACATTTTTTGAACTGTAGTCTATGATATTCCCAAAATTGTTGCATTATTAAATACAATATATGAAGGGTTGACAACTGAATAGGTGTTTTAATTTTGTTTCTTACAAAAAGTATGTTTACTAACGACGCTTAAGTGACTTATTTTGAAGACTATCTATCCAGTTCTAGTTGGTCATTTGGTTTTTGACATAGTTTTAAGTAATGCCACCGACATTAAAAAAATATTAGAAAGCGAAAAAATATATATATGGGTGTTCATACCATATTTAAAAATTGTTTTTTGACAAATTATTGAAACTTACATTTCCCTCGGTTGAATTTAGCGCATAAAGGATTTGAAATAATCAGTCGCATAATTACGTATTTGTCTATTCATTTTTCTACATTTCGGAAGTCGTGTGGTGTTACCTGTTACACACCTCTTATTGCTTATTCCTAATCAAAGTATTTAAATTATGTGTCCTAAAGATTTCAATAATTACTAATTTTTCCAAATTAAGACACTTTGCTGTTAATTATTTCATTTTTACATTCCAGATATTTTCACGTTTTTATTTAGAGTAACTAAATGTGTCGATTTTGAAATGACCTTAATACAGGGTGATTCTTAATGATGTGCTAATATTTCAGGGTGTGATTCCACAGGTCTTGTATGCAGGAATGTTGTGGACATTTAATGTCCACAACGACTTAAATGTTTGCTTTTTTAAATCAAAATCTCAACTCTTCTGCGAAAGTGCTTTAGTTATTATTTTCAATTTTGTTATGTGCTAATAGGATATAAATAAAACCACATATTATAGTAAGAAAGTTGTACTATCGCTCTCTAGTGGCGTCCATGTAAACATGTCTTGATATGTTTTACAAAAAAAAATTATGCGCCACAGACATATTTTCAAGTAGGTATTTTTTCCGAGTAGCCTGGTCAATTCTATATAAAAAGAATTTCTTCTGTTTTTTTTTCGTAGGACGCACAGTTCTTGACTAAAACAATTAAATTAAAATAGCTTCCTTCATTTAGCAGTACTGACCTAGGGTGTATTAAAAAAATATTTTTGAACATAATGACATAATAATATTTAAGGGGATGATTCCTGGACCCATTTTAAGAAAAATACTTCATATGAACGTATGTCCTAAACGTCCTAATTTTTGAGATACAGGGTGGTAACATTTTCAGAAAATAAATAATCACTGTCAGACTATAGTAGATATCTTTATGATATTTGGTGCATGTCTTCTATTCATCAAGATGGATTTTCTGATGCCCCAACAAATTTATTATTTCTACCACTGGCGTCCGTACGGCTTTTACATTGGATATTTTTGAAGAAAAAATTATACGCCACTGTTTTCTCTTTCTGAGCAAATTTGATCTCTTGATTTTCTTTCGTCCGACGCATGGTTTTCGCATAAAAAAATAAAAATCGTTTTACTTCAGGGTCAAATCGCTAAAAATCTTGTAGCGTTACAGAAAAGCACTCGGTATTTCATAAATTAGATCATGACAGCAACGCGGATATTTCGAGGTCTAGACGAACGTTATTTACATTACTACACGTAATATTATTGTTTAACAGTGATGAACGAGATACTCGCCGCGGGTGACGAGGACGAGATAATCTTGCTGAATCAGTATTGTTATTGTAACATTATATCTATACTACGGACCTACACCAACCCAGGAGAAGACGGAGTGATGCATTGATATGCGTAGGTAGATTATAAGGGTATACATTATGTCGCGTTACTATCTTGTATATTCCTTGCTATAATTAATACAGAACTCTATAGTGACCTGGAGTTTTATTCAATACATGAAAGGAGTTCTACAATCAGATGCGGTAACTGTTGTGTGGAAATATATATTTTTCTTTTGTCAAGCTATTGACCTTGTTTAATATCAATTGTTAATTAATTTAGAAGTAACTGATTATACTGTAGGAAAAATAAAAGAAAACTTACAAGTGCCAATAATGATTACCACGCACATCAGAATTTTAGCGAGGATTTCAGCACAAACACGATTTTTATTTTTTTAAGCGCAAACCATGCGGCGGACGAAAGAAAATCAAGAGATCAAATTTGCACAGAAATGAATGATAATTTCAAAAATAATTTTTACTTTAAGAAAAACCCGTACGGACGCCACTGGTAGAAATAATCAATTTGTTTGTGCATCAGAAAATGCATCTTGATGCATAGAAGACGTGTAACAAATTTCATAAAGATATCTGCAATAGTATCACAGTTATTATATAAAATGGATTTTTTTTCTAAAAACTTTAGCAGCCTGTATCTCAAAAGTTAAGACGTTTAGGACATAGGCTCATATGAAGTTTTGTTCTTAAAATGCGTCCAAGAATCACCCCCTTAAATATTAGAATGTCATTAAGGAACATCCTGTATATTCGTTAATGATGTTCTATTATATGAGGGTGTGATTCCTCAGGCCTTTTTTTGAACAAAAGTTCATATAAACAATACAACAACGGTTCAAATGTATTAATTTTTATTAACCTTGATATTAATCAGTGGCAGCTCGGTTTTTTTTCAAAAGGAGGGCACAAAACAATTAAGAACTTACCATTTATTTAAAGAAAAGTTCATTATTTTTACCTTTAAATACATGGTAAGTTTCTAATTTTTCTGAAAAAAATACCACGAGCCGCCACTGATTTGTGTGTTGATATGGGTTTTTGTTGATAAAATGGCATGAGAAGTGACCATCAAATATTAGCATGTCAGTGTCAATTTTGTCAGTGCTGCTAAATGAAGCAATTTTAATTTAAATTATTTAGTTTGGGTTAGTTTCGGTTAAGGACGATGCATCCTACAAGAAGAACGTCTATTCTTATGTAAACTTGACCAGGCTAATCGGAAAAAATATTCATACACAAAAATGTCAATGACGTATCACTTTATTGTACAGAGTTTTCATTTATACTTAGACGCCCATCTATAGGCTTCCCTGTAGGTGATAGAGGAAAAATTTCAGTACAACAGTTTTATAGATTCACTTGAACCGTCAGAATTCATTGGCAGAGTAAACAAAAGCCAATCGGAAGATTAATAAATGAACATCAAGTTTGGTATTTAAACCGAACACCCCGTATATTATTGCATTTTTGGAGTGTCCAGCAAATTCTATATATTTTTTATGTTCTATTCATATCCTTAACCGTTTACGAAATATTGACAATTGAAAATCGACCATTTTGACACTTTGACAGGATGCAAAATCTAAATCTTATGAGAGCAAGAAAAATGGATTGCATATTCTTATATTAGTTTTCCATAAGCTATCGTTTGACACTATTTTCAGTTCAATCCAGGAAGTGTCCAGGTTTTACATTATGTCTAATTATTGTCAATATGTCGTAAACAGTTGAAGATAGGTATAGAATATACATGACATATCTAGAATTTTCTGGTGAATCAAAAAATGCAATAATATGCAGGGTGTTCCATTTAAAATAACAAACTTGCTGTTCATTGATCAATTTTTCGATCGCCTTTTGTTTATTCTAAAAATTAATTCTAACGGCTCAAGAGCAACTATAAAGCTTTTATATTGAAAATTTTCCTATATAGTCTACGGGGAAATCTGTAGGTTGGGATCTAAATATAAATGAAAACCCTGTACAAAATATTAGAGAGCATGACTGCAGGGACGTCACTGGTAAAGAGAACTTTTTTTAATAATATTTCTGGTTTTATATCCTATTAAAACATACCAAAATTGAAAACAATATCATTAATATCTATAGTACTTTCGGAGATATTAAAAAATAACGATTTAAAAAAGGAAAAAATTAAGCCCTTGCGGACATTGTTTATATGAACTTTGCTTCATAAAATGCCCAAAAAATTCACACCTTGAAATATTAGCACGTTACTAAGGAACACCCTGCATACTTTTTGATAATTATTTTGTGCTAAATTGGGGTTTGCTTCGGCAAGATGCACTTACAACTTCATCCGCAATACGAAACACAATTTACACAGTCGACGCGCGATTCTTTAATCATGTTAGCTTCATCAGGCGATGATTAAAACTCATAATCTCCTATTGCTGCTAACATGTTTAGCGAAACGTGCATCGAGTGTTTAAATTGTGTTTCTCTGTTGTGGATAAAACGACAAACTGTATAGTACATTTAGTAATTGTGGCATGATTGGGTTTATGTATGCAGTTCCACAGAATTAAAATAGATATAAGTCCATATGAAGTTAATTAAACAAAATGAAGGTAAGATCATATGATTTGATTTTAACTAAAATGGTTATACAAATCATACTGTATTCCTAATTATTATTTTTATGGCTAAGTTTATCCAATTTTTAACTTATTTCTAGTCGTGTTGAATATTTTGCAATAATATGATTTTAGAAAGATTAACTAACACTTTTACAAAAAATGACTTGGGCCGATGTTTATGAGGTTTTCACTGTGTGTAGACTACACACCAGAAGTGAAACTTCATCCGCACAAAACAAACAGATAATGTCCTACAGGCTTGCACAGTGTATGATTCTCAGAAAAACTATTTTTTATGTTCTAATTTTGCAATTAAAAAATTGGATAAATCTGGCCTAAGTATAGTAGTGAATCTCCCCATTTTAATCGATTTTATCCCGGTTTACTAATATAAATGAAAATATTTGATTTGTATTGCCATTTTACTTCTAGTTGCCTCACGATATTTTTAGAGATTACATTCCTAAATTGAAAAATAATTCTATATTTTCTGAAATTCGCTTGTATTAGTTTTGTTCTTTAGCATCAGGTATTTGTTGATTACTGTTCTGTTAGTGCAATATATAAATATTAAGAATTAGTTTTTGTTTATTTTTATAAATTTATTAATTGTCAAATAATTTGATTAGCACAATTTTACGATAATAATTTCCTACATAAAGTTCTCACAAAAATAATACTGAATAATAATAGGCTAGATGATTCCCTTGTATTAAGTTTATAAAATATATCATGAGACAATAATTATTGTTAAACTAGGAACCTAAATAGATGCTTTAAAACGCTTCGAATCAATCGTTATAGTCTCTTAAAATGTAGTCTTATGCCTAAAACAAGATATTAACATTGTATTATAAGGTCACAAGCAGTTTATAGAGACTGGAAGAGTTACACACTTTAGTTACTAAAATATTTTACAAATTACAGTCGTTATTTTAGATTACAATTACAATATGTTTGTTTCAATTTAAAAAAAGGCTAATTAGCCGAAATAATAATTGCTCATGTCCAGAAATAACTAGATTTTTTGATTTTCTTTGGAATTTGAATTCAAAATATAAATTTAAAAATGGGAGACTGATATTGTGATTGTTTATGTAACGCGAAATAGAGAAGGGTTCTTAAATAAAAACAGGGAAGTTTGCCAACAATAAATTTATGAGATGGATATTTGAAATGCTGAAAAAAAAATTTGTGCAGTTAACATAAGCAGTGTTCCCAATTTAGATGTGGCTGAAATATAAGGAATGTCGTTTCCAAAGAGCGTATTTTATTAGTAAAAAATTAAATCATTAATATTAATAGAGCAATTTTTAGATAATATTGTGTGGTGCCAAAACATTAAGATTTCCAAAACACTATTCATCTCACTTAATAATAATGAATAATACCTTTATTTCCTAAATTATTGCATGTTTACATTTCACCATTAAATCTTTCTGATATTGATATATTTTCCAGATTTTTGGATAGGTTAAATCAGTTCAGTTCTAACCATCTTGAAATCAAATAATTTTAATTTTTTTCAAACCCTTAGAATGGTAACAAATATTAACTAATCTAAACTACACTTTTTGTCTGTTGGTAAAGGGCAATAGAGGCCAATAGTTGCTTTCCATAGTGTGATTTTACGGGTTGTGCAGCATTAGAATTTCGTACAAATTATATAATTTAAAAAATAGCCCTTGTGTATAGTCATCAAGCTTCCAAAAATGGATTTTCATACTAAGAAAATATGGCTGCTTTTAACCTAGCCTAGAAAAGCTAAGTGATCCACTCCACTTGACGGGCAGTGTATATCGAATTAGATATTTTCAGGTAAAATTCGGGTATACGTTGTTCAATTAGAGTAGCATTTTATGAACCAACCCTTAAATCATTTTTATTTATTATCTTTACAAGACGCTTAACATAGCTTTGGGAATATGTAAAATAATTGAGTTTTTCTCATGGCATGATTTTTGTAAACAATATTTTCCAGTCTTTATGCTTCTTTTGAGCTCCCTGCCTATATTCCCTCGGCACCGCTTTCAGTCCTTTACTAACTTAATTTAAGTAGCTAATCTCCTTTTTCGTAGGTTACTACAGTTATATTCATACGCTTCGACGCCAAAATCAACCTGGGGGCCAGGTGATTGAAGTGAAAACTCAGATCAACCATCGTGACTACATAAACTTGTTGACACAAAAGGACAACTCACATTTCACCATTTACAAGAAAAGAAGGTGCTTCATATTCAACAATCAATATTTTCAGCTAGATATTTATGAACAACCAAGCCATCCAAGGTAAGTCTCATTAAGTATTAATGATATTAAAAGGCGCATATAAGAGGTATCTTAAGGCTCATTTACACTTATCACTTTAGATGTTCATCTTGGAGGAATCATCCAAAGTGATAAGTGTAGATTGCCTTTCATTTGTGTTTCATCCAAAGTGTACAATAAAGATGAACGATGAAACATATCGACCCCCGACCGACTTTTGATGAAAGAGTTGTTCCCTGAACCGATGATTCATCCAAAGTGAAGGCTCACTGAAAAATAATATTAAATAAATTTTCGCCGCTACTTCACTTTTTAGTTTAACAGCCGCCAGTGTCATAGTGTGTTTGCGGCTATTATTATAAATGTAAATTTGCGTCATTTGTAGTTTTATTTTAGAACTCCAAGCTTCTCGGAACCAAGTATCTTTTTTTTTTGATAAACGGAGTCACTTTTTCGAGAAGATATGTGAATTGTTCCTTGTCCATTCTTAAATGATTTCTGTACTCCTCAGGATTTTCTTTTGCCCACTCTCTTAACAACGTGGACGAAGATCCTAAATTCTCTCTCCTTGAAGCACACGGTTTCGCCCACCAACGTCTTTTAGCACGGCCAGTTGGTGATATAATTGAGTTCAATTCATTTATCAGACCACTTGAAATGAAGTCAATGTCAACGCGTATAATACTTTTATTCCTTCTGGAACGAGACATCCTGCCACCTGGTACCACAACTTGTTGCACCAAATACGAAATTACGAAATTCTAAGGAACAGTGAATATTGACAGAAGACGATAACTTTGAATATGACAGAAGACGATAACTCTGGCACTATTAAAGAGTCGTTGAGGAGCCGGCAGTTGAGATTTCCGTGCGCCAGTTCTAGGAGTCATGGAACGCTACAACTGTCATGCCACATTCTTAGTCGGCTTGATTTTTTTGTCAGTGGCGTCCTTACGTGTGGTAAACTGAAGGACGTTTTTACAACAGTTTAAAAAGTCAGCTTTCGGCTTATATAAATGTTTCAATATGCACAGGTACTTTAGGTAAATTATGTTTTTGATAGTACTTTATTGCGAAAATAATTTGATGTATGGAAACTAAATTTATATTATCCAATTTATGGGACATAAGAAACTATGCCAGCTGAAACTTGTAAAGTTAGTTTCAAATATAAAGTGAAATGTTTAGTCATAAGTGTTGTACTTAGAGACATTTACTTATTTATTTACAACTTATGTAAGAAAATCAGAAACATTACTGATGGATACTAGTAAAAACACTACATCGTGATTTTCTGCTTCCAGTGTAGTCCAGCCAATATAGTTGTTGTTTACCGGCCTATGACATATATGGAAACAGTTAACTAAAAGTTATATTAATACGCTTATTTATAATGTGCATTAAATTCTAACTGACTAACTATTTAATACATTATTCTTGCTGTTGATTTCATTTACTAATTACGCTTAAATGAGACGTAACATTATATCAAATCTCAAATATTATTATTATTATTATTATTATTATTACTTCATGTTGCCTTTTATTGAACAATATGAACGTTTCAATAAATTCATTTAGGTAACGGTTGGATAAAAAAAGGGGGAACAGTCGAGAGTATTACAATGTAATTTTCCAATGCATGATATATAATGCGTTTGAAAAAATAATGAAATATATTCAATACATAATGATTAAATTTGTAAGCTCAGAAAAAAAACCTGTTACTCTAATCTATTTTCATGAATCCGCTTACCAAAAGACAATATATTTTTTAAGTAAATTTATTCTTAACACTACATAATACTCTTAAAAACTATCACCAGATCTTCATGGAAGGTCATTTAAATTTAATTGTCTTAATTTGCATTGAACCCGCTATTAAATTGGCTGCCTCATGATGTCCTTGACTTTTCGCAAGCAGATATGGATGCGGGCATGTTTTCATGCTAGCATTTTTTAACAATAACCATTTTAAAAGAGATGTGTGTCCAAAAATGGCCGCCATCTGCAAAGGAGTGACGTTGTTTTTTCCAGGTTCATCAATATTGGCTCCTGCGTAGTAGAGCTCCCGAATGCAGGTCGCGTTCTTGCAGTCCTAAAATCGATAATTAAATTGCACCAGTGAAAGCATATGACTGACATTTGGGTCAATTTCGTTTGTAAATACCAATTCAACTACATTAATTCTGGCTAAATGCTTATTTCCATCGGCTCTTCAAACAACCGCAATCTTGAAAATTTGACGAAAAAAAAACATTGGTAATATATCGTGTGGCTCAGACGTACTAACTACCCTTCTGGTTATTTATTGAACTGATTAAGTTATATAAGTAATTGAAACTTGGAGAATTTCCATGGTTGATGAAGAAACGATCGTTAAAAAACCACTATGCTTGGTGGGTGTCTCATTACTCTTCGATTTTAGCGCAATCACTCGGCAAAGCCTCAAAGGTGCTTAATAAAATGAAAAGGAACTGAAATGATTTGCTCTTAATAATTTAAAGGTTTTTCACAGTGTATCTACTCCCAGGTAGCAATCAGCAGAACAGCTTGTTAGGCAGCCGTTTAGGATCTATAGCCTGTCAAAGTGGCAAAAATTTTAAATTTCAATTTTCAATATTTCAAAAACAGTTAGAAATAGGTATATGACATTATACATAAAATATGACCCGAATTTTCCGTGAAAAAAACAGAACATATGTCAAAATTTGACGTTTACGATGATCATTTGTTTTCACCATATTTCTACAAAATAATACGTGAAAAACACTGCACCTTTTGTATTTAATATATATTTTAGCACCTGTAGTTACCTCTCCAGGTATGATGCAAAATATTAAAAGAAAACCTGTACAGGGTCTTTGGTTATATTTATGTGGCTCCGGGAGCCTTTATTTTTGAAGATAGAAAGTTTTACACACAAATTTTAGTTTTTTTCCATATTTTTTTTTTTGAAATTATCAGAAAAAAAAATTATGGCATCAAAAAAATGGAAAAATATAGGCAACTTCAACTTTTTTAAATGAAACACCCTGTATATTATGCGCTAAAACGAAATATATTTTTTCCTGATTTCAAATAATATGCTGATGATATTTGGGTGAGCCATTTTTGAGATATTCTAGTTTAAATTATAAATAAATTGCAAAAAAGTTTCAAAGTGATATTAAGAAAGCCATGGAAACAATAACAGTGTTACTTACGTTTAGGTTTTTATTTATAATTTAAGCTAAAATATCTCAAAAATGGCGCACCCAAATATCATCAACATATATATATTTGAAATCAGAAAAAATATTTCGTTTTAGCACATAAGATACAGGGTGTTCTATTTAAAAGAATTGAAGTTACCTATATTTTTCCATTTTTTGATGCGATATTTTTTTTTCTGATAACTTCAAAATATAATAGGGAAAAATCTGCAATTTTTGTGTTAAACTTTTTTTTTCTATCTACAAAAAATAAAGGCTCCAGGAGCAACGTAAATATAAACAGACACTGTACAGGGTGTCCCAAATTCGAGCCTCATCATTGGGATCTCGGGAACTAAAAGAGATACGAGGTCGGTTAAATGGAGGCAAAGTTGCGCGATTTGATGCTGATCAAAATGCCACCTTACAAGTTTAAAAATTCCGAACACGTCCGAAGATTTTTGAAAAAAACCGAATATTCGCGATTTAATTTTTATTTTTTTATGACTTTATTTGAATAGATATAACAAAATAAATTTCACATTCTCATTGTTACTTTTTCTTTTCTACAAGATGGTGTTATCAGATTTTCAAACCGACGTTTCGTCTTTGAGCTGCCATCATCAACTTTGCTTTTTAAATACGGCCCTGAATTTTTTATTACGGACTTTAAGAGCTTCTAAGGTCCCAGAATCAATGATGTATCGCACTTATTCGAAAAATTCATATTAATGGCATTTTTCATAAGAACTCATGTGTTAGAGAGAGACAGAAAACAGATTTTTGGTAAAATCTTACCAGGAAATCATTAAAATGATTTGCGATACAACAATGAGAATGTGATTTATTATTTGTTCCAAATCTAATCCAACACAACTATTTACTTGGGTAAATTGCTAAAAATATAGCCTGGAGCCTATGGTTTGAGGATTGACACTTTAATAATTTTATTATTTATTAACCACTTCTTATGTTAGTTTTTAAGTTTTCTTTATGCAAAGCATTAATGCGTAAAAAAAGGTTTTTGTTTTTAATCCTATTAAAAATCTATTTTCTCTCTCTCTCTCTAACACATGAGTTCTTATGGAAAATATCACTAATATATTTTTTTCGAATAAGTGCGATACATCATTAGTTTTGGAACCTTAGAAGCTCTTAAAATCCGTAATAAAAAATCCAGGGCCGTATTTAAAAAAACAAAGTTGATGATGCCAGCTCAAAGACGAAACGTCGGCTTGAAAATCTGATAACACCATCTTGAAGAACAGAAAAAGTAGCAATGAGAATGTGAAATTTATTTTTCATCTATTCAAGTAGAGTCATAAAAAAATAAAAATGAAATCGCATATATTCGTTTTTTTTCCAAAAATCTTCGAAAGTATTCGGAATTTTTAAACTTGTAAGGTGGCATTTTGATCAGCTTCAAATTGCACAACTTTGCCTCCATTTAACCGACCTCGCATCTCTTCAAGTTTTCGAGATTCCAATGATGAGGCTCGAATTTGGAACACCCTGTACATCATCAAATATTCTCTATCCACTAATTAAAGTAACCGAAACTAACTAATTGATCCAAGCTAGCTCCTTCTAGCACAATGATGAGCAGGATGATTTAAATAAAATTTTGGTGTATATTAATATCTTACCAAATATTTATATATATTAATATTTTACCAATAATTTATAATCGATAATTTTAATATTGGACAATAGCGACGAGACATGTTATCAAAGGATTTGAAACACCGTAAATCAATTTGTAAAATAAAAATTGTGCAAAAAATGTGCTTTTGTATATGAAGAGGAAGCAAATACATTTTTTGAAGTGTGGGTGACTAAACTTAATGTAAAATATTGATTTTAAATTAATAAACTAAATTACCTTTATAGGTAATTATGTTTAAGTAGTATTAATTACAAGCGTCTAGCGCTCCTACTAAATTTTCGATGCGAAACCGTGCATGCGTAATATGGCCGAATGTATCGGAATTATCCATGTCTTTACGTTCTAGCGAAATTCCGTCAACGCCTAGGTGGCGTAGTAGGTAGAGGTTCTGCTTGTCATTTCTGCGCTGCGATTTCCGTCGCGTCAGTCGCGACACGTGTTTTGTTTACCTTTTTATAAGGTTATGATTGTTTTTTATTAATTCTTTTTTTTTAATTCTTTTTTTTTCTTAATTTTGGGTTAGTTTTGGTTAGTTCTTGTTGATTGCGCCCCCGTAGCGAGCAGCGGAGGGCTATGCAAAGCCATAATAATACCTATTATTCTTGTTTCACCATTGCGCATGCACGGTTTCGCATCGAAAATTTAGTAGGAGCCCTAGTGTGGATTAATTCTGTAATTTACATTCACGTGGTAATTATTTTTTTCATTATTTTAGCGTGTCACGTAGAAAGTATATGTTCTCAAATATACGTTTCACGTATATATTGCCATTACCGTCATTAGGTACGAGCAGAATAATACATATTATTATATTGCCTACTTTGCTTTCTCCCCTCTCTTTTGGTAATCTCGATGAATGTATTCAATAAATTGATTCATAATTCATCAATTAATTAACAAACTTCTACAAGTGTAAAACTAGCAAATATCTTGAATACTTTAAAAATCAAACTATAATGAACTGTACGTCTTACCTTATTTTGAACGTAATAAAAAGCTGCTAAATAAAAGGGTGTCTCATTACTCTTCGATTTTAGCGTAATATTAGCTCCCATTTTTAACATGAATTTCACCATTTGTGTATTTGCGTTGGCACACGCCACCATGAAAGGCGTATATCCTTCTGGGTATTTAAACATGTTTACGTAAGTTGGGCACTTGTTCAGTATAGAAATAACGGTGACTATATCATTGTTTTCTGCTGCTTTGTACAGTTCCTTGAAATTAGCATCTTCGAAGTATTTGTACACCCAAAACCAGGCTTTCACTAATAACAAAACTGTCATATACAAAATTAAAATAAAAGTAAAGCAAATCCAGCATTTTATTACTGTAGAAAGTCTTGTACTACACCACTCACTAACACTGGACACTAATGACTCAAGAACGGAGAACATTATGGTGCAAAACATGATGAAACTTTAAAATCGATCTTAAGAAATGTTGTTGCATTAAAATTTGCATTTTGATCTGTCAGTTACGGATTTTTAACGACAACTGTCAAGTTTTGAGTTTACGACATGTATCGTTCATTTTTTTTGTCATGGCCTACTATTAGTAGTATTTTGTATTTCTTATCGCCCGAGTAGTGCGTTCAGGAATAGCTTGGTGATGGGATCGATATTTTAAACTTCGCATTATTGTGTTCTGTTCAGATTAATAATTCACGTAATTTTCCATTAAGATAGAGCTAGGTTTATAACCAATAAAAATTGAACATCGCAGTAATATCAAAGATTGTCATGACCACGACAGATTTAAAATTTCAATTTTTACAGGTCATAGTTACTATTTACTTATGATAGTAAATTTTAAAAATGAAATTACTTATTTTTCATTATTATGACTGGTGGTAGAAATTAGTATTTAAATACTATCTGCGAAGCGTAAGCCTTACTTCGCGTGGCGAAATCATGTCGACTAGTTTGAGTTAGTTTCAGTACGAGCGTGCGCGAAATAGTTTCAATTAATTTGAGTTGTTTTGGGTTAATACTTTACTATATTCTTTTATTATACATTTTCGACAAATATTTTTACCTCAGAGTATCTTTTTAAGGTTAAAGAGTAAATACCATGTCTAAAGTTATAAAATATTCAACGCTTGTGATCTAAACATATCTTAAATTCCAAAATCCGACAACACTGTAAAAGTTTTTGCTGTCAATGAGCGTGAAAACTGTAAAATAGGACATAATTTATATTTTTAATAATTGATTCCTTCCAAATTATATTTAGATAATAAATATTAGTTAATATGATTTTCCGCCACAAGTACAAGTCATAAAATTTAGCGTGCGCTCGTATAGTAAACTATTGACCGAATTGAAATAGTATAATTAAGTTAGTACTAGTCTTAAAAGACCATATTTTTTCGCACGAGCACGAAATTAGGAATTAGTGGCTAGGTCGCGCCGGTCTAAAAACGTTCCCGACACGATTGTATTATATTTCACTCACGCGTGGCCTTTCGCTCGCTACAGAGGCTCAATCAACAAGAACTAACCAAAACTAACCCAAAATTAAGAAAAAAAGAAATAATAAAAAATATAAACAAAACATCGATCTCTAGACGCTTGTGCTACGAGAGCTTAACAAACAAAAACTAACCCATGGCATGCATACCCAAAATGAAGAAATAAAACTTTTTACAAACAAAAAAGGTTGCAGCCAACAGGAATCGAACCCTAGATGTCCACATGCATGACAGACAAAGACGCTGTCCATTACACCACTACACCGCTTGCAAAAACTTAGCTGAACCGCCACGACATGGGCATTGTTTATAAAGACAATGACATGGGTAATTGTCATAACGCAGCGCCCCCTTTAGGTGGCCTTGTATAACGTCGCGTCGCAGGCAGTATTTCGTCATTGGGAACGATATTAGACCGGCGCGACCTAGCCGCTAATACGACCAGCTTGGGGGGGCTAACATGCGAGTGAGCTAAATGTCTTTTAAAACGTGTATTTTATACTTTTTTCTATTTTGCATGTTTTTTTAATGGAAAACATTAATTTATTTTAGTCCAAATCAGCAGTTGCGCGGCCATCTTGTCATTTTTGACGTCTTTATTAGTAGAATATCCTATTCAAAGCGGTGTCGCCATTTTTACTAGTGGGCCTTCACATTTAACACTGAACCACCGAACATTAGTTAATGTTCGGTGACTGAACTGCTGATCGGGGCCAGAATAAATTACAGTTTTTCATTAAAAAAAAAATCATCAAAATAGAAATTTTTTTATAAAATACACATTTAGCGTACTCGCAAGCGGATCGTTTCCTAATTTCGTGCTCGTGCGAAAAAATAAGCTCTTTTGAAACTAGTATCTTAATATACTATTTTCATTGCGTCTTTTTGCAAAATATTCAATTATTTAGCTTCGTTATTGACCTGGGTTAATAGACATTCAACACAAACTAACAATTACCAAGATTAAGACACTAAAAGACTACCTCACCTCACAAGTCACAAGACAGAAAAACAAATTATAATAATCTTGCAAAATGTCAAAGCCTCAAAGGTAACTCGATTGATAGATATTAGGCTCTGTTCACACATAGCAAGTTAAGTAGAGTAGATGAAAGAAGCAGAGTATATCTTTTGAAGAAGTGCGAAGGCCTCGACGTATATGGGTAAATAATTGGATCGGCAGAAGAAATGAGCTTGGAGCTCTAATTGCCTTACAATTAACTCTAGAAGATCCAATAGATCAAAATTTGGCTGAACAAAGTTAAAATGGTTATTGTCCTATTTGTTAAATGAGACTCTAAAAGGGACATTATTTATCACATTTTTTGCATTCATGACTAGCGGGGCTGAAGCGAGAAGCGAATTTCTAGGAATGTTTGAATTTTCTATAAGATTTTCATAAATCTTTTACCAGCCTTTTGTAGTACATTTGTTGCTAGAATTGTATCATCAAATTTTTCACTCCAGCGATACTAAGTTTATTCGTTCTTCCCTGACTAGATTTCTAAATCTACGTCAGTATCATGATACAAATTGTATCATGCTTCAGTATCGTCACCCCCCAGCATTCGCCAATAGAGTCGTCGAAGAATCAATGAGGATTGAGTCTTCAGTCTATAGTCTGTTTCAGAAATCTATAGAGTAATAAAACCTCATTAGGTATGAAAAAGGACTACAGGGTGACCCACCAATAATTTATGCCACTTCCATAGTTTGGCATTGGTTTCATTGCAAAATTCTTTCTTTTCATCAAGTGTAGCTAGTACCACCCGGTTTTGGATCAATTTATGCACTTTGCCTATTGTTATTCATTCATAAACACTGAAAATTGTTCGCCAAATGCGTGCAGGTTGGATACTTATAGAATGAATTTAAATTTAACGAAATTTTATTTTAACAAAATAAACATATATAATATGTATATAATATGCATACATAAAATAATTATTATTATACATTACTATACAATTAAATTATAATAGATAATTGCTTGCTTGATTAATTATGGGCTTCGCGGTTACACATTTACCCAGTAAAGACCCCTGTCCCGGCTTAGCAAGAGCTGGAGCGACACTTCCAGATTGGTTACACCCTGGAGGACAGAGATATTATATTTAAACCCTCCAGTATGTCAAGTATCAATGGTAAAATTTCCCTCTTTGCTGACGACACAAGCATAACTTTGAGTGATTCTAATACCTTCTCCCTATACTCTAATATCTCCAGCGATCTCGTCACAATCAAAACTTGGTCTGACTCAAATTGGATGTGTTTCAATGTTGATAAAACGGTAGCCTTATCTTATAAAACAACCTTACAACAACCTTTGCTACTTCACAACAGCAATATATTAAATACGTTGAATCGGCTAAATTCCTAGGTTTGAATATTAGTGCCAACCTTAAGTGGTCCGCACATATTGATTCTTTAACAAGAAAACTATCTTCGGCCTGCTCCGCAATTCGATCAGTTTCGAAGGAACTAAATTTGTCTACTGCCAGGCTCATTTACTTCTCTTTGTTTAAATCTCATCTTCGCTACGGCCTTCCTTTTTGGGGCTGCTGTAACACCGAGCAATTTCGTACCATTTTCAAACTTCAAAAGAGAGCAATTCGTTCATTATTTGGTCTTAATGGCAGAGCTCATTGCGAATACTACTTCAAAAAATATAAAATTCTTAGGCTTCCTGCTAAGTTTATTTTAGAAACAACTTGTTTAATACGCTAATACCGAACCATATATCCCGAAAGGCCACAACATGAGTACCCAACAAGAAATTCGAGTCAGGATCTTGGCCCCGGCTGTACGTCCGATTCTTCCTCCGGGAATCAAAACGGTCCCCGAACGTTTACCACGCGTCTCCCAAATTGAAGACGAAAGAGCCGATACCCAACACGTGTTCACTCGACCGAAGACGAACCGGAAATCAAGCTATAATAGGTTATATTCTTCGTCATTTGAGGAACTGTCAACTCTTAACATTATAATTAAAGGGCCGACCGTCTGATAGATCAGGTTGTAAAGATCCCACATTTCCTCCTCCTGTTTAATTACATGACTGCGCTTTTCGACAGTTTTCCGGTGTCACTTCGTTAATGGTTTGATCAAACAGTAGCTTAACATCTTTCATTTTAAATATCGTGTTTTCACTTGCGCCCATATAAGTTCTATAGGATTTAGTTCGCAATGATATGGCGGTAAGCGTAGCACAGTTACATTATATTTTTCTGCTATATCTTCCACGGCATATTTCATAAAACGATTTTTGTGTAAATTTGCTATGGCTAGTAGTTCTTTCTTTATCAAATTGGGTTCAAACTCAATGCCTTTGTTAGTTAGCCAGTCGATAATTTCTTGTTTTCTCCAAGATGAAGTTGGTGTCTTCTCTATGCGCCGTGCATGATAGCTTGCGTTATCCATAACCGCCATCGAATCAGCCGGAACAAATTTTATCATTTCACCAAAATAGTCTTCGAAAACATCCGAATTCATGTACTCACTGAAAGATTAGCAAACCGTCTTTCAAAAATTCCTCTTCGCTTCCAATGTATACAATTATTAGTCTCTTCCCTTTTCCCGAAGGCACTTTAATATCCGTTGACAGGCCTTCCATGAAAGCTTGGCGGGCACTGGTTATATTTTTGTCTTGCCAATTTTTTTGTACTATATAATTTTCATTGATCCACGTCTCATCAAGATAATTTTTTTGCTCCCTGCGCTCCTGCTTTATACTTCTCAAGTATTTTCGTCGCCAGCAAACAACTTCATCCCTTTCCAGTAAAAGTGCTTTTCGGTTATGCTTTTGCCAGGCAAAATCCATATAAAGTTGTCCATAAGAATTTTCTAGTTATCAAACGAGTACTATCATCTTGACCAAGCTCCATCAAAATTTTATCTAGGGTGGGTATTTCTTTTTTTAAAAAGAGTGAACTTTTCTTCAAATTACACATTTTGTATCTTCATCAAAGACTTCCTGGAATTTGCTTGGAAGGTTCCACTTGACCTGCTACCTTTCTCTCCGGCAATAATTTGAAAACGGTTGACTTTCCAATTCCAGTCGTTCGGGAACATCGTGCAACAATTTCTTGTACAGTAAAGCTAGGGTAATAGTGTTTCATGCAATCGTGTACTAAAATAATAACTGTTTCAATCACTGATAGTGGAGAATTATTATCTTTTTGTTGGAGTGAATGTGGCAATTTATTAATATTCTTAAAATGCTGTTAACACTATGGCGTAACAGCAAATATTAACATGTTTAAAACACCTGCCCGACGGTCTAAGATCACCGAGGGGTGTTCCATTTAATAGAAAAGTTAAGGCTTTTTTACTGTCAAGTGCATTTTATTCAATTAAAGAATTGACGTAATCTTTTGTATTAAATATTGGTAGATATGATCTGTTTTGTGTATGTTTGTTTAATTGTTTGTTCTGTTTATATTTTTTATTATTATTTTATATTGAACTGTACAATATGTAGTGTTTGGAAATAAAGACATCTATCATCTATCTATCTTGTTTTGGGAATTTAGAACGTAAGTGTTAAGCAGCCGTCGTAAAAAGGTATTTTTATATTTCCGGTATTGGGCCTTAAACCTGTAATTTATAAATACATTTAACCAGGATTTGTTGTCACTTAATGTGCGGTTTTCAAATTCATTTGTGACTGGTCCAGTAAGCCTTATGAGAAATCTAAAAATGTATATAAACTTCTTGGGTCATTCAAATGTAAGTTTCTGCATCTCTAACTTAAGATACCTGTGATATCGTTTAAAACTATTTTAAAAACAGTTGAAACAAATTCCTCATTATTCAGTATATTATGCCTAACATTTTTAATAATTATTTTTCATTTCAGATGTAGAGGATTGATTCTCCTTGAAACATATTCAGCACTAGACGATGAAAGGCTGAAACACACCCTGCCGACAATTTTGAACATAGAGAGGGAGGTAACAGGCAATCCAGACTATTCAATGTACAATCTGTCGTTAAGAGAAGATTGGAAGACTTCAAAAAAGTATTTGCACACTAATTTTATTGGTAAGTAAGGAAAAATTAAAAATGTGCTGATGATGATACTATGCAATTTAAACTAACTTATTGAACTACGTTTAATTTCATATTTGTTCGATTATAATGGTTAAAATGGAGTTTTCCGTCAATAATAAGACTGAGATTATTGAGTACACGAAGCTAAAATCAAGACAATTATCATCATCTTAAGTGTCAACCAAAAGTCAAATATATATATACAACTCCAGAGCCAAGCCTTAGATCCCTATCTGGGACATAATTGAGGTTCTTAAAAATTCTATGTGAGAACTAGACAAAACTATACATCTGATATATATCAATCAATCGATCAAATAAGCTTTATTATTAAAAAGCACATTGACAAAGCAGAATACCTAAGTAGAGATATAAATAAATTTAAACAACACAAAAATATATGAAACAAAAGTATAAGAAACAAAAATACACAACTATCAAAAAGTGTAAAGATGTAAAACAGAATGTAAACAGTCGTAACAAAACACTAAGCAGAACTCTCACATAACCCAGCCAGAATACAAAAAAGAGAACAACATGCGGAACTTATATCCTCCACAAACGTGGAGAAAAGTTTTTCATGTCACTAATGCAAATTTATTGTAAAGATTATGGTTATCTAAATTATTGATTTTACTTTAAACAATTGTACCTATGATTGATTTTACTGTAAATAATTGTACCTACATCGATTTCTCCTAAAAAGCCCGACATTCACAACTTTGGAAACTTACTTCAGTAAACAGCAAAGATGCCGAACCAATTTAGAATAGATTTCCGCAGCATAAGAGGCCTAAATAAAAACATACATTTGGTACACCAACATCTACAAGTAAATAGACCACACATACTAGCCCTTACAGAAACACAAGTATGTTTTAGAGCTCAAACAACAGTTAACTACCCTATCCTGGTTACGACTTATACACCCGATTTAGAGATAAGTCCCAAACTAGCTACCACTTTTGACCCAATACAGGTCGATCACCCCAATTCAGAAACTTCAATGCACACAACACCAACTGGCTCAAACATCACAACAATACCGACAACGAAGGTAGAGAAGCTGCAGCATTTGCCATCAGCTGCGGAGTTCTCAACTTATAGACGAACCAACTCGAATCTCAGAGAGGGGCAAATTCGCTCCTAGATCTTTTTCTAACCGCCATTAGGTACTTCCGACCACAAACTTATTACAACGGTTTGTGAATTGCCACTTCTACAGAAGGATCCAGCATTGCCTCGTAAAATCTGACATTACAATTCTTCAAACTGGGACGATCTAAGGGAGTTTTACCTAGAGTTTCCTTGGCTCGACGTCTGCTTTAGCACTAACGACCCGTCAGTCTGTTGCGAAGAGAATGGAAGCATACATCCCAAATTCCATCAAGTTACCGTCCAAAGGAAAGCTCTGGTTCGACAGACGATGCGCAAGCCTACAAGTACTGGCAGCAAAATCAGACCGCTGAAAATCGCAATTATTTTACCGAAGCGAGAAACGAATGCAAACGTGTGATCGACGAAACTAAGGACAAACACAATCAAAGGATCAGGAATAAACTTTTGCAATGCCCCAGTGGCTCCAGGAATTTCTGGTCCGTAGTAAAGGCAGTAAGTAATAACTTTACAAAAACGTCTCTCCCACCTTTGACAGACGAACGTGGCATCACGGCGACTACAGGCAAGGAAAAAGCAAACATGCTCGCCAACATGTTTTCATCGAACTCTACCTTAGACGTCACCCAAGGCAAGGCTCGCCCCATCATATCGAACATCAACACTACCATGACAGAAGTCAAGTTTCATCACCGTCCTTAAAGAACTAGATATGCAAAAGGCATCAGGACCGGACGGAATACCTGCCATCGTGTTAAAGAACTGCGCCAACGAACTAACACCCGTTTTTCCAGGCTTTTTTCTGTCTTGCGAAAAAGGGATTTACCCATCTTCTTGGAAAGTCGCTCGAGTGCAACCTGTTCCAAAAAAGGCAAGAAAACCACGCCCTCAAACTATCGCACAATTACCTTGCTTCCAATAATCTCCAAAGTCATGGAACGTGTCAATCAGCAACTAGTCAAGTACCTCGAGAACAACAGAATAATCAGCGATAATCAATACGGCTTTCGCAAAGAGAGATCGACAGGAGATATATTGGCCTATGTCACTCATATATGGAGTAGGGCAATTGAGAACTACGGAGAGTCTCGAGCGATTGTGTTGGATATTTCGAAGGCATTCGACAGAGTTTGGCATGACGGACTGCTCAACAAACTGGCGTCTTTCGGACTGTTAGTTTCCTTAAGAACTTATCTCTGCACGTTGCAGTTGATGGACACATCTAAGACACATTCACCATTAACGCGGGCGTGCCTCAGGGGGCAATACTTTCACCAACTCTGTTCCTCATCTATATTAATGACCTGCTGACCGCAACGAATAATCCTGTTTACAGTTTTGCATTTGACAGTACCCTTGTCTCCCAATTTAGATCAGAAAACCCTTTACCAGCGACTGAGACTTGTCACCGCAGACAGGAGCAGATTCTTCTTCTTCTTATTCTTTAATTAGATCTGTCGATCTGTTAATTGGGCAGCCTTAGGATCTCTTGGGATGTCGATTGCCAGCTGTCCTTCATGGGGGGTCTATCTCCTGCTGGTCTGTTCTGGAATGCTATCCGCGGTAGTCGATCTTCTGCCATTCGGGTTACATGAGCGTGCCATTGTCGTTTCTTTGGCCGCCCCCATCTCACTACGTCCTGCACCTGAAATTCATCTCTTATAACCTTGTTCCTGACTCGGTCTCTTCTTGTCTTTCCGATTATGCTTCTTAGGGTTTTCATTTCTGTTATACGCAGCATGCTTTTTGTTTTAGTTGTCTCTTCTCAGCTTCAATACCGTAAGTGATTGGCCTAACGCAAGTCTTGTAAATATTGGCCTTGCTGTCAATACGCATATATTTATTTGTCCATACCACCTGTCGTAAGCATCCTGCTATTGCGGTTGCCTTGTTGATCTGAGTCCTCAGATCATTTATTGGATTGTGGTTGATCTTGGACTATGAGCTTACATCTTATGGGTTCTCTGGTTAGGGTCATGCAGTTTGATTTTCCTACTGATATGTTCATGTTTAGTTGTGCTGCTGTTAGATGTAATTTATGGAGTTGTCATTGCAGGTCATCCTGTTGTTAATTTTGTTTCGGCCCATTCGATAACCGAGATCCATCGCTGACACTTCTTCTATAATTTTGTCCATTATTAGGTTGAACAGAAATGGGCTGAGACTGTCTCCCTGTCTGATTCCTCCTGTAGTGGATCGGTTTCGTCTGAAATCCTGCTGTTCTCTATTTTGTATTTGTGCCTCGAGCTTACATTTCAAGATGTGTGTGAGGAGCTTCATGCTTGAATTTAAGAGAGTTATGCCTCTGTAGTTCTCTGGTAGAGCAAGTAGGCCCTTTTTAAAGATGGGGATTGTAACGCTTTCATGCCAATCGCTGGGTATTTCTAATGTACCGAGGATCTTTCCATATAATGTTGTCATCTTTGTTACGAGTTCGGAGCCGGCGTATTTTATGATTTCGTTGCTAATGTTTTCTGCTCCTCGTGCCTTCCTGTTCTTTAGCTTCTTAATTCCTTCCTGTATGTCCTCTTTAGTTATTGTAGCTCGATGGGATGTTTTATGGTTCCCTATGTTAGGTGTCTCTGGGGCACTGTATAGTTGTTGAAAGTAGTTTTTCCATGTCAGTACGTCAATTCCTTTAGTTTGTATAAATTCGTTTACAGGCTTTTTTCTATTATTGAGCATCTTCCAGACCCTTTGTTGTGCTCCATATATGTCGTGATCCATATCGCTGGTGAATTTGATCCGGTGGTCTTTCTTTATTGATCTGATTGAAGAGTTAACTCGGTTTCTAGTTGCTACATACTCGGCATACATATCTTGTGTTTGGGTGCTTTTGTATGCCAGATAGCTCTTCTTTTTTTGTTGTGATAGCTATTTCACTTCTGCGCAGAACCATGGCTTTGTGTTGTTTCTTGCGTTTATGTTTACCAACCTTTTACCAATAGCTTCTTCGGCTGCTGTCGTCGGTTAGTGATTCGATGTTATATTTTTGGATTGTGGCTTTAGCTGCCTTCATTTTGCGAGGTGATTCTAGCAGTATTTTACAAAGAACCATGCTATGATCTGTCCCAACATTTGCTGAGTTGAGAGTTCTAACGTCTAGTACTTGTTGTGGTTAGTGTAAATAGTCAATCATAGATTGCTGGCCTCTACTATTGCCAAATGTGTATTTATGGAGCAGCAGATTACAGCAATTAATTCAAGATCTGGAGAAAGTTCAAACTTGAGGCAACAGAAATTTAGTCCCGTTCAATGCAGCAAAGAAAGACCCAAGCAGCCACGTTGACCAAGAGGGCGAATACGGCGGACCCTGACATCATTATGGCAAGATCGACCATTCCTTCATCCTCGTCAATCGGACTGCTGGGTGTCTCGGTCAACAGCAATATATCCTGCCATGACCACGTTGCTAACATCGCAAAGTCAGCCTCCCAGAAGTTTGGCACGCTATTTCGCAACAAAAAAATGTATACACCGCAGCGGTTGCTCTTGCTCTACAAAGCGCAAATAAGACCGTGCTTAGAATATTGCTCACACATCTGGGGTGCCGCACCATCAAAGCACACCCTAAAGCTGCTGGATTACATTCAGAAGAGAGCTGTGCGTCTTGTCGGCTACCCGGGAGTTGACCTGTAATCTGGATAGTCTGGAACACCGCAGACATGTGGCCGAGATGTCCCTGTTTAACAGATACTTTTACGGCAGATGTTTCCAGAATTTGGCCCGCTTCATCCCGCCCCTGGTAACGTCTGTCAGACAGTCATGACAGACGGCAAGAGCGCACCAGTTCGTCGTACAACTGGAAACATCTACAACATCGCTTTACAAGAACTTCTTTGTCTGGCGCACTACATCATTGTGCAACTCATTTCCAGGACATCTGTTTCCCCCTAATTACAACCCACAACTATTCAAGAATCGTGTCAATCAACATCTTCGCACACACACCGCTCGTCGAGCGCCATGGGATCTCCCATTGGTGTGTGTGCCACTACCATAAAAAAAATAATTTAATTAAAATTGATGGGAAAATTTCAAAGTCGTTCTACATCTGGAATGTAAAAAAAGCAAACTGTTGAAATCGTAATTGCAATAATAAGCGTTTTTTAAAATCAGAGCTAAAATAAACATATAAACGTACAATTCTAGGATTCTGGTCAATCAGATTCAAACCTTGTTTACCCATGTTTGTGTGAAGATGTAAGTAAATGTAACATTCTCAGTAAGATGAAGAGATATTAGGAATTGAGTTTTTTATTGAGCTTTTTTTCTTATTTCGTTTTATAATACTTTTATAAAGTTTGCGCACAATTTTTTACGTTTTTTCCCCATTTTTTTTTTGAAAAATGTATCCGGGGGGGTATAATTTCCCCCCACTGATGACCCCGTCATTTTTTTCATTTTTTTTAATATGTATTTTTGTTTCGTTTTATAATACCTTTATTAACTTTTCGAACCATTTTTTCAATTTTTTCCCATTTTTTTCGAACATTTTTTGGTATCCGGAGGGTGGGGGTTGTAATTCCCACTCCACTTATGACCCCGTGATGCTCAGCACTTATTTTTAATTTTTTTTTGCTTTTTTTTCTTGCCATTTTTGGCATCCTCGACTTCGTCGCTCAACTTCTTCGCCTTTTTTTCGCCGAAAGCCGCGTATCTTTAACTTTTGTCTTTTTAATATATATATTTTTTCTTATTTCGTTTTGTATTACTTTTATTAACTTTCTGAACAATTTTTTACCTTTTTTTTTCAATTTTTCCCATTTTTTCGATAATTTTTGGGTATACAAGGGGGTAGGGGGCCTTAACGTGGTATTTCATTCGCTAAAGAAGTTTCACTTCAATAAATATATAATGTGATGAAATTGATCAGTTGGGCGTCAATTTGTAATGATAATTAGTTGATTAAATGCATGAGACTCGTTTTTATTTTCCTTAGGGCGTGAGTTGTCTCTTTTATTAGCTGAAATTTGTTTGGGCGCCAGAGTTCCTAGAGACAATGCGAACTGAATATGAATACTTAGATATAAATAAATATAGATAAGAATATCAGAAATTTGCCCTTATGATTCGTGTCTAACAGACCTCAATCTTGCGATAAATTAAACAAAGAAATTTCAAAACAACAATATATTAATTTTACAATTAATTTACAAATATCATGTGAAATGAAGATTATCAATATAATTATTAAATTACAAATATAATTGATGAAATTATTTGAAATAAAGTTTATGAATAAATGTGTCTTCGGCCAGTCAAATTAGTCGTAACATGAAAGAAGAAATAGACAAGTCTTACACCAACGTATACTGTTAATTAACTAATATTCAAGGAAATATCATGTGAACATCAGTGACACTGCTAAACACATGAGGAAGTAATCAACAAATTGAAAAATTACCGGTTAAAGCAGATATAATTCGAAACTTAAATTACAATGTTAAGTTGAGCAAAATTATAAATAACTACTGTTACTCAAGATATCCTTTTTCTTTACTTTAAGATATTAAATTCAAAAGAAATAATGACTGAAATTTAAAATTTAAAAGAAAATTATAGAATTACGTTCCAATTCAGTGTTCAGTCCAATAAAAGATAACTTGAATTTAATGATAAATAGAAAAATAGAGGTACAACCTCTCTATAAACGAGTCTTATAACTCCAAATAAGTAATTTCTATTACTTTTTATTTCGGCCCTTGGCACATAAACGATAATTGAGCGTAATTACGCCTCAATTAATTAAAGATAAAGATAAGATAATGACTATCTCGCATCGAGATAGAAATTTAGATAAAAGATAAAAAAAAAGATAAATGTACACATGTGAGATTAAGCTCTCATAAATGCAAATTAATGTCGGTACATCAGTGTTGAGACGAGACAGGGCGAGTGCTAATAATTATATGCTTGATGTAACAAATAAATTGAAAATTTAATTAAATGAGCCTGAAAAGAAAAAATATTAAAACCGTCAATACTATGAGAGAAAATTCGGAGAAATTCTACTGAAAATTCAATTTACTACCTTTGCAGGAATATATAGACTCTACTCCGAGAATTCCCCAAATAATACTGTTGTATTGAATGTAAATAATGTGCGTGACCAGTAAACGATGAAATAATTACGTTCTCCAAATCTGGACTAGGCCTCTTTCAAATTACATGAATTTGACTAATGAGAGACGCAATTATCCACCAATAAATCTGTATCTTTACCCAACGGTCACGACAAAAATTAAGATTATTGAAGATGTAAGCTAAACAAAAATGTAATATAAGAATGCTAAATTCTTGTTTAAGTCGAATAAGACTAAACGAATCATGAACAAATATTAATTATGTATTTAAAAATGAAAGAATTAGTTAAATATACTGCAAGATGAATAAAATATTTCAAGTTTGAAAACTAGCACTCACGTCTTCACAAAGATAAACGACCTCGCTTTCAAAATTTTAAGACATTCGACAAATTATGCTTTCCGATGTTTTAATTGGATAATTTATATCATGTGACTACCACTATAGGTCACGCAGCGTCAAGCCAATGAAATACCCAATATATACTAAATATAGTAATCTATAGTAAATTAAATTCATAAATTGAAGGTATAAAATAGCGTACTGCGCTCCCAAATTACCAACCACACGAGATAAACCCATTCGCGAATAGATGTCACTATTAAATATAGTAATCTACAGTGAAATAAATTCACAAATTGTAGGTATAAAACAGCGTACTTGCGCTTCTAAATAATTACTTGCACGAAATAAACCCATTCGTGAATAGATGTCACTGGCAATTTAAATATTGAATACCGAGAATCATTTGCAAATGAACCGAAGTTTTAGTGGAGCGGAACAAGCATATATGCCTTTATAAGTTTTAATAAAACAATATTATATGTTTACCATTCCCATATTATTCCAATTGTTGTATATTTTACTTCAATTACGGTAGAATATAATTTCTTCCATTAAAATCTTTTGATACGTTTCCAGGCCCGGAAGATAGTGCGGGACATGGACCTCAAACCAAAGTGAACGGCCATAGTGACAGTTCGAACTTAGAATGGAAGCAGACGACGAAACTAAATGGCCACGGAAACCTTAACGGTCTAACTTCAACTCCCGTTAATGGCAAGGCTTGAAGAAATGTGTGCGTGATAATTTTAACCCTTAACTGTTAGGTATTTTATTATAGTATTTTAAAATGATTATGTCCTCAAATTGTTTTTGTAGATACTTAAGTTTTATCTAGAGCTAAAAGTAGATTTCACCAGTGGTGTGTTAGTACAAAAATGATGACATTTTCCTGACTATATCGGAAATACATAATTTTTTCATGTGTTTCTGCTTTGTGAAAATACACATATGTTGACAAAGAATGCCAAAAATTAGTATTTCATTAATATGATAATAAGTGCAGGCGGGTTTCGAAGCCACATATTTGGTCCATTAATGTACTTTGTTAAAAAATAATTTTTGCTGCATATTTATGCTCTATAGTTTCCAAGTGGCTTTAAAATACATTTCTCATATTATTTCCTGCATTTTTGCCCCTAGAAAGAAAATGGAAAAATAATATGTATAAGCATAATGTATTTTGGATAAATAAATATCTCAGTATATTACACTTTATGGGATATAATTTTTCTCTATTACTAACTTAGGTATTGGGCAATAATTTTTATGCAATGCCCTATGCCAAACGTCAAACGGATTTCAAATATTGGTACTTGATTTCGGAAAATTGGATAATATAAAACAAAGGTAGTAAAAGATCACTATAATTTTGAAAGCTAAAATTAAATCTTACCGGACCGTTGTTAGTAGTTTAGTACAGCCTGTATATTAGCGAAAAACTGAAAACAGGTTTAATAATGTGGCATGAAAACTAGAAATTTTCAGACTTCATATTGATTTGCCAAAACTACATTTTTTGTCGCTTTGGGAACATCTTTTGACGTTTTTAGTAAAGAACTTTAAACTTTAATTTACAGCTTTTATTGCTTTTATATTTTTCTGTGCTTAATGGGAACTGCTGTTATTTATTGTAAGCCTATAGGTATTAGTTTGTAATCAGTTAACGCTTGTGCAAAAAAGAGGTGCATATACACGTATTTAGCAAGCAAATATGTATTAACATATTACGAAATACAACTTTTAAACCACAAAGATGTTCTCTAAAAATTTGGTAGCTGTGTTCTTGATGCTGGGAATCCTGAACCAGTATTTGTATTTTTCCATTTAATTCAATAACATACTTAATGTCGGGCACCCTGTCTTATCATTTCAACTAGCACAACAACTTAAAATAGTTAGGAAGTTTTGGTTTTGCTCTTAGATATACTTGCATATACGTATTATAACAGTTATTACTGCTACCTAGTTAATAAACATGTATTTGTAGAGTATATAAAACTAGACGAAAACTTCTCTAATTTTAATGTGTAATTTTTCCAACCAATATGTTCTATATAAACAAGAACACATTTAAAATACCTCCCTGATAAAATTTAATTATTGAGTTGGTTTATTTATTATTATATAAAAAAATATGGATTTTAGATTGTAATATTTTTCTACTGTGACCCTACGAAAAGAAAAAAACAGCACTTTATTGGTATATTTTTTCATTATATTATCTAATATGGTCAAAATCTGAATACCTGCTGAAAATTCCCTTTAAAATTACATATTGTTTCAGGCGTTTAATAGGTATATGAAAAGGGTAGACCCTAGAATAACAACCATATTTCAAGTTTGGAAGACAAAAAAGTAGTATTTTGACCGTTTCTAGTCGATTATCAAGGGACGATTTTGGATATTGAAAAATATACAATTTTCCATTAATTTCCTTTTACAATGGACAATGAAATATTCAGCTTAATCATAGATCTTGAATATATTTTTAATTCAAAATTGCTGATTATTAAAATTTTTATAATACAGATCTAATTCTCAGGTTTACTCAGTCTTTAGCTAAAATGTTACTTAATTTGTGTTCTAAGGTTCTGATTTGTTCGGAAAAATATTATATAGCTCGTAAATCAAAAATTGTGTATCAATTAAAAAGCAAACTTTTCCTAAATTATTGTTGGTAATGAACGGCGCAAACGATCGTTTAATATCGGATGGTTTTATCTTTCTATAAGCTGTGATTTGATTATTACTTAAGATATGTTTATAAATATTTCACCAATTTTAGCTATATTATATTGCATTAAATCTCTTTGATAGCCTGCTAAAAATCATTCTTTTTCTAGAAATTTGTATAGAGAAGGTACTATAAAATAATAAATAGTTCTACTTAGATGAACCATAACATAGAAAAGACACTACTTGTATTAAGTTTTAGTAAATAATAATCATCAAACATAGATTTCTATATGAAAAATATCTTTGTATCATAAATTATTTTATTTGTTGAAATATTAAATTGCGAAATTCGCGCAAGTGTATCGGAAATATTTGTTATCTGATCAGTAAGAATTATTCTGTATCTTGCGAAAATACATTTTTTGTACTTATTTGCCTGCAAGTACTTAATAAACATCTGTTCTATCAAATTCTTGGTTCATTATTTGCATCACCACCCCCTTAGTTTTTGTTATATTTTCTTACCATCAAGTTGCATACTGATGTCAAAATCTGTACAATTATCCATATGCAAAAAATACAATCGAATGACAAACGTTCCAAAACAATAATAATAAAAAATAAAAGTATATACAGGTTCAAGGAACTGATGTAAGGCTCCTGATGCTTTTAATACTTTTTAGCTTAATCAGAATAAAAAAAATAGGACGAAATAATCAAAACTGAATCCACCAAAACAATATATAGAAATATTCCTTTCCACATAAACTCGGCATTAAAATGAGGCATTTTTATTTATTTATTCATTTATGCAATACATACGGGATCACCCCATTACAATTTAAGATACATACAACATTATATATATGACTAACTTTATAAAACAGTAAATTTAGAACTTAAGAACAGGTAACAGTTATTACAAATATCAAACATCTTAAACAAGTTATGCTAGAGTCTGCTCATAATTTTATACTTAAAACAACTAAAATACAAAACAAATGGGTCAATATCACTGTGTTCATTCAGAAATCTCATTGCTCTACTCACTGAGGAGATGCCACCATAGTTGGTTCCATGAAAATCAATGAGAAACGGATCTGTATGTCTTAAAGATCTCCCGGGAACCCTAAAGTTGACGAGCTCTAACAATGCAGGGCAGACAATTAAACCGTTTAAGATTTTAAAAAGAAAACACAAATCAGATGAGCACCTTCTATCACTAAGTGTATCCATGAGAATTCTCCGAATAGGAGCATAATCATGGTTCAAAATTGGAATATTATATCGGAATGATACTTGACGAAAAAATTTGATCTGGACTTTATCCAGCCTAACTCTATGAACATCATGAAATGGCGACCAAACTAGCTGCATACTCCAATACAGATCTAACCAGAGTACAATATACAAGCCTATATCCACCAACTGACATACATGAGGTGTTTCTATAAATAAAACCTAGTACCTTTAGGGCTCTGGATGTAACCGAGTTTATGTGTTCTACAAAATTAATCTGTTCATCAAACAAAACACCCAGATCCCTAACTTTGCGCCTCAGCTGCAACGCACTATTATTGATACTGTACAAGGAATTGAATTTCCTGGTTCTCCTAAAAAAAAATATATAGTGACATTTAGAGACATTAAGGGTTAATGAGTTCAAATTAGCCCACATGCAAACCTATTCAAGTCCTCCTGAAGGTACCATATGTCAATCGGATCACTTATTATATTGTAAATTTTGACATCATCAGCAAACATAAAAAATTTCGACTTCTGGACATAAATAAAAATGTCGTTAACAAACAAATTAAAAAGAAGGGGAGCTATATGAGTTCCTTGCGGTACCCCAGAAGTGGACGTAAATTCTCCAGAGACAAAACTAGAAATTTTTACCCTCATAGATCGATCTTCCAAATAACTTTAACCATTTAATAGTATTGTCCCTAAAACTGATCGCTTTTAATTTTGCGAAAAGAAAACCATGATCGATCTTAAAGGCCTTGGATAAATCAGTGTAAATCGAGTCTACCTGATAGCCTTTCTCCAAAGCCCTCAAAAGATCCGACTGGTAGATCAACAAGTTTGTCACCGTAGACCTCTCCCTAACAAAACCATGCTGTTCGCTTATTATTATCTCTTTACACATAAAACTAAACTGATCATATATAAGGTACTCAAAAAGCTTAGGCATGCTTGACTGGTTGCATACACTTCTGTAATTCTGTATATCCTGTCTATTGCCAGACTTAAAAATAGGAACCAGGAAACCACTCTTCCAAAGGACAGGAAATTCACAAAGATTAATTGACATATTGAATAACCTAGTTATGGGCAATGTAAGAGTGTAAACACAACGCTTCAGAAAGTAGTTAGGTATATCATCAGGCCCGGACGAGAGCTTATCCTGTAGATTACAAATGCCATCAAGCACTTCGGATAAACTAAACTCACTAAACAATACGTCTCCAGTTTTTTCAAGTCTGTAAGTTGGGACCGGAACGTTGCTCTTAACATATACTGTAGAAAAAAACTCAGCAAATAAATCAGCTATTTCCTGCCCACCACTCACAGACCTGTTACAATAGTACATTTCATCAGGTAGATCACCTGAGTGAGACGCACCATTCACACGGATTTCTATTTAGGTTTTCCTCAATTCTTTGGATATGCAAATGATGACACCTCTCCCATAATAAGCTACATATAGATCTTAAATTTGAAATATTTGTCGAATTGTTTGAAATACAACGATCTTTCGCATGCTGTGTGATATGACAAATAAAAATCATTAGTTTGTGCCATTGTCACTGTTTTCCACGAAATAGATGTTTTGATGAGTAAAACAAACCGTTTTCGAGAAAAATTTATTATTTTTCTTTGAATCCATATGTAAAAATGATTGATATACCAAGTTTATCAGGATAACTAATCAACTAAAAAAAAACGCATTTACACACACGGCTTTCAGCTCTAATGTGATTATTTTATTCTGCAGCGAACCGACGTTTGTGACCTCACGCCATCAGACCGTGATAGATTTAACGCTATCATGGACTAACATGACAAACAGAATAAAACACTGGCACGTCTCCGAAGAAGTCACATTTGCTGAGATAATTGAATTCCAGATAATGCTGAAGCCAGAGGTTAAACAATCATATAGGAACATACGCAAAACGAACATACAAAACTATACAATGAGTAGTTTCGGCGGTAGGATCCATGTGAAACATCATTGAATAATAATACTAGAGATAATTAGTACACTGCTTTTAGCTGTTTCAGAATAATTTAATGAGATATTTCTCTCTACATATGTTTCGGCTTGATGAGGCCTTTATCAAGAGTAGTTGTATACTGTACAACTACTGATGTATGGCTCCTGATGCTAACTACTCTTGATAAAGGCCTCATCAAACCGAAACATATGTAGAGAAAATATATCATTAAATTATTTTGAATCATCTAAAAGCAGTGTACTAATTATCCCTAGTATTATTATACAAAACTATGTTACCCAATTAACCGAAAGTTTAAACAGAATACCAGTATTGGCAACGTTGCCTGTGATATGTTTACATTTGTCAGTAACTTTAGTGAAAAATTCGGTTTTTTTTTCTTAAATTAATTAATGGAAAAGACTTTAAAGGTGTTTGTAAGCAAACGGATGTTGATGTACAAATGAAGATAGTGAGTTTCTGTGTGGAAATATTAACAAAACTTTACTGAAAACGTGTGGTCTTCTGATCAAGTACCAGGCGCTGTTGCCAACTCATGTGGAGCATTTTTCCTATGCCTGAGGAGAAGTAAACGTGGGTGATACTGAATGCATAAAGTGCAAGCAAAAGCAAAGCAAGAAGGAAAAAAATTACGTTTTTGCCTGTGATTCTTGCAGAACATATTATTGTGGAGATTGTTCTGGATTATCTTCATCTGAAATAAGATGCATGCCTCTTGCAGAACGACAACTCAAATATTTTTGTAAACACTGTAGAGAGAATGATTTTATAGAGTGTCTTAAAAACACAATTCTAGATAAAACTACAATAATTATTATAAATGATAAACAAATGATAATTGATATGCTGCAGCGACAAATAAAGGACATGGAAGGCACAAAATTATACGCAAGTGTTGCTTCTGCTCCTGCCCTGCAGCAACCATCAACACGACCTCATAGCCTAAGAATATCCCTCCGGTGCTTGTTAAGCCGAAAAATATGCAAGATGCGGAAGTTACTAAAGCCGATCTGCAATTAAAAATTAAGCCGAACGAGTTGAATGTTAGCATTAAAACTGTTAAGACTGCAAAAAAATGGAGTTGTGGTGATCAACTGTAGTAGCGAACAGGAATCCCAAAAGTTGTTGAAAACTATACAGGACCGAGACACCGAGGAAAAATACACAATGGAGCTGGCAGAAATGAAGAAACCAAGATTCAAGATTATTGCGACAACAAAAAATATGAACATGGAAGATATTACCAACTGTTTGAAACAACAAAACTAGTTTATCCAAGATGAGGATGACCTAAATATAACATTCATAAAGCCAATAAAAAACAACAAATCTATTGTTTTTGGCGAATGTTCTGGGGACCTGTTTGGCAGACTAATGGCATGTGGTAAGGTGTGTATATCATGGGAACGCTGTCCAATATACGAAGATACTCGAATACCTAGATGCAAGAAATGTTTTGCGTATGATCATAGAGAAGCTACTGTAAGAATAAACTTTCCTGTACTTACTGTAGTCTAGAGCACAAATCTGAAAATTGTCAAAAGGTCTTTAAAAAATGTTGTAACTGCACTCGAGCAAATGAGAGGTACAACTTCAATCAAAATGTTGAACATGAAATATTTAATGCAAAGATATAAATCGCAAAGATATAAATCGACTATAGACTACTATTCAAAGTAGTAGTACTCAAAGTTGTGGTCTTTTGTCTTTGTTGTTTCTTTTTATTGATAAAAATTATTTTTTATTTCTGGATTTTTTTATGGATATTGCTAATATTCTTGATTCACTAGAAACGGAAAATGATTTAGAACAATTGCAAAAAGTCTTAGAAGTGGATGACTTTAGGACCAAAGTTAAGGCCAACCAAAAGATTCTAGATATTTTGCACTTTAATGTATGTAGTGTTTCCAAACACTTTGATGAGATTCTAATATTTTTGCAAACTTGTAACCTACAAAATATTGACATTCTGATTCTGGGCGAAGCCAGAAACAATTGTTCACCAGACCAGTTTAATATCCCCGGATTTTCCACCTTCTTTAATAATAGTACGCTAAACCAAAATGATGGACTTCTGATCTTCATAAACAATAAAATTAACTTTGACATTAAACACACTAAAACAACGTCTTCACATGTCACCTTAACAGAGATTGGGTTTGAGATTGATAATATGTCTTTTAATGTTGTAACTTGTTATAGATCACCCTCCACTTCAGAACAAAATTGATTTAGAAAACTTCTTAGCTAACCTACAGAATGGAGATTTTACAATATTCTTGGGTGACATAAATATAAATATTTTGAACCATGATCTGGCTATTGCAAAAAGCTACTTGACCGCACTTATGTCTCTGGGATACAAGTCATATATACAGTAGCGTGCCGTGGGCATAAGGGCGGGAGGGGCGAGCTATTTCGAGGGCGCCGAATAATGAGCCATTTGCAGTTTACATTAGGAGGCTGAGGCGGGTTAGATAGAGGGCGGGGGGGGCATTCGCCCCCCTGGCCCCCTATACGGCACGCTACTGCATATATAAATACGCATACAAGAGTTACAACGGATACCAGGTCATGTATAGACCATATATTTGTTAAACAAAACTTAAACAATACCAATTTGAACCTATTTTCTGCAGTTGTTAATAACAATACAACAGATCACTACCCTATATATCTACAAATATGCAAAAGTATCCAAGAAAAGCCCTTTCAAAAAACCATCGTAAATTTCGATCATTTACGATTTGAAAATTTAATTAGTCAAGAGTCTTGGATTTCTGTTTTAACAAGTAATGAGGCAAATACAGCGTGGAACTTATTTTATAAAACTTTTATAGGTATATTCAACAAGTGCAAAACAAAAAAAGTGATAAAAATTGGAAAGCATGTCAAAATCAAACCTTGGATCACAAATGCTATTATAATTTCTATAAAACACTACCGTGACCAATAAAAGAAAGATTTAATTAAAAATAGGAACAATGATCTACTTATTCAGACATACAAAACATATAGGAATCATTTAAAAAGGATTATAAATGAAGCCAAAGCCAGATATTATCGCGAAATTGTAAATTGTAACAAACATGACATGAAAAAAATATATATAAAGTAATCAACGAAGCCACAAACACAAATAAAAATAAAATCAGTGACATTAACATACTAAGTAGCAATAAAAAACCGTTTATAAATACAAAACAGATGGCAAAATATTGTAATGAATATTTTACAAAGATAGGAAAACAAATGGCTGCCAAAATAAAAGTACCTAAAAAACACAATAGCTTTGAAAGTGGCCGCGTTACTCAGAACATGTTTCTAAAGCCAGTTCATAAAAACGAACTGATTTTACATATAGCGTCACTAAAAAACAATAGTTCTCCAGGGTTTGACGAAATTAGCACAAAATTAATAAAAGACCATCACTTATACATTATTAGTCCGCTTATGCACGTCATAAATCTAATCTTTCTTCAGGGAACTGTGCCAAATGACTTTAAAAAGTCTGTAGTGGTCCCAATTTATAAGTCTGGAAATAGAACAGATATTGGTAATTTTCGACCGATAAGTCTGATTAGTACTTTTGCCAAATTGTTCGAGAAATGTCTTAAAGACAGACTACTTAATTTTTTTACATCACACAAATTTTTGAATAAAAATCAATTTGGCTTCCAAAAAGGTGTTAGTACTAATCATGCTATATTTAAACTTGTTGATTCTATCAAATCTCACCTGGACGGACGCAGAAAGTGCCTGGGTGTCTTTTTGGACCGTGCAAAGTCTTTCGACACAGTGCCTCATAAAAAGCTATTGGATGTGCTAGAGCACTGCGGAGTAAGGGGCACTGTGTTGGACGTCTTTCGCAGTTATTTGGAAGACAGAACACAGCAGGTTAGAGTAAATAACATTTTGAGTGACTATCTAACGATCCATTTGGGCATCCCCCAGGGCACTGTTTTGGGGCCGCTCCTGTTTATCATATACATAAATTCATTACTGAGCAAAAAAATTAAAGGCTTAATTATATCATATGCGGATGACACAGTTTTGGTATTTACTGATGATAGTTGGGAGCGGGTAAAAACTAAGGCTGAACTGGGTATTGGAATGGCGAAGGAGTGGTTGGACTTTAGCGAATTAACCCTTAACATAGACAAATCAAAATATATTGCATTCTCTCTTACTGATGTGAACAGACCTAATTTCAACTTTTTACAGCTGAACGGAACAGGATTAAAAATAAATGAAGTTAATTATATCAAATATTTGGGTGTTATAGTTGATAAGAACTTAAAGTGGTCTAAACATGTTGATGGTTTGGTTGTTAGAGTTAGAGGGCTAGTCTTCAAATTTTATGAGTTACGTAAATTTATGAACAAAAGCTTACTTATATCCATCTATAAAGCTTTGGTGGAGCCTATTCTACAGTATGCTATAATGGTGTGGGGTGGTCTGTACATGAAATCTCTTGAACCTTTGAATGTGGTTCAAAATTATATTTTAAAAGTTATATTTCAGAAAGAAAAACGATTTCCTACTGAACAGCTCTATGACGACAACACTCTTAACATCAGAATGCTATACTTTTATAATATTTGTCTCTTTCTGTGCAGTAGCAATGACTTACAAACAAAAGTTGAGCACGCATATCAAACTAGACAAGTAACCAATCTAAATTTGATTGTTCCTTTTTACAGAAAGGATGGTAACCAGAGATTTATTACAAGCCTAGCCCCCAAAATATACAATTCCTTGCCAACTAACATAAAAAATATTTCTAAATATCATGCATTTGCCAAAAAATGTGAGCCACTCATCTACAGCAACTATAAAACATTTCTTGAACTGTTGTGATTCTCATTGCTTGTGTTGTGTGTGCTCTTGAAATTTTCTTAATTTTTTTTTTGTTTTTTTCCCTCCCTTTAACTTTAGTACATGGTACATGCAGGTCGTAACATAAACGTTATTTGACATTATTATAATATAAGAAACTAATTTTCCGACTAACATTTTTGCACATACAGATTGCCGGTAATGTAAGTGCAATAACCTATTTAAGTAGCTGAAATTGTAAATGTTGCAATTTATTGTATTGTAAAACTATTGTAAATTTTGTGAATAAACTGAAACTGAACTGAAAAAAATGAAACTTTAGAAAACATGGAAAAAATCGAACAAAGATGCGAAAAAGCATCATTAGAGCTTATGAAAGTTCTTGCCGCCTGATCATTGCACAAGGCAGGAACAAAAGCGGAGCTCCGTAGTGGAACCAGCAACTCTAGAACACCTTAGAAAAAGAGCTAGAGATGCTTCCAACAAAGCAAAGAGAACAGGAAACTGGAAACTATATAATTAACACCAGAAAACTTTTAAAAAACATGTCAGGAGAAAAAGAAAAGGGCAGCTAGAATCCCACCCAGCAACCTGGAAGTCTCAGGAAAGGGGACGGAAGTTATACTTCCTCTCAAGAAGAGACTGTCAAACTTTTGCTGGAAACACCTTTTCCTGACTGTGAAGTGGCCACATATGTGACACTACGTTTTTGGGTCATTAATTATAAGTAAGTTTTGATAGGCCCCGGTACTAGTCACGTTCTCGTACGTAGTACGAAAGGTAATATTTGTTGCGCGCTTGTTCCGTCGAAAGACGACGGGTGATTCTTTTCAGCGGCGAAGGGACAGGCCTTTTTCCCGAGGAGCCGTTCCGACGGGAAGTCGATATTGAAATTTGTTTTACGCTGATTTTTTTTGAAGCGGATGTAATCGGCTATTAAGTAGTTTAGTGCTATAAAATACCAGTAGCGAGGATTTTCGAAACGGTTTCCTTGGGTGAAGACGGTCATTTGAGCGTTTGGCGTTTTTTGGTGCTGGTTGGTTTTTGCCCTCCGTCTAAAGAGGTGAGTTTTCTTTACTAATAGCAAATGTTTTGCGTTTTTCGGGTCTAACTGTTTTTTATTGTATTATTTCACTTTTCATTCATTTCGGATCCGAGTAATTAAGCCAAATTATTTCGGTGTGACGTCATCTTAATTAAAGATGCTCTAATTAGTTAATTAAGTTAATAGTTCTTTCATTAATCTTAGATTATCCGTGTAACGTGACCAGAGCTATCACCATCAGTGAAATTTAAATAATTTTTGTGATTTAAATACATTTTTTGATTTAAATACTTTTAGTTTAAATATTTTTTCTGAAAGTGATTTTTAATTATTTATGATTTAAATCTTTCTGAAAAGTATCTTTGATTTTTGATTTAAAAATAGGATTTAAATCTTTCTGAAAGGATTTAAATCAGTAAAAAGATTTAAATCTTCAAAAAAATTTAAATCCTTGAACAGATTTAGATTTAAATCATTAAAAATATTTAAATCATTAAAATGAGTTTAACTATAATACAATACAGCAATAAATACATCCTAAGTGTTTTAGTTCTATGTTTATTTTGTATTTTGTAATAAAAATGTTTTAATGCGTGTTACTTAATTTTCTTTTTTAAATATTGTCACGAGTAGCTTAGGGGGTAGCGCGTTTATTTAAAGAATAACTTCTAAGAGAAGAGTCTCGTCGCGATTAGTACAATGACGGGGTCTCAATGCTTCCTTTAATCAACCACTGGATGTTCTACTCGTGAGGACACGCCTTGTTTAGCGTGCCGGGGGGTAACTGAGGTAGACCGGGATCGCGTTACGTGGGGTAAGAAGAGATGATAAAGTAAGCACGTTTAGTTTATAACAATAACAATGTATTAACGATAAAACTTTAACAATAATTATTGGTCAGAAAAAATGAGATTCTATTATACCCGATTACGACGGTGCGCATGTTTTCTCGATTTGAGGTACTGTTTATAGGTCTTTGTTTACTGCCTTATAATTTATAGTTTTTCTTAAGGGTTGGGTTTTATTTAAGAGCACTAAGAGCTTTCACTAAACTTCTTAACTGACTATTTAGACACTTGTCTTTCTCAACACTCTGAAACTTCTTGTCAAGACTTTACTATGGAGGTTGTGCAACCCCTGGCCCTAGCAGTCGTCAAGTAACTAACCGGTACCAGGTTTGGAAGGAAAGGAATGGAACCTAAAGCAGTCGTATGACTATCTTTAGGAGCGGATAGAACCCAGGAGGCAGTCGTCAAGTGACTAACCTTGGAAGCTGGAGGTGAGACTAAGTCTCCCGAACTGAGGGTTCGGTAGCGTATTTATATAAAACAAAGTGATGATCATTGCATGCATAAGGTTCAAAGTCGCTCCCGTGGATTGCTCGCGTTGTTTATAGTTTGCCTTTAATAACAATCTCCAAGTTCAAGTTCAAACTTGCGACAGGGTGATATTTGTTTAGCCGCTTATGCTTTTTAGTAGATTACAATATATATTGGCTATATGGGAAACTTTTGTATTATTGATTTCTTAAAAATAATATTCCCGATAATTTCGATGAGAGTTTCTGCGTCATAAAAAAAACCCTTACGAAGTAATCACTCTGAAATAAGCAAACAAAATACCATAGAAACCCTAGCTAAAATGTAAAATAGATTTTTCGGCCAGACAAATATTTCTAGGAAAAACTCATATAAAAAATAAAAAAAAAGTTAATTGAAATAATAGGATTTTGTCAAATTTCAAGTTGATTTTATTAAAAAGTAATTGCCAAAAAAAAATTAAAGCTTGCTTTTTTAATGGAATTTTTGACACATTGTCAAATATTTAAAAGCTGCTAGCATGCACATAATGAGCTACTTAGTATGTTTGATGTTGTTAGTGTGTTCATTTTAATTAATATAATCGGCTAACATAAGAAGTACAAAGTTACCAATTATGTGAATGCTAACGGCTTTTAAACATTTGACAATGTGTCCAAAATTACATTTAAAAAAAAAGATGGTTTAAATAACATTTTAATTTGGTTCTGTATGTTATTTTGACGTACCTATTTTAAGATTTTATTGTTTTTTAAAATTTAGATTGGGTGACGTCACATTTTTGTTTTTTTTTTCATTCAATTTATATAAATAACATTTTGATTACGCTCTAAGTGGTTTTTAATGGTACATAACCAACGACGTCAATTCGTTGTACATAACCAACAAAATGATTTAAATCTTTTTTACATTTTAGATCATTTTAGAAAGTATTTAAATGTTTTCTAAAGACATAAATTTTAAAAAATATTTAAATCTTTTGGAAAGATTTAAATAATTCCTAAAATTATTTAAAATGTAAAAAAGATTTGAATATAAAAAAGATTTATTATTTAAATCTTTCTTTATATACAAAACGATCTTTACTTTAAATCGTTTGTCCAAATGAAACGTATCTTTGGTCTTTGATTTAAGTTTTTTTTAATGATCTTAAACAGCTCTGGTAACGTCAAACTGATACGAGAGTAATTCAGGCTCCTGATTTCTATATTTGAATAAGTTAGTCGTTGTTTATTTCCTACTGGAATTTTATACAATACCCACTATATTATATACCTATACTATAGTACCCTAATCGCGAAAAGGTCAGAATTTGATAAATATATTTTTCTACGACTGTGCGTAAAGTACCAACTTCCTGAATGCCCAAATTTTTACAGCTATTTTTCCAATAGTTTAGCTACCGACGCCAAGCACAATTTTAGGAAAAACCTATTTCTTTTGCAACGAGGTTAATTTCAATGTTTTACAAAAGTTCGCGTAAGTAAGGCCCTGTAAGTTTAAAAAAAAACAAACTTACTTAAAAAATCAATGGAACAGGTACTTACAACAGGTAGAAAGTTATTGCCGATTCAAAAATGGGCAAGTTTAATTTGGCCTTTAGAGTATATTAAAAAGTGTATGTATATTAATTACAGAACTTTTTATTTTTCATATCATTTTGTTATAATTTCTACACAAGTAATTAATGGTATCTTTTTACAACAGCCACCATTTCACATTGTATCTTTTACTACATCACTTCATTCGTTTCCATTCATTGTTTATCCTTTTCATAATGTGAATGCTCCATAGCATATCTTTTATAAATAAGAAGGACAAATGTCTGAATTTAAAAAATGTAAGTGCCTAATGTTAATTTTCCATCATAGGACTGCATGCAACAAAATGGGCCCTATGTGTTTTTTAAAATCTTCCGAACATAGTAAAGGCTTAAGAATACTAAAATGATTCTAGAGTTTAAATTTGTAATTATTGGGTTAATTTATATATAGCCAAAATTGCAGGAAATCTATAAAGCAAAATTGGCACCTAAAAAAATCCTTGTCTAAACAATATGCTAGAGATCAACAAAAAGCATGTTTCTATGATTAAATATTAAAGTTTTCATTTTTGCTGTTTCCTTTCTTTACGAAAAAGCGAAAAGGGATTTTAAAAGTAAAGCCAACCATAAATCTGAGAAATGAAACATGCACAGGATGAAATTAAAGAGTTTTAAAAAATATTAAGGTAAAACGCCAGTTATTGACACTCTTCCAATGATTGGCACTTGCTTTCATTACATATTTATTTAGGAAACCCAAATGACTTAAATTTAGATCGATTATAGATAATTTTTCCTTGAACAATTGACAACGTTGGCCCTATACACATATTCTTTAGGGCCCCTCTTGCGACAAAATATTCGTTATTTTATCGACGTGTTTGTGTAAGTTCATTGTGCTTAACCCTTAACTGGTATCGTGGGGTAATTTGACACCCCAGCAAGGATTTTTTTTTAAATTACGCATTTTAAATTAATATTGCTCTTTCATGTTTCAGCTATTCTCCTAACTCAGTGTTATCTGTGGAAGTGTGATCCGTGCTATTGCTGAAAAAATACCGTTTTTTTTCAAAAACCGAGATTGGGGTGTGTAAATACCCCACCATACCAGTTAAAGTGTTCGATTTTACTTGGAAATTTGAATGTCGCGGGCGTCGCGGCGACCTCTTACTAAAAGTAAACTAGAAAAACAGGTAAAAATGATTCTTCTTATTGGTAGTTTATCATGTTTATTACACACTCGTTGATTAGAAGTATTTTAGAATCAGAAAAACAATATAGTTTATTAGAACTTTTGGTAAAAATAAATTGTCAATGACACCCCTGCCAGTTTTTTAGCTTATCTATCGAATGACTGATTTTTATTGCAGATAATAAGATTGGACCCTTAACATTGGCCTTCCATTGAAAATTTATAGATTTTGGAAGATTATCAAATTTTTTGGTTGTTTTTTCAAAGAACATATAATTTAGAATAGTGCTCGTAGCGTTTCAAGGATGACGTTTTTATTTTTTTGTATGGAAAAACATTTTGGGTTTAAATGTATTTAGTGAATAAACTAATGTTAAATTAATATTTAAAAATAAAAATATTCATGAAAAAACCGTATTTGAATTTTTCTTCATATTATAATTTGGGGTGTCAAAGTACCCCACGATACCAGTTACGTTTTGTGAAAATACGATACCAGTTCAGGGTTAAACAAATTGCTAAGGTGGGTAAAAAAAACATTATTTTAAGTTTCCATCTCACAAAATTTATTTTCTGGAGCTGATCAGCCTAATTAACGTATTTCATAACACACGGAAGAATAAACAGTGTACATAACCCCTTCAGAAGTGTCGATGACTGGGCTACAAAATACAAGTAAATACAATAAGTGACATTCCCTGTTAATTCTAAATTTTGCATTTTATAGCATAATGGTTTATGTATTATCTAACATTGTTACCAATATAAAAATTATTTTATTGATCAGTTATCCGACACGATGTCAATTAATGGAGGGTAAATTGGTGGAATGAATGGAATATTGTTTGCAGATCTTGGCACCCAAAAAGAACTATACACCCAATCAAATGGTTCATGCTCTAGATCTAGTTCAAAAAGGGTGAGTCTTCAATGGGACCAGCTGTAAGTTTTAGGAAAGATATTTTGCTTTGCTGTTTGCTGGATTGTACATTTGTCAAAAATTCACTACTCAATATCAAAGGTGCAGTTGATTGAGTATAATTAATTAAGAAAAATCTCAGGCGATATTATTTTGTAGATGGAAGACCAGGTAAAAAAGTCGCATTTTAACAAGTGCTCCTCAGGAATGGCATATTGGTACTTCTGAAACTGGTTGGATGTGTGGTCCAACATTTTACGGTTATGTAACACATACATTTGTCAGAATTTTACTCTTTTCTCCAATTTCATTCAACTATTTTGCAATCCTTGTGAAATTAATTCTTTGCTTAACCGTAATAATTGTGAAATTCATTCTTTGCTTAACCATTGTACTTGTCGGTAGTAAAATAGATGTTTTTAAAAATAACTTTCGGCGTACGAATTACCTAAGTGGCGTAGTCGGTAGGATTGTACGGCAGTGCATTTCGGGTTGTTTTCGAATCACTGAAGCCAGTTTGCCTACTTGGGTTTCAACCCTCAAGTACAATTAGAATTGAAGAATCTACGACAAGACAACATCACCCTAGAGAGCAGTTCCAGTCCTTGGCATCGCAGAATCTCAAACACCACTCGCAGGGCAACGCAAGAATCGGGAAAGGAGTGAAAACTACGAAAAAGTAAGTGCCATTTCTTTTTGCCCCTCCTAACCCTCAATGGCTAGGGATAGCTAAGGCAGTGTATTGCTCACACAAAAAATAATTTTAGGAAATCTCCGCAGGAGAATTGCAGTCTATTGCACATTAATTTTAAGTTAAATAAATAACTTTTAGAAAATCTCCGCAGGAGAATTGCAGTATATTGCAGACATTAATTTTAAGGAAATAAATAATTTTTAGGAAACCTTCGCAGGAGAATTGCAGTCTATTGCAGACAATAATTGTAAGTGAAATAAATAATCCGCAGGAGAATTGCATTCTCCTGCGGAGATATCTATTGACACAAATATTTTAAGCTGAAATCAATAACTAACTATTTGAAATCTCTTTTATACTATAATTGAAATAATTAAGATAAGTAACAAATAAATTGTTCTATTATTAATGAATGAGCTAGAAGCACTTGCGGAAAGTTTTAATACATATTTAAATTTTAAAAAAGCGAAAATAGTACCGCAGGTACATCAAATAACATGCCGAAAGAAAATTGAAAATCAAGAACAAATCGATATGGAACCATTTCCAAAACCCCGAAAATCACGTTCCGTTATTTTCGAGTCTTAAGGAGGGAGGAGTTACGTAATCACGATTCCAGGAGAACCGCAACCTAAGCCCGAGTCAGCGGAAGATTACGAAGATCCGATGAGCTTCGTCAGCAAGCCGTAGTTGATAATTTTATGTTTAATAATTGTGAAATTCATTCATTGCTTAACCATTGTACCTGTCAGTAGTAAAATAGACGTTTTTAAAAATAACTTTCAGCGTACGAATTACTTAAGTCTGGAGAATTGAGAATGGAAAAAAACTAAAAAAATATAAATTTGCTTCTGTTTTTCAGAAGGCATTAGATTATATTAGGCTAGAAACAATAAAAATGATTTTAGAGTCTGCTTTATGTTCCCTTAACGTAGATAACGATAATTTTAACAAAATTTCCACTAATAGAAGATGTAAGCCTGGAAAAACGATTGAAGACAAAATTGGACACACACAAAAAAAAGGCAGCTGAATTTTGATTTTTTTTTTGTGAAAATGGCAATCAGTGTGAAATTGAAGATGCATCACATTTTATTGTTGCAAAATCTCTATAAAGAATCCAGTGAAAATAATCAAGAAACATCGCAAGAAAATAATCAGGAAACACCACAAGAAAATAGTCAAGTAGTAGCATAAGAATACAATCAAGAAACGCCATAACAACATTATGAAGAAATACCAAAGCAAATGGAAGGATCTGTTATAGAAGAAAAATCTGAAGAAACTAAGAAGAAAACCACTGCCGATCCTGTGCCTGCAACTGCCTGTGATCTTTCTCTATTTTCAACTTTTCATAATACATGTTCCTTCACAGCAATCCCATCACCTTCATCTAATTACAATTTGCCATTTGATGTCCCATCGCCCTTCAAAGAAGCCTTGTTTTGGCCTGATAACATTGTTAGAATGCAAAAACGATACTTCAAAAAAAAAAGATACCGTCGGTGGTCTAATCAGCAGCATGGCGCAAAACTACCACAGCAAAACAGAACAAGAGAAGTTGGGAAAAATTAAGGCAAAAAAAACCAAAGCAATATTGAGACAAGAAGACAAAATAAAATAGTCGAAATAGCTAAAGAAGTTTTTTTTTGCGAAAGTGGAAATAAAATGAAGACACTGATAGAAATTTTAACAAAAACTATATATCTGTGATATAAGTATTACCAAACATAATAATACTAAGGATAGTATTATCTTGCTGAGATTATATGGATGATCTGTTGTAATGGAAAAAAAGAGATTGTTTAAATTAAATGAAAAGGATGTGTCTGACATTGGAATAATAATAATAATTAAGAAAATGCCATTTTTAAACAAGATAAATGTAGGTGATAGACTTAAATATGAGTTTTCAGGATCTGCTGAAGTACATGTTGGCTTAATGTAATTTAAAACTTGGTTTCTATTATTACTTTAATCTTAAACATAATGTATTATTTTAGTAATTATTTTGTTTAACCCACCATCCAGGTTTTTTTTTTTAATTAAGGTTTGAAAGTTTGGTTTTTATAAACCATTTATTTTGCTGATACTAAGCAAAAATGTTAAAACATGTTTTCTTGAATTTAAATATAATTGTATTTGTCACCACTGGGGCATCAATTATTTGTTAAAAAAAGACCATAATAAAAATTAGTTTTTTATTCGAAATAAAACCTTTTGCTGCTGTAGTTATGCAAATCTTAATCAACTAACCTTGTAAGATTATTATGGTATAGGTAAGATAAAATAAACAGTTGATTTAAGTGGAATACTTATTAGAAATTGAAATACTGGCTCTAATAGTGTCAATAACTGGCATGATAGACAACATAATTGTTTAAAATACAAGTTTCTCGCTCTAATTATAGAAATCTAATGACTATAGAACAGAAAAAAAGAAAATTTTTCCTAACCTTTCCTGACCATGATTAAATTCCCTGACTTGCCCAGATCACTGGGTAACCTGATAATCTATGAAGTTATTTAAATATTTTACATTTCTAGCTTTTATTATGTAAATATTGCTTCATTACTTTCTTTCCTGGAACAAGTCCCTGAGTTAGCCCTGGCCGTTTTCTTTTCTTCTCACTCTTGTCCACTGCGAATTTGGAGTCTTCACCAATGGCTTCCGATTCTTCAGATGAAGGATGGTTTAATACAACACTACAAAAATACACAGAACATTTTCTTTCAGCATAAATAACTGAAGAATGATGATTTAGGTTAGTTGTTAGTTATGTTGGTTAAAAAATCTCAAGATTTGTAGTGGGTCACATCTAGGTGCAAATGGCTGAAATAAGGCCAAATGAAATTTGCATAGTTTTAGTCCTAAATTATTATGGAATTTTAGATATTGTTTCCCACCATATAGCTTGTAGTGTTGCTATAGATTTGATCGCAGGATACATGGAAAAATGGCATATTAAGACAGATCAGAAAGAACTGGATAGTCAAGCATATCATGAAAATATCAACTGGCTGCCAGACTACAGTTAAATTAAAATGTTCAAAATAAAAATTCCTTCTATTTTAATGAATTATGATGAATATAGCTCGTATATTTTAACAGTTGTTATATTAGGAAATACCAACCCAAACTAACTAAAATACATATGTAGATTATTAAGTACCTTGAATTAGGACCACTATAATGGCATACAACACTTTGGCTTCTTGCAGTTTCCACTTCTGCATCTAATTGCTCTTGGGTTTTTTGTAAATCTGAATCGTGGGCATATTTGCAGTTGTGTCCAAACCTACACCGCCCTTTTCTATAATTCCAACAAATTTTTTTGCCTAAAAAATAATTCAACTGATATTCTGTTTAAACTCGAGTCAATTAAATAAAATATGAAGAGAGAGTTTCAAACATTATATTTTAGGCTGTACCAACTTGTCAAAAATGATTTCATTGCATTTCGTAATTAACTCTATGTTTGACTTATTACTGAGTTCAGCATTCACTTAAAATCTATTTCCAAACATTTCATATTTTAGTGTTGGAAATTCAACAACATTTATAGACTAAGATAAGATCAATCAATATTTTCTTTATTCATTGGATAAGATAGAGGTGTTCAGTAACATTTCATATACTCATTCCTCAGTCATTTTAGCTAGGAGCAGCTTGGAATAGGATTATTATTACTTATGCTCACCTAAAAACTTAAGATATTGAAACTAACTAGGTGCATTATCATATACATATCTTACCATTTATGACAATAGCATCTTTGGTATTAATCATTTTAACATGTTTCTGCAAAATGGCTTCTTTGGCATTCTCTGCCTCAAGAAATGGATTCACAAACACTGACATTGAAGTGTCTGGACCTTCAGTATTTGTGTCACCACTGAATTTTGGTGTAGGCAATTTGAACATTGGAGCAGGTATCTTTTTTTCTTCTCCATTTGATGCTGGCTCTGTCTTTATTTCTGTTTTACTAAAAAATATGACAGCTGACCCATTTTTTGTCTAATTTACTCTACCAATGGCAGACACTTTTTATTAAAAATGCAATAATAAAACAATGAGACCCAATAAACATTTAGTTTTGAAAGCTTTTACTTACATTACCAGCAGTTCGTTTTCAACAGATGACACTGAACTATCGGAATCACTTCCATAATCAGCTACTAGAGACATTCTGAAATGAGGCCACTTTAGCCCCTTTGCAAGGTAAGTATGTATAGGACAATATTGCCAATGTGAAATAACTGTTATCAGTGTTCTCCAGAAATATGGAGTGATCAAATTGAAAATAATGAAATAAATGGCACCATTATATATCGTATATTATGTTGAAAACAGTAAATATACTATTTTTCTATTCACAGCCTCTTTCTCGCGCACTACTCCATAGGAAAATATTCACAGTCTCGTCTCGTCTTGTACACAAAACATCCGGGTAACGTACTCCTGCTAAAGAGATATATGCAAGTTAATTAGATAAGTTAGTAATCCTCGGCCTTCTGGCATTGTCTTTGCAAAATAAGGCTTCTGAGTTACTTTTCCCTTTTCCTAGTTAAGTATTTACTTACTATTTACATCCCATTTTCATTTATTTTTACCACTGACAGTTGACAGTGTTGACACTGATTTGACTTTTTGCCATTCTTCTTTTTTGAAGTCCTTGGCCTTATGACAATTTAGTAGGGATGTGCAAAAATATCCGATTAATCCAATTTTGGTACTTCTTAACCAGTATTTGTTTTTTCTTTTTGTCATGAGTCAAAGTTAGACTTAAATCGCATACCACTATATTACACTACCAATGATACTGAATTAAAAATATTAAATTTTATTTGGTCATAAAAAGGAATATGAATAGTTTTGCGTACTTTGTTATCATGGATACCAAAATCATACAGACATTCATGGAAATGAGATAGCATATCAACTTGCCAATATCGGTAGAGCTCTTCCATTTCACTGGATATCAAATTTGACAAATATGATCTAATGGAATATATTAAACAAAATACCCAAAAACAATGGAATTCGGCATGGAAAGTGTCCGCTCTAACTAAAGTCGGATATGGTATGCTACGATGCAAATGGAATTCCCATTGAAGTGAGTCCTTGGTACAAGAATATAATATATGTAGACAGAAGACACATTACCGCAATAATTCGAATGAAAACTGGACATTCTCGTCCCATCTCATATATCCAAAATTGACAAATAATAGAAATTCTGAGTGCAATACCCCAGATAACCCAAAACAGATGCGTAAGCAGCTATTTAAATGCGTGCAACAAACTTCGCAGGCGAATGACTCATGGTCGTAAGTGGCTTGAACAGGTTTTGGCTACCTACAATTTAGTGCGGGCCCGTATAGAAAAAGCGTTCTAACTCGCAACACAACCACAAGCGGAATAGTACGGAGTCATATTCAATCTCATTTTTTAAATTAAATTATAAAATTAGTTTAATTGTGTAAGTGCCATGTCTGGTGCCTGCATTCCTGTTGTCCAAACAGAAGCACTGGCGATAAATCTTTTTCCATGTGCCCTAAAGACCGAGAAATGCATGTCTTGTGATTTTTACATGTCAAAGCAAGTTATTTATATATTTTTCTGCCCTGAAAATAGACAAAACCGCACTAACAACTGCTCTTAAAAACTGGACATTTCTCACGTTTATTCGGGTATTAAGATTAAAGGGCTTCGTCTCCGTTTTAGAGCCTCGCCCTCAGAGGTCCCATTTCCAGATCTCTAAAAAAGGGGGTCCAATTTTAGAGCTTCACGCCCCCAGGAGCTCAACTGTAGAGAATGGGACTCTCATACCAGGGGCCCACGTTTATGGCTTGTGGCCCAATTTTAGGGCTTCGCCCCCGGAAACTCCATTCCTAAATCTGCAAAAAGTAGGACTTTCATACTATAGGCCCCAATCTAGGGTTTCGTCCCCCTGAGGCCTCATTTTAGGGCATCGCCCCAAGAGGGGATATTCCAAAGGTGTCAAATATGAGGCTCCCACGCCGAACCAATTTAAAAGCTTCGCCCTCCGAGAGCCCTATTTTGAAATGTGTGAAAAATGGACCCCGTACCAGGGGCCCCATTTCAACGAACCCCAATTTAAGCCTTCACCCCCGTATGTTCCCTTTTCCGAATATGTAAAAATGGGTCCCCCGAGGGAAGGCAAAGCTATAAGAGGAGGCCGCCGCGGTGCGCCGGTGAATGGCGCCTTTTTCCAAATATGAAAAGAATAACTCCAAAAATTAAAAGCGAAACCCTAGAATGAGGGACGACACCCTAAAAGAGCGCCCCGGGTAGGGCGTTGTCCCAGCCCTGGCATCTCAATACCTACTCATCAACTAGTTTCACAAATTGCTGTAGAAGTGTTTGTATAGTCTTTGTAAACTATAAATTTTAATTTAAAGACAAGATGCTTGATATATTATATTATAATAAGTATTATATAATATCAATATTATTTGCAGTCGTAGGAAAAGTATAGTATGCACCGCGTGTGAAAATCACTTTTTACACCCGTGTGATTTATGATATGAAGTATTATTTTCCACATTTATTGAACAAAATACTATTCTACCACACTCCCAGTGGGGCACCCTGTATGTAGCAGTCGTAGAAAAAGTATAGTCTGCTACACGTGCTGAAAGGACTTTTCACACTCATGGGATTAAACCAATATACCATAATGATACTCACATAAATAAAATTGGTTATTGGTGCGGCCAGCCCTTTACTAATTGCCAGCCGCAGGTTTAAAACTACTTTGTGCGGGTAATTCAATTCCGCGGATAGAGGCATCATAAAACGACACGAAAGCGAGATTCGATATTGTATGCGCTTTCGGATCTGTAGTTGGATTATCTGGGGCAATACGTCACGGGAGATCTTCAATATGTTCTTTTGAATGTCCCTTTGTGGACGAAGATTTGTATCAGGAATTGATAAAAGTCCTGTTTAGTCAAATCGCTTCTCTCTAATATCAATAATAACTCTATAATATCTCTATACACGTAATGGGATATCTCTTGAATAACAAAGTCCAATTGTAAGAAATTACCGCAGTCACATACACCTACATAATAAAAATTTTTGGTATTTTTATCTTTCGATTTTTTCTTTGTGCGTCGTTTTTTCAATTGTTTCTTTTTTTAAATTTGGGTTAGTTTTCTTGGTTTTGTTTGGTTGCGCCCCGGAGCGACCGTAGGGCATTGCATGAAGTAAAAAATGCAAAAATACAAATGTGAACCGTAAATAACGCATGTGATGCACTCGCAACTCTGAAGCCCTGTGATGTGGTACGGGCAACGTCTTGTTATTTATATCATTATTTCACGGTTTGTTTAACGCCATACTGACAAAGACACTGATTGGATGGCGGCAATGGATGTTGTTGATAGCCAGGTTAATTCATATATCTACGGGTATATGGGTTAATTGCAACTTCCTCTTCGTTCTCGGTTGAAATTCAAACAACGGTTGAATCAACACGTGTCTGGTATCGCCTCTCCGTCGCCATATTGGGTGGTCCGTGACAAACGGTCAGGGACCGTTTAGGCTCCCAGAGGAAGAATCTAATGTCATAGCCAGGGTGGTCTGTGCTGTTTCATAGATATTTAGCCAGAATAAATACCCATTCACATCGGTATCCAGGCCGGGGTCAGCCGGATATTGCCGTGGGACCACGGCCGTTCATATATTTTAGTTGTGCACAAGAGTCGGGAATCTCCAGGGGCGCAGGCCCGTCATTCTGCAGGTTTCCACCGCAAATACAAGGCCCTTCAAATTGGAGGAACGTGTAACACAAGCAGAAGGGTAGCTCTGCATCTGTCTAAGCACCGGAAGAGGGGTGTGCTGGCGAATTACCCGTAAGGAGCAGATCCATTTGTCCTCCGGGGCCGGGGATTTCAATTTGAAAGAATAAAGAAAGAAAATGGGTTAATTGAATTGGATTAATATAGTCTGCCTAGAGATGCACAAAATTAAAAATGTATGGATACGTCGAAAATCGATGCAAAACAATATTTTAAAATAATTTTATTTAAAAAAATTAAATAAAATTAAGTCATATATCAGATGCGAACAACAACCAAGTAGAGTCGAATCGAGAGCCAAGACGCAATAACGATCTAGGACTTCTAGAATCAATTATTTCAAATCGTTTTTATGAAATACGAGGAATATGCCCAGTGGCGTAGCTAGAAATGTCGGCGCCGGAGGGCAAACCTATCCGCTGGCGCCTAAAACAAACCTATATTTTGTGTAATTCGCAATTTAGTCAAAAAATAATACATCATAATATTAAACGTATATTTTTGAAGTGAAAATTTCTTTAGGCGCGTTTTGCGTTTTTTCCTGGGTATTGAATTCAGTAAAACCATCACGCGTCACGCGTCACGCTCGGAGCCATCACGCTCGTATATGTATGGCATGTTCCCGTATAGGTAGAGGGCTGAAATTTTCAGG
>MU183574.1:300657-323197 GCA_016904865.1 Pissodes strobi
ATATGTATGGCATGTTCCCGTATAGGTAGAGGGCTGAAATTTTCAGGGGATGTAGCTAGCCGTGGTAAAAAGAAGTTCCTAGACATAAATGGGATCTCGTCCCCCTCCCTCCCACCCTCCGTTTGGCCAAGGGAGGGGGGAGAAGGAAAAACTTAAATTATTGATATCAGGAGAACGGGAAAAGGTATGAGTTGAAATTTTTATGGTAGGTGCGCCGCATGGGGGGGGGGGCACCTTAGACCATACGGGGGAGACCGGGGCTCTAATTTAAGGGAGGATTTTGGGGAAAAAACCGTTTTTCGCGCGTATCTCTGCAACGAAGGCTCGGATCGAAATTCTGACAAACGATGACTCCGCTTTTTAAAGTTTTCACTTCTATCGTGTGGTCTTAAGCACACACAATTTTTTTTTTGTCTTTGAAGTCGCATGCCGCCTTAAGTCTAGTTCTCAGAGCTTCGACTGTCGCCAGCTACACTCTCTCTGGCCAATAGGAGACAAGGAACGTCAGAACCCCTAACCCCCTCCACAGTGTCGCCGGTTTGTTGTCGCTGCAGTTGGTTTGAATCAACCTCACTTAATTTTCATTGGAGATATTGTGTATATGTGATGGTTGACATCATCGTGACGTGACAGCTGTCGCTCGACTTTCAAAAGGCAAGGAGTGGGGATTGTCGCGGGCGACAGTCGAAGCTCTGCGAACTAGGCTTTACGCAGCTTTTTTACAAATTTGCATGCACCAAATGCCCCCGCGCAGGGATATTTCTTTTTCATTCCACGTAGAATAAATAATAAATACCATGACACAAAATGTATTGGTTGGATAAAAAGTTTAATACATATTTTGGTCTTTGATTGTATTATATTGTAATTAATTTAAAAACTCAGTAAAGCTCATGAGCATTGTTAGCATTAGCATATTTATAAATTCGGAGCGCCGGCGCCTAATTTCTCTTGGCGCCGTGGGGCCTTGCCCCCCCATGCCCACCCGGTAGCTACGCCACTGAATATGCCACACCCGAAACTTAAACAATAAAACTTTTCAAACGCCCAAATTTGTATTTATTCTTGCTTAAATAAAGGGTGTCTTACTTGCACCAAAAATAAGACTAAAACGGAGTTTTATCCACAATACCGAAACAGAATTATTGCACTCGACGCGCGTTTCGCTAACCATGTTAGCATCATCAGTTTTAATCATCTCCTGATGATGCTAACATGGTTGGCGAAACGCGCGTCGAGTGCAATAATTCTGTTTCGGTATTGTGGATAAAACTCCGTTTTAGTGCATGTTGCCGAAAGTTCCAAACCCCAACATAACCAAAAATAAGAGTTAAGAAAATTGTTACAATAATCGTCGAAACAAGCAATTAGCTGATTATATACACTCGAAAATTAAACAATAAAACTCGTAGGAAAAGCACATTCCTGGACTCCTGTGTTGCTGGCCTCGGCTGCGCCTCGTCCAGCAACTACCACAGTCGTCCAGGAATGTTTTGCTTTTCCTCCTAGTTACACAATATACTATTGTTACAAGCATTGTTAGGCGACAGAATTTTGCTCACCACATGACGTAGCTATATTTAAATATCATAATATCTTGGATTTATTGTATCCTTGATTGTATCATGATTTATGCTCATTTTCGCATGAGTACATACATAAACATAAAAGTTGGGACCCCACAAGAAAATCGATGTTTACATCACTAATACACGTGAGCAGAGTACAAATTATACCGTGAGCTCTGGGCAAGTCCAGTGACTCGCGAATTACTCACTGACTTCTACAAGATACCTATGGAATTACCCCCACCCCCCATCTACTACTCACTAGTCACTACCATACCTACCTAGTAGTGCATACTGCAATTCTGAATTTCCAACCTTTTCTAAAATTTTGGTTGTAATTTTTATTTGCTTTGGTCACCTAACTATCATATTTCTTGGAGTAATATTTGAAGCACTTGGCTCATCACCATTGGATTTCGAATTTGAATAGTTAAAAATATAGAGATCAGATATCATACCTTAATGTAAACGAAATTAAATTACCCGTTAATAACTTACGTTAGTCACATTTCCCTAGTCCTAGAAAGCTGAAAGCTAGAATCACCAGAATATTTACAATCATAATCACCAACAAAAATCGCGAGTGCTAGGTGAAAAAGGATGAATTCATTGGACTGCATCAGTGCACCATATGAAAACTAAAAACTGATAAAAGATAAAAGCACAATCAAATTTACAGAAAAAAAGAAACACAACCGTTACGCGATAGGAGAAAACATTCTGACTGTACTTCACTGTACCATCCATAATATCAAATATCAAAGTCATTGTTTATATACATTTTCTTATAAAGACAATGTCAAAATGAAATCTAGGGGATTCCCTGGCAGTGTTGCCACATAACTTTGATTTAGGGTAACAGGTCGATTGCTAAAAAGTAAGATTTCTGAAAATTGTAATAGATTGTTTTTTCCGTGGCTTGCTACAAATGCATAGGGGCAATCCGTAATTTTCGTCATAAAAAATGTCATATTATATTTTGTTTAATAAAGGGATTAAAGTTGATCAAAATAAATACAATTTTTTTTTGAATATAATATCTTTTATCTATGATACAAAATTCATTTAACCATCAGCACCATCTGTCAATTTAGCGCCATCTAATGATAGAAAAAGGGAGGATCAACTGTTTTTATTTAACATTTTAAATAAAAGCTAAAAGCATTGCTTAAGGAGAAATTGTATAAACAATGACAAAAGTAAATCAAAATATGTATGTCATGTAAGAGTAAAGATAACACTCGATAAAACTAAGACAAAAGACAACCCTAAAAAGTGTCGACAATGTGATGCCAAGTGCCAACAAACGAAACAGAAATGGATATATTCGAGGTTCGAGTTGGCATCTCGCTATCTCATTCTTTACTTATTATGATTCAATACGGGAGGGCAATATAGCAAACAAGAAAACAAAGACCAGGTTGCCGGTAAACGGAACATGAGTGATTTAACAATTTTGACATCGCCTAGTGTAGTGGCAGGAAAGTGTTTTCCCTGGCCCTTACCAAAAAAGAGGGACGCGCAGCGCTGTCTCTTTCTCTTCCGTCTCTCTCTCGCTCTCACAGCTCAACGTGAAAGTGATAAAATCAAATTTGGAAATTTGCGCTTGTGGATAAAACGGCACAAAATGATTTGCCTATAACGATTACGATTTATTATTAGCTGTTAATGACTTATTATCAGCTACCAACAACCAACCACGATTATTATGGTAGATTTTGGTAATTAGCAGGCATTTGGCAACGTTGAGTGGCCTTTAATGCTTGTATATCCAGTTGCATATTTATCGGTGAATTAACCTAAAATTTGGAATATTTCCTGATCCCTGATCCTGCTTATGTTACCTACTTAACAGGTGTTTAGTTAATGCAGATAAAAATTGAGTAAACACGACTAAATACAATTAGATTTTATCATATCTCTTATCTACATCATAAGACACGTATATGAAGATAACGAGGAATTAAATTAAAAACAGATATTCTATTTATTTGTAAATCTCTCATCACAGGAGTGTGATTTCAAAAGTTTGATTTTTTTGAAAAGTTTAATTAAGTACTAAGCAAATATGAATCTCTCGTGTAGTTCTAGGATGATAAAGTATTTAATGTTTGGCTTCAATCTATTCTTTGTGGTAAGTTTTAGCAATATTTTTCTTGCCATATTGTTGAAATAGGTACAGCTATAACCATTGTATAATTTTTTTATACAATGCTATAACCTATCTTGCTCATTAGATTTGCAACAGGTGTCGGATCTCGCAACAGGTGTAGTAGCTAGTAGCACGTTGGTTTGTTATACTCTGGTAGCACTTCGTAAGTGACATTGAAAAATATTCTATCAGTGTGTTATGAAAGTGTTAAACATACAACACCAAATTAATATGATAACACCCAGTGAAGACAACCAGTTTTTAAACATACAGTACCGCTGCGACCCTCTAAGAATATCAAAAAATCAATGCGTATGTTATAGGTAAATGAAAGCACAAACTCCAGTGCACGCATTCAAGGGTCATTTAAGATGGATTTATATCAAAGAAAAGATCCATTTGGTATATTGTTGAGTGTAAAAAGTGCTTTTTATATGTGTTGTAAGTACAACTATTACCAATTTGTTTGGAAATACCATACAATATCCAGAAGTGGACTAATCTTGAATAGATTATAAAGCAGACAGAATTATTATTGACTTAAACTGTTATAATTACAATATAATTTTCAACTCCTTCACAGCGAAAAATATAAAAAGCACCATCTCACAAAAAACAATCCACAATAAACATTGCTTATCCAGATTTTATGCACCTAGATGCTGACAGAACATCTGTACCTATTGCTAGTTTCCATAATTTGCGATTAGGTATCTGCACTAGCTTAACAATAGAAGTAGGTAAACTAATCTGATGTAATCAAAGTAAACTACAGTAAAATAAAATAAGTTAATTCAACCATTAAACCAAACCAAATCACTCGTCATTCAGATGAGAAGCCTTTCAAATTATTGTTGGTTTCTTAGTCTAATATGGTAATATGGTGGTCTGTAGTAAGTTAAATATATTAATAATAATAATAATAATAAGCCTTTATTTCCAACAGGCGTATTGCCCAATAACAGGAAATTGATAAATAAACAGTACAATCATGTTATGCATGGAAAAAAAAAATAAAATTATTAAATTATATAATAATACCTAATAGGTACTTAATAATAATAAAAAACCATAAAAAACAAATGAAAATAAATCTAGTTTGTGATATTAATTCCAATTCTGGTAATACCGATCAATCACTGCACCAACGATCGCACAAACAGGGGAATCATTTATATCGGTCAAATGACAGATTTTATTAAACAGGGAGCACATTACATATAGGGGCGATCTAAACAATATATTAGAGCGAGGTGTAGGCAGAAAGAAGGCTTGAGGATGTCTATTGTTAAGTCTGGGGACCAGGAACGAAAGGCTAGAAAGAAGCACAGGACTATCAATCAGACCATTAAGTATACCATGTAAACATTTTATTAGAAAGATATTTCTTCTTAACTGAAGTGGTACTAGATTAAAACGGTCCAAGAGCAGACGATGGCTACACCCTCTAACTGGATATGTACCATCCAACCTATAAGCCAAATACTTAGCAAATCTGCGCTGAACAGACTCGGTTAAATCAATATGGCATTGATATAGAGGGTTCCATATAGTGCAGCCATACTCTAATTTTGACCTAACAAAACAAAAAAACAGTAATTTAAATGTAGCTTCGAGAGTAAAGCTTTCAGAATTTCTAATTATGAACCCTAACTTTTTCAAAGCTGAACTTACAATGTTGCTAATATGGGGTATAAAACTAAATTCGGCGTCGAAGGTAATGCCAAGGTCAGTAATCTGGTCAAGTCTATTCAAAACAGTATTGTCAATGAAATAGTTGTAGATGATAGGGGACCCTGATCTGGAATAACTAACCACACTACATTTAGCCGCATTCAGTCCCAGCCTATTCTCAACACACCAAACTTCCAGGTCATTTAAACAACTCTGAAGAAACAAGCAATCCATTAAAGTATTGATCCTAAGATATAGCTTTAAGTCATCAGCGTAAGCCAGATTACGACATTTGATTAAGGCAATCTTGAGTTAAGGTTATTAAAACTAAGAGGTAATTTTATTTGCCTATTCTGATGAAGAGTGAAGGCTGTGTGCATGTACGAAACATAGTAATGAAACAATCTTTGTATGCTATGCAAAAATTTTAATCCAAAAGGACTTCTATAAATGGCATAACAGAATGCTTTCGGCCTAAGCCATCATCAGTGTTACCTGAAAAGTAAGTAAAAAACCCCCCATTAGTGGAGAGTCAAAGACTGCTGTTGAATTTTTTGGTAAAGAAATTGATAAGATGAACATTGTTATGTTCGGTTACAAAAAAAATCATCATTCTTAATTTATACCTTTAATTAACCCCTTTAAAATTCCAACAAATTTTTAACCAAAAATAACAATGTTCATCTTATCAATTTCTTTACCAAAAAATTCAACAGCAGTCTTTGACTCTCCACTAATGTGGGGTTCTTTTACTTACTTTTCAGGTAGCACTGATGGCTTAGGCCGAAAGCGCTCAGTTACGCCATTTATAGACATACATATACATCTGATTGAAAACTAGCAAGTTTACATTCTTCATCACCATCTGAGCTATGCAACCTGAAAAAGCACAGATAACTACAAGAAGCAGTGTATTCTCTGTAAAACTTGGGTAGCTGCGCACATATGAAAAAACAGCAAGTATATATAGTGAGTGACTTACAGTGCAGGTGCTCTTAGAAAATAGTAAATTAATAGGATAGTAGGGTTTATTTTTCTGATGATAATTTTTAATATATGTTTCTGAATGATGTTTAGTTTATAAAGAGCACTGTTATAAAGGCCACCAAGAATCCCATAACTAATCATAGACTCAACAAGCACCTTGTAAATTCTAACAGTATACTTTTATATTTCGTTTTTTTTTCGCACTCTGCCAACGACAATAAGCAAACGCGCGGTGCGCAACGATGCCGGGGGTAGGTATGTAATTGTATTTTGTACATGTGAGTGGGCCCAGAGGTTGCCCTCCACTGCGACCCTAGGTCTATTGCGGCTCTCATCTGTGGTTTCCACTAGGCCAGAGGCTCGATCCTTTTCATGAAATTGATTAGCTGTCTGGGGTGGATAGTTTTCAGATTGTAGGTGTCATTTGAGAATTTCTAAACACTGTTTCTGTTTCGTTCCATTGCTGGACAGTGACATAAATCATGCTCCATCGTTTCTTCATCCTCCAAGCGGCATTCCGTTTCTTGGGAAAGCCCTATCTTGTTCATGTGCCTTCTTAGCTGACAATGGCCAGTGTACATGCTAATTACACCTGTGCTTGCTGTCGGCCAAGTTGAAGTACTTGTTTAGTCAACTTTGAATGTGTTAGGCCTGATAACTCTCTGCATTTGTCTACAAATTGCTGTTGAATCCACCTGGAGAGGGCTTCTTTAGCTGTGTTGTAAGCTATTCCCAGTACTGGTTCTGGTCCTATGAAGGCCGTTGCGGCCGCCTGTTTTGCAAGAGCATCTGCTCTTTCGTTGCAGATCAGTGTAAGTTTATTTTCTCTACCTAGTTTGGTGAGTAGTTCCTGGTAGTTCCATACTACCTTGGATGAACAACGGCTAAATTCAAGAGCTTTCAGAGCCGCCTGACTGTACGGGAATATTTTGATTGACTTGCTTTCCAGTTTCTATCTATAAGCCACCGTGCAGTCATATCAATGGCTTGACCTTCAGCCTGAAAAATAGTTGATTGCTTGTGTAGGGAACAGTTAAGATCAACCTTACCATTTTTATTCCATGCAGCTGCTCCTGTACCATCATTGGTCTTGGAGCCGTCAGTGAAACAACTATTATTCTCTGTTGGTCTCAGATGTTCCGATTTGCTCGCCCCATTCCTCTTTGGTAAGAGGATGTCATAGTGATAGTAATAGTTACTTTTGGTAGGCATAACATCTGAGGGTAGACCCAAGACACTCTCCCGTTCATTAGCGTTTTGTAGCTTCTTGAGCACCATGATGGACGCCTGCGGATTGTTGGCCACCGCCTGTGTCAATCTCTACGTATCTCTGACGACTGGCCTTCCTCTCCAGCACAATTTAGAGAGGTAACAATTAGAAGACACTCAAGTGCTGATTACTAGAGACGCTTGTCTGTGCAAGGTGGATAATTTAATTCTCGCGGAGCTCTGTACTACTGGAGCTACTGCTCCATATGTTTTCAATGACCGCAATATATTGCTAATGCATTTGTTAGAGATGTATGCTCCATGTTTCACTACAAATGCGTCTGCAGGTCCATAGTGACAGTGTCGCTTTGTCTAGGGTAATTCCCAGATACTTCACTGTGTTCGCAAATGGAATGGTTTCTCCTTTAAGTGAAGGTGGTCTTAGCTTTTCCAGCCTTTTATAGACTCAACAAGAGCCTTGTAAATTGTAATAGTATACTGATATATTCCGTCTTGGCCTTTTCGCGCTTTGCGCAGGAAAATAAAATAAGTGAACGCTGGTGGTCATGCGGTGCCGCAACTATGCCGGGGCTACGTGTGCATAGGTAAGGGTTATAGGGGGATGTAGCTTTCTATTGGACTATTATTCCGTAAATCCGTCGCAGGCGCCGTAGCGACACCGTACATTTGAAAACCAGATGTCTGCACTGAGCCTAATCTTATGTAGTCTATGGCTTAATTGATGGCGTTAACTGGCAGCAATGTTTTTTACTACTTGAAACTGTCGGGTATGTGAAATTGCGAGTTGCATCTTTTACACTGCCACTTGCATTATTGCTCTCATTAAAATTGATAATCAATTATGTACAATTATCGACATTCTTCTATGAGTCTTCTGAGTACTCTTAGTTTGCGCCTATGTTTTGGCAAAAACATTGTGATATACCACGGGGTTCTGTTCTTATACCAATTTTATTTTTACCGTATATTAATGACATGACCACTCTTGATATTAGAGAACGTTCACATTGTTTGCTGACAACGGCATGGGTCTGATGCACATAGCTTGAATGTTGTTTTGATTAATGAGGATTTGGATAAGGTCAGAATCTGGTGCAATTCTAAGTTGTTAACATTTAGTGTAAATAAAACGATTGTTCTTACCTTCAAGTGCAGCTTAAATAGTATACATTTGGACACTGTAAAACCCAACGTCATTCATTTTAGATAATAAACTTAATTATGATGTAGATTTTGACAGACTCTTAAAGAAATTTTCATCTGGTTGCTTGCCCTTAGGGCCATCTAGGAAATTATGCACTGGTTGAAACTTGTTTGAGCTATGGCATTTCTTTCTGGGTTAGTTGGACTTAGTGTAGCTATGTTTAATGGCTTATTTATGATACAGAACAAAGCAATCCATTTTAGGTTTTCGATGGGAAGTAGGGAACCCTGCAGACCCGGTATTTTTTTGAGGTAGAAAATACTAACACCTCAATCCTTGTTTATTTTAGAAAGTGTTGTTCAGGCGCGGATCCAGGATTTATTTGGGGGGTGGGGGTTAGAGTAAAGGGACAGAACGCACTAGGAAAAAAATACCAGAATCAAGCAACTCAATTATTATATTTAACATTTTAGTTCAAGGGATCGAAACCCCCTTCGCCCCCCTCTAACTCTCTCTAACGCCACTGGTGTTGTTTGGATTGTACCTATTCAAGTAAAACATTAATGCAGTCAGTTATGACCATGGTTATAGTACTAGACAATCTCAATCAAAATATTCCTACCTATGCCCTCAACAATCAAAATCAAAAAAAATCTTCTACAATGCTAAGAATAAATCATTTTCCTGATGATATTAAGGAGCTTAACACTTCAAATTACTTTAAAAAAGAAATTACTTGTGGAGAAAGCATATTACTTGGTGGAGGGAGTAGATATTTGCTCGGATATTTGTTTTCTATTTTTGATTTCTTTCACTTTGGAGTGATCTGCGAGCTGATCTGATTGTGTGTCTGTTTTATTTATGTAACTTCATTGTGTTGACTTATACTTTCTTCTTTATGATGTGTAACCTAATTAGTCCCAAGTTTCGAATTTGATTATACTATTTAACATGCTTTGTCAACAGGAACTTGTTTTCTTCGATAATAAAGTACTCTTTGATTGATTGATTGATATTTGGTATGAACACTAATAGTGCTATTAGACTTGCAAATATATTATTTTACATTCATAATTCAACATCCCAAGGTAACAAAGACATTTGTGTTTATATGCTTTTGGAAGTTACATATAATGATTTGGGCTCTCATTTCGAAACCACCGTTAAATATTTGATGAAAAGTTCCATGTAATCAAAAATCGTGAGAACCAAGTAACTACTGACAAAATGCGCATTTGAGTTAATGTCTGTGAAGTAATCCAATTTTTTCATGTACAATATTTTGGAATGCAGTAAAATTGGATTGAATGATGAGCGAGATAAGCCAAGAAAACCTTACTCGAACGGCCGAACTATCTCAAAGTCACAGTCACATAAAATGTGCTAGCCTCATACACATGAATATACAAGGTTAATATGAGGTTACGCATTAGGGCGCCATTTGGTTATTATTTTGGGATACATATTGGAAGATCAGATTGAAGCTATAGGATGTATAGAAAGAATAATTAAATATTACCTCCAGAACTTGCCCGAAATTCATTGTTTTAAATAACACCTTGTGCATGTCCTTAAAAATTGCTATTTCAAAGTTCCATTTTTGCCATTTGATTCCAAGATGACGGCTCTGGACAGGACCCATTTTCCTGAACTTAAATGCTGTGACGTACAGGGTCATTTTTTATATTTTCCCACCCCCTTTAACTTTTTTGTGCCACTGTGTAGAAAAAATTTGTAAATAGGAAAGTTGTAGTGCTTGAGAAGTAGTTCTCAGAAAACATTTTTTTGTCTATACAGGGTGTTGCAAAAAGTGTGAAAAACAAAAAAATATATATTTTTTAAATGGAACACCCTGTATATTTATCCTCAGGACGAAAGATCTTTGTTCTCCGATTACAAAAATATATAATTTGTCTACATTTGCTAAAGCCATTTCTGAGCTATTTAACTTTAAAAGTTGATTTAAATAAAATAAATCATTGTTTTAATCATTTTTTATTATTATATACAAATTCGTATCTTAACATGTTTGATAATAAAAACTTCAGTATTTCAATTATTGTTGAATATGCCCACTATTGATACAATTTCGGAAGTCGCTTTCTAGTTTATTTGTTGCATGGGTAATAAAAATTGGATTGTTCTGGTTAAGGTCGTTTATATAGTATAAAATTCTCACCCTGAGCTCTTCAATAATGGCACTTCTCTGAGCATAAACTTTGTTTTTAAATATCCCCACAAAAACGCATCTAAGGGCGTTAGATCTGGGCTGTTCGGTGGCCAGTGGACGGTTCCCCGACTATTATTTGAGCAGATTGGTGAATTGGGAGCATACCAAGAGAATCTCTGTTTCCTGATTTAAAAATTGTAAATATCTTTCGCCAGTTAGGGAACCTTCATAAAAAATACAGCCAATAATTTGACATAATAGCTGTTTTTGTCAATGTCATTCACGGCTATTTTGACACATTTCATATTTTTCTTAATGACGAGCAAGGCTACTTCGATTGATTTGAATTCATGCTTTGTCAACTTTTAAAGGCAAATAGCTCGGAGATGGCTTAAGCAAATGTAGACAAATTATATATTTTTGTAATCGGAGAATAAAGATCTTTCGTCCTGAGGAGAAATATACAGGGTGTCACATTTAAAAAAAATATATTTTTTGTTTTTCGCACTTTTTGCAACACCCTGTATAGACAAAAATATGTTTTCTGAGAACTACTTCTCCAGCACTACAACTTTTATATTTACATCTTTCTTCTAAACAGTGGCACAAAAAAGTTAAGGGGGGTGGGAAAATATAAAAAATGACCCTGTACCTTAAGTATTTAAAAAAGTTTAAGTTTAATTAATTTGAAAATGGGTTTATTTGTTATTTTTTAAAATATCTGTTTCTGTAAAAATATTAAGAATGCCTATCTATTTCTGTGAAACGTTGCCATAAATTTTACGTTTTCCTCAAATTATATATATTCAAATTTAAGTACAATACTTTAAACAAAGTTTTAAAATGTAGATAACAAAATAATATTAAATGACTACTTAGAAACTTGTCAACTCATTGAATTTCCGGAGAATGACTCCTGAACAGTCATCTGAAAACAAATGGCAACTTGTAAGACTATACAAGTCTAAAAAATATATACAGGGTGCCAATTGGTATGTTTTGAACTTTGGACCACTTTCGGAAAATCCGTAAGTAATATTCAATTTTTTTCGGTCAAGATATGCATAGTGTTGCATATTTAACCCATGTCAAAGTGACGACTGGTTGCGTAATTGCCTGTGTATCCTGTATCGTCCAGGATCCCTAGATCGTACGAACTAATTCTCGAAAATTCCTGGATTAACAAATTTATATGTGATTATTATGTATAGATAAATGATCCTATATATACCACCAAAGACATTAAATGTCTTTGTATACCACTAATCGTTTGATAAAAGTATGAAATGTTTATTAATCACAAATTATTTTTTAGTTAGTTCCTTGATTCATTTTCTAGGAGACATAATTTAAGAAATATTTTTGAAAATATTTGGTGACACATTTATCAAGAACTACCTATGTATTTTTTCAATATTTAAGTATTTTGCTTCATTGAATGCTTATCTAGTCTATATTTAACAAGATTATCTTTTTATTTAGGATATCCTTGTCCATGCAAATAATAATCTAATCTATAATTTTTTATATATTTGGTTCATGCTATTAGAGTTCCAAATATGATCTTATTTAGCTATAATATAAATGTTTTTTTATACTTTCGATATTATTTGTTAATTCTGAAATTGTGTTTTATTGTCAAGGAAGTCGATAAGACATTGAAAATATTCGGTAGTTTGTTAAGAGCGATATGGGGCATTTTATTATGTCTTTTAAGTTCTTCAACTTTTTATTTGAATGATTCGATTGTAACGAAAAAACAGTCACAAAAATATATACAGACAAATTCTAATATTGATTGTTTATTATTTTCTAATCTCAGAAATGAATGTAAAAAAGCAGAGACAAAAATATGTTATGCAAACTACATAACTAATGTAGATTCATAAATGAAAAAAGCTTGGAAAAAAGTAACTTGAACATTGTACCAAACCGTATGCACCTTGGCACCTCGGGAGGATGCCCAAAATATTGCTAACCTGGTTGCTGAGCAATTTGCTGCCAAAATATTGCTAACCTGTTTGCTGCACATTACCTGACACACAAACATGTCCCAAAACCACTGCTTTCCTTCACAAAATTAATATTTCGGAACTCTATTTTATAAGGGCATTTGCCAACTACGTACTAGGCTCTTTATCTGTGGGTCCTGATGAGTTTCCAAATATTTTTTAAAAAGCCTGATGCGCATCTACAATTTTGAAACCATTGCAGCTTTGTTTAACTTGTTTCTATTTACATCATGATTAACATGCATTTTTCCAAGTATGCGAAAACATAGTTACATTAAACTTATCTATAAATCGGGAAATAAAAACAATATCAAAAAATATCGCGGTATATCCAAGCAGTCAGCTATTTCAAAACTTTTTGATAAACTAGTCTTTAACCAATTGAACTGACAATGTAAAAGGCTGTTGTTTGCAGAACAGCCTCAGTTTACGGCAGATCCACAATTACTAGTTCCTAGGAAGGAACAAACGGATTCCATTTACACTGATTTCTTCTCCAACGCCTTTGGCAAGGTTAACTTTGATCTCTGATTATCGAAACTTTACAATCTTAGTTTTGCCAAGCGAGCTGTGCAATAATGGTGACCTAGCTTTTTGAAGGGCCAAGAGTAAAAGTCATTAACTATCTATACAAATTTATCGACGTGTCGTCTGAAGTGTCTCAAGGCCTCTGTTGTTTAATATGTGATCAACTTAAGTCTAAAGTTTGGCTGTTCGCTGACGACTTAAAATTATATACAGTTGTAAGGAACCTGATCGACACTCAAATTCTTCAAAGAGATATTGATATGCTTTGGAATTGAAGGCATCCTAATAATTTAAACCTAAACATAGACAAATGCTTTTATATTAGCTTTTTCACAGGCAAGGAAATTCGACAAATAGTGGGAGATATTCTCGTCAGGCTGGTCAGAGACCCAAGCCCACATTAAGTTACACCAAATGCAAATGGCAAATGATGATTATGATCACCAAACTGTTACAGTGTTGGAGGTCCATATGATGGTGCAGCCTAGTTAGAAGTTATAAATTTTTGACATAAAGGAATATATTGTATGCTAATACCGAATGAATGCGTCCCTCTTCCTCCATTGATAGATTCGGCAACGTTTTTTTTTTTGGTAGCTACCGGATCACTGGTCCATATTCAGTTGGATGCCTATTTTTTCATCATAAATCGTAGTCACAACCTTTGGTCAAAAATTGTATTAAACTTTTAATTGACATATTTCGGAAACAAATTGAGATGGCTCAGATACCATTAAAAACAACTTTAATATGTGTCTATGTATTGTTTTACAATTCTATAGAAGAATAGAAAAGTCCTGGAGAAACTCAATTATTAAAAGAAACATATAGGGTGCTCTACCCATTTTAAAAAACAAAAGCTTGATGTGGGACATATTTTTTGATCATTTGTCTAATGGTATCTGAACTATCTCAATTTTGTTTTTCGAAATATATTAATTAAAAATGTAATATAATTTTTGAATAAAAATTGTGACAAAGATACGAATTATTAGTATTGCCAATCAATTACCTACTTGTAATTCTGATGAGACATCCGAGAAGCCTGAAATAGAATTTTATTACAACGTTGTTAAGCTATTTTTGAACTTTAATGACCACGATGATCGTTATTAGATCACGGAATGTTTTCGGACGATGTTGTTAATATATTGCAATATTAGCAAATTTATTACAGGGTAAAATATTTTCCTTTTGTTTTGTATGTTATTGTTCCAAAAGAATGCCTGATAATAGCCTTACAACAGTTGCAGTTGCAAAATGGGAGGATATCCTCCCTTTTACTTAAGTGTAAAAAATACGTATAGAAAAGCAAATAAATATAAAATATATGCCACATTGAAAGTACAGTAAAAACAATAAAACTTTACCAAGCAAGCTCAAATATTTTTTTTTCACATCTCATCTCATTGATTATTGAAAATATTGATTTACTTTACATTTTCTAGTTTATTTTTATGCTGTATGTTTTTTTTTGTTCATTTTTACCTTACAAAGTTAAAAGTAAAATGTAAGTTATAAGTCAAGATCTGAGGATCATTGGAAGCGTATATTATGCCCATGTTTCAAAGCAGTGTGGAAGAAAAATGGAGAAGAAAGCTATAAAAGGTGTTTTAATTGGCTATGACAAAAATAATGGCATCGTATTTGGTCAACAGAAACCAAGCAACTAATACGATTACACAGTGTGGTGTTCCATGAGAAAACTGCTTACACATCAAATGAGCCCATGCAGTTGGTTTTTGCAGAAGAAAGGTAATGATCATAGAGAAGAAAGAGAAGTGTCTGAAGAAGATCCGACTCATAAAAATGCCACCGAAAACATAAAAGATCCCGATTTTAACAATGAAAATATAGAAGGCCTTGTTAGTGGTAGAAGTTAAAGATCGACAGAAGATATGAAGAAACCGACAAGATTTGAAGAATGTATTATCATGTCAGTGTCCTCAGAAATGCTAGTGGCAAAAGAGTCAGAAAACTACCATGAACTGTTAATGGTAACGGAAAACAGCAATAGTTATGTTATTGGCGATGAAGAGAGAATTAGGTTCTCTTAGCAAAAATAAGACGTCAGTTCCTGAAGATTTACCTGAAAGAAAGAAAGCTATTTATGGTATAAGAACGTTTAAGGTAAAAAGAAGCCTAGCTAGTTCAACAAAGTAAGATTAGCCATTAATGGCTACTCGCAGAAAAGGGACATTGATTATGATCAAACGTTTAGTCCAGTAGCAAAATCTGGTACTAGGAGGGTAAAATTTTAAGCATTGCTGCAAGTGAGAACATAGAGTTGACTCCATTTGACATGTGCATAGCATTTTCATATGGTAAAATCGATGAAGAAGGGTTGCATGTAGCAACCAGAGAGGTATGGAGATGGAAAAAATCGTGTTTGTGTTCTTCAAAGCAGTCTTTATGATCTCAAACTCTTAAACAGGTGCCACGCTGCTGGAATAGCTCATTAGACAAACTTAATATACTTGAACATTTTGGAGCGTTATGGTATGACTGATCGCCGTTCAGTGTCTACTTCAAGGAAATTCAAGAAAATCTTAAATTTTCACCCAGACAAGCTGGTAATGCCCTAATCTATCTGATGACTGGTACAAGACCTGACCGTGGTAGGAATGGTTTCAAGAAGTTTAGAGAATCCGATCTCTTCAGATGTTTCATTACCTGAAGGAAACTCAAGATTGGTATTGTATATAAACAATAGCATAAGACACGAATCATATAGTGATGCAGATTATGGTGGTGGTACTGGTGGTAGAGCCACATGTCGTGCAACTACAGGTGTTGTTTGTTTATATGCTGGGGGAGCAGTATCTTGGCTGAGTCAAAGGCAGTCTTTAGTAGCAATTTCTACTACCGAAGCAGAAATCAGCTGCAAGTAAAAAGAGTTGATATTATGGCTGATGAGACTATATGAAGAAGTTATCGACCTGAAGTACGTTCCTACACTTTATGTGGATAATGAAGCTGCCATTAGAATTCCACAAAATAACAAAGCATATAAGAATAAAGCATTTTTTTTTGTTCGTGAGCTGGTCCTGAATGAAGGTATTGAAATGATTAAAATCACAACTTCCATGCAGTCTGTTGACCTGATGACAAAACCATTGTTGAAGCCCAGACTTGATACTCTTATTTGTTGGGCATACACACAAAAGCATGCGTGTACGGAGAAGATGGTGGACGTTGGACTTGAAGCGCTGTAGATTGTAGTTTTCGGGAAAGACATTACTCGGACATCCATTCGAGAGCGAGGCAGTCCTCCAGACAAAGGAGTCCCGCAACAGGGACGTCCTAGGTGTTTGCAACTGAATCGTATGTTGTTGAGCAGCTTGTGCCTGACGGGTGTTTCTGTTTGGCACAACTCTGGGTGGAATCATAAGTGCCAGCTCGTTCGAACACCTTCCGTAGTAGTATCGTTAGTAACCAGATTGGTCCGCCACTTTTCTACCGACGTTCGAGGCTATCAACTCTGGGTCATCCACAAGACGGTTTGCCCTCCTCTTTATAGAATCTAATAATATCTTGCGCAAGTGTTTGGGTATCGAGCTTCACACATGGGAACAGTATTCCATAGATGATCTTATCTGGGCCTTATAGAGCAGTAATAGCTGATGAGGTGTATAATTTTTTTTGCTCTATATAGTGCTCCTAGTTTTTGGTGCTGCTGCCTTGGCGATTTTGGTGACGTGATTACGTCAAGACATGTTGTTTTCTACGTTGATGCCCAGCAAGCTTATGGTTGAGGCCCAGAGCCAGTGTTTGTCCTGTCATTGATAAGTCAGATCCTGCGGTGTTTGCTGTTTTTGACAGCTGCTTGAGTCTTTCCTGCGTTAAACTGGACATTATTTTCCTCACCCTGTTCCATGATGGCGGTCATATCCTCATTGATGGCAGCAATCTGATTCTCGCTCGCGTTGGAATGAGCAACGGTCTTTGAAAACCGTGACATGAATGAGGATATAAGAGTGCAAAATTGTAAATAGATTTGTTTAGTCTCCCTAAGAGATCGTTAATATAGAGTAAGAACAGAGATACATAAATTGCTTAATGCGGAAAGTTGTTGAAAGCGTTGAATTATTTTACATATTTTAGTAAATTTTTACCCGATATGTTTATATTTGTATATTTTTTCTTTACAAAGTAAAAGCAAAGTATAATTTATAATTTGTCAGTATCAGAAAAACAATCAAAGTGATACACTTTGACAGCCTGGTCAACGGTTTACAAGTCATTCCGAATAGGGAAATCACTATCCTGATGGGCGACCTTAACTCCAAAGTTGGGAATACAGAACTGGATGATCACATTAGACAAACAGTGGGTAGGTTTGGACTTGGGAAACGAAATGCTAGAGGAGAACGTTTAATCCAGTTCTGTTTCGAAAATGCATCCTCTTCGCCTTTATACGTGGACATCACCGGATGGCAACTATCGGAACCAGATTGATTATATCATGATCAAAAGCCGTTGGAGATCATCAATAAGGTCGTGTAAGACGCTGCCAGGCTCAGATTTCGGCTGTGTATGTTCCAACAATCCTTTAACAATTGTCAGAGAACCATACAGAGAGCTTTGCCCGATATCGTGGATGCTGCGTCCTACCAGATCCAGATTAGACGAAATATAACACGGTACTGCTGAATCCGACTACTTCAAATCCGAATATCATATGGCAAGCATTAAAAGGATGTATTACAGAAGCTATAAAGCAAACTCAAAATAAACAAAACTCTATTCCGAGACAACCATGGATGGACCCAGAAACCCTTTACATGATAGAACAACGAAGTTCGCTGAAAGCTTCGGATCTATATCCAGAAGTTAAAATAACTAAATATAATGAATACACAAGGCAAATTCAGAGGATGTGCTGAAGGGACAAAAAAAATCACATCCGAGAAGTATGTAGGGAAATACAATCTCATGCTAACTCTAATACTTCCAGAGACTGATTTCAAAAAATCAAACTCCTTACTCGAAAATTTAAACCAAAAAATTGGGCAGTTAAAAACAACGATGGTAATCTAGTTACTGACCTGGACCAGGTGATTGAGGTCTGGCAGCAGTATTGTGTTGATCTTTATGCTGACAATAACTATCTAAAGAATCGTGAAGATAATTTCACTCAATATGAACCAGATATTCTGCTCTCTGAGGTTCAATCTGCCATAAGCAAACTAAAAACCAATAAGTCTCCCCGAATTGATGCTATCACGGCCGAAGCATTAAGGTCTATGGGAGAGGAAGGCGTGAGAGTAATGCATCAACTGTGCCAGAGAATATGGAGGACTTTGGTTTATGGCAGGATGACTGGAGAACATCAATCTTTATCCCTCTTCTTAAAAAGGGCGACACTAATAAATGTGACAACTATAGCACAGCTAGATTTATGTTGGGTAGAGGTACTAGAGAGCAAATTTTGAACATCAGGCAGGTCATTGAAAAGTCGAGAGACTTCTGTATTCCTGCTTATTTATGTTTTGTCGATTACAGCAAAGCGTTTGATAACGTAAAATGGGAAAAGCTTTGGTCTATATTGTTGTCAATGGGTGTACCAGACCATCTTGTCCACCTTATAAGACAACTATATGATAACAATTTTGCACCAGTAAAGGTTGATAAATGCTTGTCCGATGAATGTGAGACAGGGCTGTGTACTCTCGCCGCTTTTTTTTAAATATCTACAATGAATTTATTATGAGACAGTTCCTGGAAGATTGGCGTGGAGGAGTAAACATTGGCGGCACAAAGTTGTCTAACTTAAGGTTTGCTGATGATACGACCTTGATCTCTTCTTCCCAGAAAGAAATACTGGAACTTCTGAACATACTTGAGGATATCATGGGCATTGTGAAGTTGTCAACAGGGGAAAATAGGGAAATTAAACGACGTATGCAACTTGCTAGATCAGCAATGACACAGTTAAATAAAATATGGAGGGAGCATGACATCATAAAACAAATAAAAATTAATCTAGTGAGCGCCTTGATCTTTTCGGTCGTATTATATGCATCAGAAACATGGACTATTAAAGAAGAAGATCGTCGCCGGATTGATGCTTTCGAGTTGTAGGCATGGAGACGTATGCTGAGGATATCTTGGACCGCACATAGAACAAATGCGTCAGTCTTACAAGAAATACGTCCGTCAAACGTTTGTCTAGTACTGTCTGCGCTCGAATTCTTACCTTTTTCGGACACATCAATCGAAGTGAGCATATGGAAAGGCTTATTGTACAGGGAAATCCTGAAGGAAGCAGAAGACGTGGCAGATCTCCAAGTCGATGGGTGGATATTACTAAAAACATATTAGATGCTACTCTCCCATAAGCTGCTAATATGTCCTCCAATCGAGATAAATGACGAAATACAGTCAAGAGAGCCATTCGGAATATTGACCATCATTAATATGGGTCACAACACATCTGCAGATATGTTATGACCAAGAAGAAGATTGCATGGATAAAGTGAGCAACTAAAATAGTTAGAGCATGTCTTAAAACTGGCAAAAATCGAAACATAATATTAAAAATACATAAAATATAATTAATGAACAATGACCAAACAAGTTCACGAATTGATTAAAATATTAAATAATCAACAATTAACATAAATTTTCATAAAATAAAAAATAAGCACAAAAGGTTTATAAAAACACCTAAAATGATACATTTAAAAAAATCTATCAACATTTTCAGTTAAGGAATAATATGATCTTTGAATAAGCAATTTTTGGTAGCAGATTATTATTATACTACCATGACCATGCAGAACAAATAATTGAGCTTCTACCATGGTTTCGAATTATAATTAGTCGACAAACATATTTGTCTGAATTAATTATACCATCACAGAGATCGGATCGCCAATTATTAATAAATTTGATTCCTTAGGTAAATGAATTTTTATCTCATCTGAATCTACGGACATCTTACCATACATTCTTTTTCGCCTTAAAATTAATTATTTTCTATATTGTTGCGGCGGATCAATCTTTGGGTGCTAAATATTGATCATTTATGGTGCTTGGTTTTCTGAAGGATTATTCAGGTGGAATAAAACGCAAATATTTACCACCATAAACCAAATACCTAGTCAATATAAATAGTAATTTACAAAAATAACAGATTTTATTCCCAATTTTAACTCTTATTTTTTTTTATTTACAGATTTCTGGTATAATCATCATAGCCGTAGGGGCAGCTGTAAAAACAGTATATACAGAGTATGCTGAATTTTTAGATAGTCAATATTTCTCCTTACCAAATATGTTGATAGCCACTGGAGCCTTCATTTTCATGGTTTCTTTCTTTGGATGCTGCGGAGCGATCAAAGAGAGTTGGATTATGCTCGGAATTGTAAGAAATCTTATTGAATTTTTGTGTAGTAATTATTGGATATGTTTAATAATTATTTAGCTACATACTACAATGAAATCATCAAAGCGGTTATTTCGCAATCTGAAATTCTTTAAATTGGTTTAAAAGACAGATAATACATCAACAAGATGGGTATAAAGTCCGAAGCATTTTCTTTAATTTGGGTGTTTTTGCTAGTTTTCATATAACAAGCAAAAACGATTCAAAACTGATATTGCCATTTTAGCTATAGATTCTGGAAAAATATGTATTCTTTTATATATTTTTTCCACAGTTATACCTACAGATTTTAATGATACGAATTTTGCGTCCAGTTTTCATTATTATACCATAATAATATCTATATCAACAAACTTTTAACTTTAACGAATATTGCATACAGATTATAAATATATCTAAGTGAAAAATATTTTTAGACAAAACCCAATTTTCACAGATGCTATTTGTAGAAGGTTTGCTTACTATACCAACGTACTATGTCATTTATTCAAAATACACGTTTTATCATTTTGTGAGAATAATGTTCTATTTAACAAGTAATCTAAAAAAGTAAACGGGTAAAACAAATTTATTTACTAATTTAGCGAGCATAATATTATCAAATACCGGTGAATCACGTAGGTCTACGTATAATCTTAAGACTGTTTTCGTGTAAAATTCGTTCTGTAAATTCGTTTCTCATATTTGGGCATTGCATTATGTTATTTAATTAAATATATGAATTAAATTATTGATTGAAATAGTATTCAATTAGATAATTTTATGTAAAAGGGCAATTTACAGAAATACTTAAATCATCATATTATTTATACCCCAATGCATCCCAGCCCTATACTTCACCCATTAGTAATAAATATATAAGTAGTATAGTATAAATGGTACGATGATGGGGCAATCGAGTTTTCAATCGAAACGTTTGGGACCCAACGACCTAACCATTTTCTATTCATGATTATTATTAATTATTGACTGGATTTGCTTGTATTCAATTTTTATTTACACATTAGCTTGCGACGATTATTAAAGTTATTATCATTGACTTTTGTTATATACTTATCATAACACAGACAACAAAAAGTACCGCAACGTCGTCGTTTGAAAAATTGAAAATCTAACCAGGAATAGAATTATCTAAAATCTCTGAAGGGAATTCATTTTTTTGAAGTGTGCAAGCGAGTCATGTATTAAATAAATAAAATAATGCAATGACAACATAAAATACTATCTATGAATATTTCCTTGGTGTCCTGAACAAAAATTATCAATTTCAAGTAGTTACAAAAGATTAGTATTCCTACTCTCATTATATTGATATTTTATATTAATAAGAAACATACATGTGCTTAATATAAAATGAAATTCGTTCAATCGATCACGCATTTGATCAATTACTCATCACTATCAGCTCAGCCCTGCAAACTGGTCATAAGTTAATTTATTTTCTTAATGAAAACTCCTGTACGCAAAAGGTTTATTTTAGGGCTGCCTAAGCAAGAAGTAAGTAGGGCATTTTTGAAAGCCGCCCTACCCCCTGGAGTAAAAACAAGTTTATAGGATGTTTTTCGCTGGAATATCAGATCAAATTAAAAAATCTTCAATCAAATAATTGTTGCAAGGTAAATGCCAATACACAATTGCATGATGTATAGCGTCAAATAAATAAAAGCTATTCAAGTTATTATAAA
>MU183574.1:343197-366364 GCA_016904865.1 Pissodes strobi
AGGACCTAACAATTATTGTAAATCTCTATTGGGGCCAAACAGCAAATATACGAATAGAAGGCGAAGACAGCGATGCAATTGAAATACAAAGAGGAGTACGACAAGGATGTAGGTATCCTATCACCCATATTATTTAACCTATACCCAGGAGAGATATTTAAAGAAGCCCTAGATGACATAGAACTAGGAATATCTATAAAAGGCCAACGGATATAAATAACTACATCTTTCTATACCCTGTTTCTTCTTATTAAAACATGGAGCATTATCTACAAGACACATCTGTAGGATTGCCCAAATGTGTCTGGTTCATCTGTCGGACATAGATATAGCTACTAGGATATTAGCTAGGCTAGTCCCAAGTAATATTAAATGAAATTATTAAAAATCAAAAATCTTCTATAAAAGTTCTATGAGTGTGGGAATATCTTTTACTCAAGACTTATCCATCTGTAAAGGGGCACTTTGTTGCCTTCACACATTATAGATATGCATGCTTATATCAAAGAAAATCATCATAATACGTTTAACCTCAAATTGCCTTGTCCTATTTACCAAATTTAAAATAGAATAATTTTGCTTAATTACTAAATTTAAGAAAGCCGATTTTGTGAGATTTGGGTTAGATCTCATCGAGCATCGTTAGGTAAAAACGTAAAAAGCATGAGGCCAGACATTCAAATTTCAAATTCAAAACATGCTTTATTGCTTAAAATACATAGTATTTGTTAACAAAGCTTACTTATCTATAATTGCCTTACTAAAATTACTGCTAAGTTGAATCATTAGATACTATTCTTAAGGACACAAATACAAAAAAAAATTACAGAAAAAAGTTTTTGAAACAGTACCAATAAATCGTCAAATAGACAATAAAAATATGTTAACAAAATGTCAGATGAGTATCACATCAAAAATCATAGTAAAATATATAAATCCAAAATTAAAATGTTACAACTGCAATAAGCATTTCTAGGCAAAGTTATCCTGAAAGAATTCGCTCACGTCATAAAAGGGTCGCACAATCAACAATGACTTCAACCTCCTTCTAAACACGGTTTTATTCCGAATTTGTCTGAGATCAAGTGGTAAATAATTAAAAAATGTTTTGCTGTTACAAATGATAGAATTCTTCGATTGGGTGGAATTTGGAATAGGCAGGGAAATACTATGGGCAATTGTCTTCGAATTTCTTGTGCATCAAACAAGCCGACTCCAAAATGAAAATACAAGTCAAAGTTAAAATTCGACTAACTCAAACTCCCCAGCATATACCGTACCTCAAATAACACTCAATCAATGCAATAAGCATTCCTTGCTATGCAACCGTCCAGCTGATAACTAATAACTCTCTTTGCATAGCAGTTTAAAGACAGCCTTCCACTGAGATTCTTTATATGACTTTCAAACTTTAATTTATTATCAATGAGGATAACCAAAAATTTATTTTTATTTAAATTATTTAGTAATGAGTTTTCAAGCAACACACCATTCATCACTCATCCACAATCAATGAAAGGAAGTTTGCCTCACACCACCGTTTTACTGTCAGCATATCCCTGTTCACCAAATCATTCAGTTCAGACTGATCCCTACCATGCCATAAAATTGCAGCATGATCCCCAAAAACTGTAAATTTACCTGATACCTTACTACCAGTGAAATCATTAATATAAAGTAAGAACAGTATGGGCCCCAATACCGAGCCCTGAGGAACGCCACATTCTACCCTAATTTGCTCTGAGCTTTGATCTCTGAATGAAACCCGTTGCTGCCTCCCTATCAAATATGATCTGAACCAGTTCAATGCCACACCTCTAAAGCCATAGACTTCCAACTTCTCCAATAGAATTTTATGACTAACGCAATCGAAAGCCTTCGATAAGTCGCAAAAAACTGCCGCAGCAGAGTCTCCATCATTTAATTTCATAGAAAATATTGCATCATTTGTGCTTTTTTCCATCTGAAGCCCAAATTGCGCAGTGCTTAATATATTTTTTAATTATTTTTCGATTATCTTAGCCAATGTCGGCAACGACGCAACTGGACGATAATTCGCCGGACATTCATGGTCACCACCCTGTAAAGTGGAACCACAACTGCTGATTTCAAGCTTATTGGAAACACGCCATTAACGAAAGAAACATTTATGGCCTCAGACAAAACGTACAAAGCATCGGCCGACAGCCCCCTAAACATTCTTACCGAGGCACCATCCCAACCCGACGAACGAAATTTTTCATTTCATAAATGATATCTTTAATTTCAGCTACATTAGTCGGAGCCAGAAAGAAGGATTCAACAACCTCAACATGCCTCAAAGAGGCTCTAAATTCGCGAATATCTGCAATTTGACTAGCCATATTTGCTGCTATGGAGCAGTAAAAATTATTGAATTCCTTCAGTGACAAGCCAGTATCCATAGTTCTAAAGTTATTTTTATTTTTCCCTCTGAGGTCATTAACAAGGCGCCATGCCTCCTTTTGTTTATTGTCAGTCTCTGAGAGCCTATTCCGGTAATATAATTGCTTAGCTGCCCTAATTGTTCGCCTATATATAGATCTGTACCTGTTAAAAAATAAAACAAAATGAAGACTGTCAATAAAATACTTCCTAAGATAATGCAAAGAGTGCATATTGATACAAGAAACTTTCAAATCTCTAGTAATCCAAGGTTTTTTAGGTTTCTCAGAGGAAATGCTGCGTTAAAATTGTTTATTAGTGTTTCGTGAAAAATTTGCAGCGGATTGGCAGAGTAAAGGATCCCGCCAATGAACTCGACCACAGCATTGTGCGAACCTTTCATAACCAGCTTTTGTAAACAATCTACCCCTTCTTGTAATCTTTTTACACTTGTAGTTCTTAATCCTAAACCTACAAATAATTGCCTCATGATCAGACACCCCAGCATTGATCTCCCTACATTCCACATCATCCACCGGATAATTACAGCGCATCAAAAAGGGTGACCGAATGCATGGTGGTTCTGGCTAACAAACATATGCAAATTGAGTGCATCTAGTAAACAACTTAATAACTGGGTATTGATATTAGACAAATCTAAAAAGTCTATATTCAAATCGCCACACAATACAATACTCGATCCCAAAGGCAACTGCGACAACATATTTCAAATTTCAACAACAAGCTCCTCATATCACTCGTTGGGGCCCTATACAGACACAAAACATAAAGGTTTAGACTTAAACAATACACCAATGAAAATTCCAAGACCTTTTCCTCCAACAAGTGCTTAAATTTTTCTATCCTTACAAAAACATTCAGTTCAAGGGAACGAGTCTGAATGAGAATAAGATAAGTACCTTCACTCTTGAACTCCGTCCGAGAATACTTGTCTATTAAAGTATAACCAGGTATAAAAAATGGCTCATCAACTCTCAGCCAATGCTCGCACAACAAGACAACACTAGGATTATCAAAGCTATACAACAGAACAGAGAGATCATCAACCTTGGATCGCACGGACTGTATATTTAACAACATTAAGGTGAAAGAAGATCCGTCGTTCTTAATTCTAAAAAATGTTGACTCGCGAAATAAATGCCCGAAGAAGAGTCAGATTCTACAACCTGTGACACAGGCTCTTCCATACCCGCAATACTCTGCACAGACATACAATCAGAATCATCTGCTACAGTTACTGTTTCCCCGCAGTCCTCAGGTGCATTAATTTCAGCTGCCTTCAGAGAACCGACTACCTGTTCTTGTTCAATATAATTAGAGTGGTCAACGTCTATCTGCACTAGGCTTGTTACTTGATTCCTTTTATGAAAATTTCTCAAAGAACAAGCTTCCTTTTATGAACATTTCTCAAAGAGCAAGCAATCAATCCAGACAACCTAATTAGGCCCCTTTTCCCTACATATATACTATTTCTTACAAAGTCATTAACGTTGAATCTGTCATGTAACTCAAGAAGATCCATATTACTTGAAAAATATTTCAGTTTCGAGCTTACTCTGAACAATTTATCATTAATTGTATTAAAATTTCTAACAAGTTTATTACCAACATAGTGATTGACTGGTATTGAGCACATGACAAGATTGGTATAAAAACATCTATTGGCCAACATCGAAATATCCCTTAATGATATGTTTTCATTGTTTACCCCAGCCAAGACCACTACAAATTCTTTATTGGTTAATTTGCCCAAATAACAATCAATACTTAAGACTACATTATTAAACATTGAGAATGGCTTACATATTATTTGAAGATTATAACCAGTTTTTAAAGCATTGAGCAAAGAATCATATCCATAATCCATAGTCATCAGTCAGCACAACAACTCTGGACCGACGGTTATCATCAACAGTGCTTGACCTGACAGTCTCCCATTAGGAGGATTCATTGTCGAGGTTGACAATGGCTGTGGATTTTTTTTTTGTCACAAGGCAATGGAGGATATGAACCTCGACTGGTTTCCTTTCTTTCCTTATTCCGATCTACTATGACTTTATCTGGAATATGCTTTTCAATATTATTGCCCTTCGCCCTAGAGGGTAATTTTTGTTTTAAGTTGAATAATTTAAGCTTGGTCCTCTTTAAGTCTTTAGCATACATTTCGTTTTCTTGTGACAGTGCATCTATACTTGTGACCATGTTATTCTTTATGGTTTCAAATTCCTTGATCTCCTGTTCCATCTTTTTATTTTTCAATTCTATATCACTTATTTGTCTAAGAAGGTCACTATTTATATCAATCAAGCCTAAAAACTTTTTATTCAAAGCAGTAATCTCCTCTTTCTGCGAATTAACTTTAGATATAAGGTCTTGTTCAGTGCTGAACACTGCATCTTCAAAATCCTGTGTACCTCGCCAACTTCTTCGCATCTGTTTTGGAGTTTTTCGATTTTTATGTCCTTCTTTGAAGATTCAGCCTTCATTTTGTCAAAGTTCTCGATTTAGACTTTTGAAGACAAAATTGTATTTTCAAACGTTTCAGGCTTTCTCCATCTATTTATGATATAAAAAAACGGTTTAGAAATTCATGATTTTAATTTTGAACTCGTATTTTTCTCTTTTTGGGGTAATTTTTGAAATATGATAAAATGTACGATATTTAAGATGCTAAAATGCTGGTTTTTTTTTGTCATTTAGGCCCCAGGGGTACCTTAGGATGTCGCTCCATTCAAATATTTTATGGGGCAAATGGAAATTTAAAATTGCTTTGTACGCCTCAAATGAAAGTTAGTTGCTATATTTGTACTGGGGTTGGATATGCGATCTTCTAGATGTATACGGCGAGCAATTTCTTTGCTTTTTAGCAGACTGCTTTACAATATATTTAGATAAAACACAGTAAATGATGGAGATATGTTTTATATTGTTGAAGAGTATTAATGTTTGTGAGACAAATTGTTGTCTGTTTTTCCATTTTAGTTTTAGACTTCTTGAATAAGGCCGCTTCGGCTCTGGCCTCCCTAACGAAGCTAAAAACAAATTGCCCCCGTTGTCCAAACGAGAAATCTAAAAATTAAAATGGCGACGAAATGGAATTAAAACAGTAAAAAGCTCGTACACTCTGTCAAGTTTTGAATTGAATTTCTCATCTTGTCAGATTTATTCCTCGAAACGTCGATCATATTCAGTTTCATTTAGATTTTTCGGTTTCGTAAATATACCCAAAGTTTAAAACCTGAGAAACAGGCACTAATTATTTTATCATAGTTTTGCATCGTAACTGTGCATAGATATGTTCACATGGTAAAGGTGCATGGGTTTTATGTTTTGTATTTGATATTGTTTAGGAGATACCAGTGACCTTAAGAAGTAGAGTTTAGGAAATTACAATTATTAGAATAATCCCACATTTAAAATTGATCTATCTTTTTTAGGTTAGATTAGTTAAGAAGCATTGATAATATTTCACTTATTCTTCTAACTATTCGCTAACTAAAATGATATTTTTCTTGTCTGCAAACCAGGGCTCTAAAGCATTGATTAACATCTCATTTGACGGAAATGTTCGCTCTTTTAAAGTTCGTTTGATCTGCGAAAATTGGAAATCAGACGAAGGGTCTAAATCAGTTCATCACGTTTTCAATGCCAATTTTAATGATTTTCTGCAGATCTGCCTGTGACTTACAAGCAGGGACACTTCGTGTCACGTTTTTCCTCACTGCCCCAAAATTGTCCGATTATACCAAAATTCGAAAGCGCAATCTTTTCTGTCACGCGTATTATTTTGGTCCAAGGAGAAGCAACAATCTTTGGGTATTTCTTTGATAGCTGAATCATAATCATAAATTGAAATTAATTTGTTCATTCTAAAAAGTTGATAAGTCATAAGAAAACCCAATACGGCAGCCCAAAAGATGAGGCAAAGAATCAAATCATCTCTGACAAACTCAATGAACAACTGAGCAAAGCCCAACAAATCATAGAGCCTAAATATACAATTGAGGAAAATATAGAGCACACTTGGAGTCAGCTTAAAAATGCCATTTTAGACACGCAAGAATATACAACAACTGTAAACAACGGCATAAAGAATGGATGACTCAAAAGATATTAGATTTAATGGACCAACAGCGGAAATTCAAAAACACGCAAAATGGAAAATATAAAGAAACTCAAGCACTTATCAGGACTAAAATTAGAAATGTCAAATGAAGCATGGATGATGGAGAGAAGTAAGGAAATAGAGGAGATGTACCAAAAACATGATCTATTTAATATCCACAAAAGCGTTAAGGAAATTACCCCAACATATACAAAAATAGTAAATCAAGACAACAAGACAGTCTTAGACACACAAAAACTCCAAGAAGTGTGGGCAAATTATATTTCTGATCTTTTCGACGACAAAGGTCCCCCCTTTCGTAACCAACGTCAAATAGAAATGGGACCAAATATAATGACCGCAGAAATAGAGAAGGCTTTGAAGGGAATAAAAAACGGTAAACCAGCTGGACCAGACAACATTTGTCCAGAATTCCTGAAACTTATAAGTGAAGAAAACTTAAAAATCCTGACCAAACTATTTAACACCATCTATAACAATGGATATATACCTCAAGACTGGCTAAAATCTACATTTGTCCCTATTCCTAAAAAACCAGGTGCAAAAAGATGTGATGAGTTTCGACTAATTAGCTTAACGAGTCAGATATTAAAGTTGTTTCTAAAGGTTCTACATAATCAAATACATAGGAAATACGAGCAGGATCTGAGTGAATTGCAGATGGGCTTTCGAGAGGGATTGGGACCTAGAGAGGCTTTGTTTGCGCTATCGGTCCTGCTCCAGAGGTGTCGAGATGAGCGAAAAGAAGTATATCTATGTTTCATAGATATGCTAAAGCATTTGACTGTGTCAAACATGGCACGCTGCTGAACATACTAGAAAGTAAAGGTTTAGACTTCCAAGATCTAAAAATCATTCAGTACATCTATGAACACAAGGCAGCGACAGTACAGCTTGAAAACACCCTAACAAAAACAGTACCAATTAAACGTGGAGTCAGACAGGACTGTGTACTGAGCCCTATGCTTTTTAACATGTACTCCGAAATTGTATTCTAAAACGCACTTGAAGGCGCAGAAGATGGCATAAAAGTAAATGGAACCTTGATAAATAATCTAAGATATGCCGACGACACATGCAAAAACAAAGATATTGGTGGTAAACCGGAATCCAAATCAAGCAGTGCATGTAAACGTATACGGGACACAGATAACCAAGGTCTCTAAATTTAAATCCCTGGGCAGCTGGATTGGCGAAGATCTGAATCCTGATTTGGAAATCAGAGCTCGGATTGAAATGGCTAGGGCAAACTTCTTAAAAATGCGAAGCATGTTAAGCGATAGGTCACTTGATATACAAATTAGATACAATTTTGTGAAGTGCTACATATATTCCACGCTTCTATAAGTTAGCAGTCTAAACAGGCTTGAGGCATTCGAAATGTGGGTGTATCGACGAATGTTACGAGTACCTTGGACTGCTCACACAACCAATTTAGAAGTTTTCCATCGAATGGGCAGAGAACGTGAGCTCATCGAAATCATAAAAAAGCGGAAAACTGCATATCTCGGTCATGTAATGAGACACAATAGATATGAATTTCTACAGCTCATGATAGAGGGTAAGATCGAAGGTAGTCGTGGACCAGGACGCAGGCATTGCTCCTGGCTTAAGAACATACGAGATTGGACAGGCTTGGGTTCAAACACTTTGCCGAAAAGGGCCCAGGATAGATAAGAATTCGCCAAAAGTGTTGCCGATCTTCGATAGGAGAAGGCACTCGAAGAAGAAGAAAAAGTTGATCGTGCCATCTTCAAATTGGCCACAGATCGATCTGGAACTTGCCAGCGTCATTTGAATTTGATCATCGTTCCCACATTTTTCTGTTCATTTCCTTATACTCAATTCATCATGAAATATATGAACTTTATGTGCATATATTTTTTTATGACAGTGGCACACACTAAAAGTAGATCCTATGGCACTCGAAGAGCGGTGTGTGCGCGAAGAAATTGATTGACACGGTTCTTGAATAGTAGGTTATAATTAGGGGGAAACAGACGAGACGTCCTGGGAGTGAGTTCCACAGTAATGCAGTGGGCCAGACAAAGGAGTCCTTGTAAAGCGACGTTCTAGGTGTTTCCAGTTGTACAACGAACGGGTGCGCTCTTGCCGTCTGTCGGGACTGTCTGACAGGCGTTGCAGGGGGCGGGATGAAGCGGGCCAAAACCTGGGAACATCTACCGTGAAACTATCTGTAAAACAGGGATATGTCGGCCACATGTCTGCGGTGTTCCAGACTATCCAGATCCCGGGTCAACTCCAGGTCGCCGACGAGACGCAGAGTTCTCCTCTGAATGGACCCAGCAGCTTTAGGGTGTGCTTATGTGCGGCACCCCAGATGTGTGAGCAATATTCTAAACACGGTCTTATTTGCGCTTTGTAGAGCAAGAGCAGCTGCTGTGGTGTATACAGTTTTTTGTTGCGAAATAGCGCACCAAGCTTCTGCGAGGCGATGTTAATAACGTGGTCGTGCTGGACATTGCTGTTGACCGAGACACCCAGTAGTCCGATTGACGAGGGTGAAGGAATGATCAATCCTGCCATAATGATATCAGGGCCCGCCGTATTGGCTTTCTTGGCAAACGTGACTGCTTGGGTTTTTGCTGCATTGACCTGGACCAACATCCGGTCGCCCCAGGTTGGAACCGTCTCCAGATCTTGATTAATTGTTGTAATCTGCTCCTGTCTGCGATGATAAGTCTCAGCCGCTGGTAAAGGTTTTTCTGATTTAAATTGGGAGACAAGGGTACTGTCATCTGCAAAGCTGTAAACAGGATTATTGGTTTCGGTCAGCAGGTCATTAATATAGATAAGGAACAGAGTTGGTAAAAGTATTGCGCCCTGAGGCACTCCCGCATTAATCGTGTGTCTGAGATGTGTCAATCAACTGCAACGTGCAGAGATCGGTTCTTAAGGAAACTGGCAAGCCAGCTGCAGAGAGATGCTGGCAGTCCGAAGGACGGCAGTTTGTTGAGCGATCCGTCATGCCAAACTCTGTCAAATGCCTTCGAAATATCCAACGCAATCGCTCGAGATTCTCCGTAGTTCTCAATTGCCCTAATCCATAATATATATATGAGAAATTTCCTATTTTAGCCGTTTTCTATCCTTTGGATATAGGCCTCTTTCAAATTTGACCATTGGCTTCGGTTTTGCGCAACTCGCTACCAATTTAAGCCTGCGACCTTCTTTATCTCGTCGTATCATCTTTGCTGGGGTCTTCCAACACTTCTCCTCTCTTCCCAAGGTCTCCATCTGGTGATATACCCGCTCCAGTTTTCTGTATGTCTGGCCACGTGTCCTGCCCATTGCCATTTTAGGGAACCAGTTCTTTTTATTATGTCGGAGACTTTGGTTTTTTCCCGTATCCATGTCTTTGTTTTGTGGTCTCTCAGGGAAATTCATAAAATTCGTCTTTCCATGGCTCTCTGATGTACTTCCAATTTATGTTTGATCTTTCTGGTTATTACCCAGGTCTCGCAACCATACGTGACAACAGGCAGTATACACTCGTTATAGACTTGATTTTAAAGTCATTGGGATATTCATGCTGAAGATGCACTTTAATTTGCCGTAAGCCGCCCATCCCAGTCTAATTCTCCTAGCAATCTCCATTTCTTGATTTTGTTTGCCCGGTGTTATAGCTTGGCCAAGGTATATGTATGTTTCTGTCTTTTTTATTGTGCTGTAATGAATCGATATTGTTTCTTCTGCATCTGGTGTATTTGTAATAAACTGCGTCTTTGTGTAGTTCATGTGTAATCCTACTTTGCAGCCTCATCTTGTAGTTCTTCCAACATATCAATCAATTCCTGTTTATCTTTTGCAAATAGTGCAATATCGTTTAGATTGTGCAAGCGTTCACCATGTATGTTCAATCCTTTGTTTTCCCATTGAAGCTTTTTAAAAGTATTCTCCAGTACTAAAGTGAATAGTTTTGAAGATATTACGTCCCCTTGCCGACCTTCTCTTTTGGCGTTTATTTTGTTAGATGATTCATGAAGTCTTATCGACATTGTCGAAGTCCTATAGATGTTTTCATTAAGGTTTACATAACGTTGATCCACTCTAGCATTTCTCAATGATTTTATTATTGCCCAGATTTCTACTGTGTCGAACGCTTTTCGGAAATCGATAAAAGCCATCCATAGGCTTGCTTATGTTATATTCTGTAGCCTTCTCGATCATCTGCCTTACTGTGTGCAGATGTTCTGTCGTACTATAATGGGTTCGGAACCCAGCCTTTTCCTTTGGTTGGTAAACTTCGAGTTTTCGCTCTAATCTGTTTGTGATTATTCTGGTGAATAATTTATATATCTGTGATAGTAAGCTTATCGGCCGGTAGTTTTCTAAATCAGAGGGGTCACCTTTCTTGTAGATCAGAACAACTACAGTATTCTCCCAATTTTGGGTATATGTTCTTCTGTTAGGCACTTATTGAATAGTTTTACTAGTTCTTAATTGTCTCGTCTTAATATCACTTTGCTTAAGCATTTCAGGCAGAATGTTGTCTTCTCCTTCCGCTTTGCCATTTTTCATCTGGGATAACCCTTTCTCCAGTTCTTCCATATCTATCTCGGGCATTTCTTCTGAGTTGACATTTACTATTCGGATTTTGTCGTCTCTTGTCATTGTGTTTGTTATTTTGGATTCGGACAGATCTCTATAGACAGATTCCACAGCTTTTAATATCTGTCGTCTGTCTTCTACTATGTTGTTTTTCGCATCTTTTATTTTTGTTGTCTCTTTCTTAGGTGTGTTATGTCGTTTAAATATATTTAGTCCCTTGTTCTGTTTTAATAGGGATTGCACTTGTTTCGTTTGACGTTTTAGTATATCCTGTTTCGCAATTTTTCTTGCTGTTTTGTTGGTTTCTGTGTATTCAATAGTGTCTCTGTTACCCTCGGATATCAGTTTTCTCCTTTGCTCTAGGAGCTGTTTTCTTTCTATCGACAGTTTGTCCGGCGTTTTCTCTATGGGGCCTATTATCTGTTCTGCTGTTTCTTTTATAATTTTTGTTATTCTCCTATTGCTATCATCTAATGACTTCTGTTTTTCCTGGATTATTGGAAAATTTTTCATTCAGCTTTTGCTTGTGCGTTCATCCTAGAACAGTGTGCGTCGTTGGGTTCTCTCTTATTGCTCTCGCTATGTCTTCGTATATCATGTGAAGAAGTAGGAACATAAGCTTGTATATATTTTAGCGTTATACTTTTATTTATGTTGATTACGATATATTACTCTGTCAGATATTGTTTTCAAGATTTTCAGGTTTGTCGATAGTTTTTTATTTATTATTATTCCAACTCCTTCATTGCTATCATCATCATTCCCTCTGTAGAGCATAGTATGTCCTGAATCCAAATGGAGGTATTGTTCTCCTTTTCTCGTTGTTTCGGCTAAGCCTACAGTCCCAGTTTATTTTCTCCAATTCGTTGTAGCTTTGCTAGGTCCATTATTATTTTGTTTTTTTCTTTATGGATGTCGTTCTTGTGCCTCCCCCAGAATCCACGAGGCTGACCGAGATATCGGTGTGGGATTGTGAGGTACCTCTACCCACCTGGGATATTTTATTTCGTTTTGAAGTCGACATATTTTGTTGAAACGTTTTGGCAATTAAAACACCACACTTGCCGGGCGTCTTGGTGAGTTTTTGTATCAGCCGCTCCTAACCTGGAGAACAGACGCTGTTTGCAGCCACCCACTCTGGATCAGACGCTGCGTGGGAATCTTCTTAGTTTCACCTTCATCTCTTCGAGGCCTTATCGGCATGGGTGCCCTGCCGGTAGCTACGCTACCGCCGACATCGCTCCCTGGATAAAGGTTATTCAGCCCTCTCACCACTGCAAGGTCTAGATTCCCGTAGAGAAATAGGTCAATATATCTCCTGTCGATCTCTGTTTGCGGAAGCCGTATTGGTTATCGCTAATTAGTCTCGAGATATATAATAAGCCTTTGATATTTTTTATTTTAGATGGATTCGTTTTAAATGCCGCATTCCATTGTTGAGTGGAAGCGACGTTGATCTCCTATTATCGTGTCGTCATAAATTTACTTGCCAGCTTAACCCTTCAAAAACGGATACCTGCTCACAGAACAGAACTCGATTTTGTTCAAATTTGACTTGCCCCTGGACAAACTTTGCGTTTGAATATCTTAGCTATATTTATTTTCATTGTAACGACGTTCGCGTCGGTTTATTAGATAGATCTTCTCGAATATTGCCGCAAAGTGGTGATTTAATTATGAAAAACCTCATCCGTAATGCAATACGTTTTTATGGTTTCACATCCTACTAACGTTTTTAATATGTGCAAAACTTCAAATTCTATACACCGACTCATAGACAACAGGGATATTTGGTTTATTTGTGGAATTTTACTGTACAGTACATATCCATGCTGTCCCATTAAGCTATGAAAACTAAATTCTGTGATGTGTTACATTTTAAATTTAAAATACAATTAAAAACAAACTTTTTAAATTTGGTTGCGTAGCACAAAATATTAGAATTTGAAATCTTCTGACAACTGTATTATCATTGCATTTATTTACAGAACATTCAAGGCCTTTAATTTAGAGTTCTTTCGCATACTGTATGCGAGATACGCGTATCTGAGATACAGAATCTCGGTCGAAAACTGGGAATGCTGCATCGAATTCACGTATTTCTTCAATCAGTACTAAAATAGTCGCAGTGCCGTGCATAGGTTCATCACTATAGCGCCTAGTAAATAATACCTATGACCATTCAATTTATACTGAAAAATATCCTGAGTTTATGATATATTCCCGTTGCAAAAGTATCCATGTCTGAACACGTCCATATATCATAATAGTAATTTTGTATGCGGCATACGCATTCAGTGTCCGGCGGCTGAAGTAGCCGGGATGCGAAAATTCAGTATCGCGATACTGTATGCGTCGCTCGTGCCTTGTGAATAGGTCCATTTGAATGTATGTTTAACCTGTATCTCGCATACAGTATCCTCGTATGAAAGAGCTCTTACTGTTTAAATTTGTTTTGCAAAAGCTTTAAAAAAATACCATATTATGCTTACACTGTTTTTTACTGTGAAGTGTTTATGATTACTTCCGCTAAAATGACAAAAGTTGTGTTTTTGTAGAATAGGCACTTTTCGAAAAAAGTGCAAATACTTTATCTTACATTGCAGGAAATTAAAATGCTTAAAACTGGCATATCAAATTATAAAATTTTTGTAAAAATAATTTCATGTTTTTAGATAAATATGTAACAAATTGAACCTTTAGGAGTTTGAGGCCGTTTTTACTCTCTCCTTTGAATAAGCCAGTTCAAAGCAGATTTTAAGGGACTTCAAAATCGTATAGGCCCCTCTTCATGATTATCTGGTTCTGGATATAAAGTCAAAGAAGCTATTCTGCTATTTTGTGTTCAAATGCGATTACATTGTTAAATAAATCATTTAAGACACCCATATTCATGACTACCATTTGCGACACTATAAGTATTTTTCCCTGGCTCGTTGTATATATATTTAAGCTTTAATCTAACCATCATTTATGTCATTAACTACTGCAAAAATATCGTGTATGCCTTACAATCTTGTCGTCTAATGCTTTTTGGCGTGCATACTGTCGTAATATGTTCATACTTTAGCCTTCCCAGTACAAATATTTTGTTCTTTTTCGTTACAAACAATACTTTTAAATTTAATTCCGTTTCGGTGACAATTTTGTGACCATTGCCATTGGTTAGCAGACAATATTACCAAATGCGCGATATAATCTATATAAAAACAATATTTAAAGTGTTCACAAAATTACTGGTAACACTATTTTTTTAAAAAGATCGTTTACCAGTGGCAAACATTTTTTTGTTTACTGTATTGACTGCCCGTAACTTCATCAGAAGCTGTCGAGTCTCTTAATTGAAAGAAGTTGGGTAGAGAAATACTGTGGTGCCCAGTTTATTTATAGTGATGAGCAAATGCAAGACCAAGACCGGATTAGTCTTGGTCTTGGTCTTGCATATGTGGCATTGGTCTTGGTCTTGCTCCAAGACTCTTGCAAGTCTTGCACTTTTTTGGTGCAATTAAAAAAAAGTTTTTCCAAGTCCTTTACAGTAAATACAGGTTTAAAGAAAGGGGCAGTATTTGACACTATGAAAATTTCGGTTTTTCAATATTAAGTACCACAGCAACAAACTAAACTAGTAAATCAGGTAATTTTTTTAAGTAAAAATACTAAAAAAAAACATTTCGAGTTAAGGAATCACTTGTTTAAGTTTGTCCGTGTAATATTGAAACATCCTATGTATTTACGTTAGAGAATAAGATTCTTTAATCAAAGGTATTTACACTTATAAATTGCGGCGTTAAAACAAGAACTATTTTCGTGCATTTAGTTTTTAATGCAATGGTTGCCCATAATTGAGTTGAAACGTAAATATTTATCTCTCTTGATAATCTGATGCAGTTATTCTGAATTTTCTTTTAGAATATTTTCCTATAATAAAATTTTATAAGTTTGGAAAAATATATATCACTGGATTTTACGTCCTTCTATAAAAAACCGATTCTTAGCAGGCCCGTTAGCTGGGCTTTAAATTAACCAAAATTATTATTGCTCAATGAAGAACTGCACATCAGTTTTATGCATTTCTCAGCAAATGACAAATTCGTTAACAATATTACCTACTCGCGTGCGGTAAAGTGTAATTTTCATCATGCATTATAGGATTGGGAACTTGAAAACTATGAGTGCTAGAAAATAGTTTTAATGGAAAAAGTTGTATGCTATTTAATTTCTAGTTTAATGCTGCTATAATAATGATTCTATCTTTCTTCGTTGTCGAGATATTTTCCAAAAAACCAGTAAAGATGGTGACCAAAATGTATAATTTAAGTGGTGTTTGTAGGATTATTGGTCAGGTATCAAGAAATCCAATTATTATTTCTTGCCTACGAACGTTTCGAATTATATTAACCCATCATCGGGGCTCTGTTAAGAGGAGAAAGCTACTTTAGAATATTTAGTTCAATTTTACAATTTGATAGAAAAAAACAAAACAAGTCTTAAGCCCAAAAACAAAACCGTTCTTAAGTACCACCACACAAAACAAAAAAAAAACGGGTTAACGGAATGAAATAACAGAAGGGTTTCTAATGATAAAATATGTTATGCATATACATGTCATAGAAATCATTGTTTCTTGTTAAAAGAAAAATTAAAATTTATGAAACTTACCAAAATTGTGCTTTTCTCTCGTTCACTTAACATTCATATCTTAGAACAGGATTAAAATAGATAATATTGCGGTTTACAATGAACATTACAAATAACAAAGAACAATAATTAAAAAACAACAACCAAATTACACAGCGTAATACAAGGACGACTGTTGCACTCTGTACTATATTTTATCGAAAAAATATAGTAGGTACGAACAAAATTTTAAAAATAACAGAAAATCAGCGGTTTTTAAAATTTGGCTTTTTGAAAATAAGTCGAAAATGAAAAAAGATAAAGAAAATTCATTATAATGAGTTATAAATTCATTAAGATTAATTCATTATCACAGCAGAATTGAACTAGCAATTAAATATTTTACAACGTTTTCTATTTAACCAATTTTTGATCTCTTATAGTTTTCAAGATCCAAAATACATTCCTATCCTTTTCGGATACACTGTATGTGAAGAACCCAGGATAATGCTTCAATTTATCACTTTATAAGATCAGAATATGCGTATTATTATAGCCTCCAAAGGACATATTGGCCAAAATCACATTCAAAAATCGGTCCCTATCTCCCGGTCTATATGCAAGAACGCTTGGAGAAATATATTGACATTTGTGTAATTGGTTTAAAATCCAAATTAGATTTTTATAGTTATGAGTATAATTGTGTTTAAAATTTTTACTGCTCTTTTACTTAGTGAATACGGTCTAACTTTCCCTGCATGTATCTCACGAACAAAATAATTTTTGACAAACGTATATCGGAAGTGGATGTTTTTTCTCCATTTTCGATCCCAGAATTAAGGGCAATATGACAAAAAATAAAAATTGCGAAAAAACTGAAGACCGCAAGACTCTTGCATGCTAGATCTTGGTCTTGCATAAGTCTTGCACTGCTCGGTCTTGGTCTTGCAGACCTGGAGCTGGTCTTGGTCTTGCTTTTTCTGCAAGACCAAGACCAGTCTCGCTCATCACTATTTATTTATATTTCGGTGTCAATATTTGCTGGGATGTCTTTACTCTGTTCAGAGCCAATTCATTATCAGGTGTTTTAACCTGGACACGGTTTCCCGAACTGGGTACTTCGGTAGTGTAGTTAGAACTGAGTAGTTGGAATCGAATCGAGTTAGAACGGTTTTTCGATCATATTATTCAAAACGTATTATGCTTCTATATATATTGAATATAATTTCTTACTTTTCTAGCTTTTAGAGTAGGAGATATTTTTTATTTAAACAACGGCATTTTTAATGTTTACCTCTGGTTTTGTAACTACTGAGTAGTTGTAATTACGTGAAATAAAGGAATATTTTATGCATCTTCGACTACGTTAAAATAAACATTTTATGGCACTTTATGGTATCGCTATTAATGTAATATTTGAGCAACAAATTAAAATTTTTCCTGTTATGTGTACAATGAAAGCATAAGCTAATATTTGTATAAATCTAATTTACAATTTTTGAAAAGCCTAATTTTTTATATTTGCGATGTTAGTCTATTGTATTGAAATATTGAGTATATGAAGAAATACATTCTCGCCCCGTAATATTAACGTCAAGAATATGAAGGGTAAACCATGGATTAAGTGGCGTTTAGATTGGTCTCATATACAGGGTTAGTAAAAAGAACCGGAACGCTTAAATATCTTCAAAATCGTTAAAGCTACATTTACAAAATTCGGTCCCTGGGGGTTTTCGGGCGTGAGAAATTGAACCATGATATCGGCACTGTTGCCAGATTTCCCAGTTTTGTGCTACACGGAGTCATTTTGTTATCTTAAATGGAACGCCCTACTTATTTTTATTGCAATAAATTGGGCGTATCAAATTTAGTAAGGTCCCAAATTTTCAAAAGTTTATCTTTTCTAATTGCTGAAATGTGACAACAAGGCATTTTTAGTAAAAAGTACCGGAACGCTTAAATATCTTCAAAATCGCTCAAGCTGCATTTACAAAATTCGGTACCTGGGAGTTTCCGGGCATGCAGAATTGAACCATGACATCGGCACTGTTGCCAGATTTCCCAGTTTTGGACTACATGGAGTCATTTTGTTATCTAAATGGAACGCCCCATTTGTTTTTATGGCAATAAAGTGGGCGTATCAAATTTAGTAAAACACCAAATTTTCAAAATTGTTTCTCTTTTAATTGCTGAGATGTGACAACAACGCATTTTTAGTAAAAAGTACGGGAACGCTTAAATATCTTCAAAATCGCTTAAGCTGCATTTACAAAATTCGCTACCTGGAGGTTTTCTGAATCGAACCATGATATTGACACTGTTGTCAGATTTCTCAGTTTTGCGGTACACGTAGTCCAAAATGTGATGTTGTCATATCTCAGCACATAATAGATAAAATTTTGAAAATTTGGAATCCTACTAAATTTGGCGCACCCAATTTATTGCAATAAAAACAAAAGGGGAGTTCCATTTAAGTTAACAAAATGACTACGTGTATTGCAAAACTGGGAAATCTGGCAACAGTGTCAATATCATGGTTCAATTCCGCATGCCCGGAAAACCCCGGTACCGAATTTTGTAAATGCAGCCTAAGCGATTTTGAAGATATTTAACCGTTCCCGTACTTTTTACTAAAAATACGTTGTTGTCACATCTCATCAATTAAAAGAGATACAAATTTGAAAATTTGGTATGTTACTAAATTTGATACGCCCAATTTATTGCAATAAAAACAAATGGGGCGTTCCAATTAAAATAACAAAATGACTCCGTGTAGCGCAAAACTGGGAAATCTGGCAACAGTGCCAATATCATGGTTCAATTCTGCATGCCCGGAAACCCCCAGGTACCGACTTTTGTAAATGCAGCTTGAGCGATTTTGAAGTTATTAAAGCGTTCCGATACTTTTTACTTTTACTAAAAATGCGTTGTTGTCACATCTCTGCAGTTAGAAGAGATAAAATTTTAAAAATTTGGGGCATTACTAAATTTGATACGCCCAATTTATTGCAATAAAAATAAGTGGGGCGTTCCGTTTAAGATAACAAAATGACTTCGTGTAGCGCAAAACTGGGAAATCTGGCACCAGTGCCGATATCATGGTTCAATTCTGCATGCCCGGAAACCCCCAGGCACCGAATTTTGTAAATGCAGCTTGAGCGATTTTGAAGATATTTAAGCGTTCCGGTACTTTTTACTAAAAATGCGTAGTTGTCACATCTCAGTAATTAGAAGAGATAAAATTTTGAAAATTTGGGACCTTACTACATTTGATACGCCCAATGTATTGCAATAAAAATAAGTGGGGCGTTCCATTTAAGATAACAATATGACTCCGTGTAGCACAAAACTGAGAAATCTGGCAACAGTGCCGATATCATGGTTCAATTCCGCACGTTCGGAAACCCCCAGGTACCGAATTTTGTAAATGTAGCTTTAACGATTTTGAAGATATTTAAGTGTTCCGGTTCTTTTTACTAACCCTGTATTTGCATAGATACAAGAATCGATGCGAGTTTTAAATGAGGTTATCACCTAAGTTTATTCGCATATAAAAAATTGGCAAGTTAAAATACAAGGAATCAGCTTGTCTTTATTTTTATGCATGATTTCGGAAGTAAGTACCGGGCTATGAAATTGGCGTTTCAATATCGGAACCGGATAGGTACTTATGTTGCAATTAGACGGATACTTATGTTGCTCATAGATCACCATACACACCCAGCTTATTATATTGATAGTTTCATTTTTAACGAATAGATCTTCATTTGTTGAACTTCAAGGATTTTTATCTAAAAGTTATACCCCAAAATCTGGTGTGCCTCAAGGGTCAAATTTGGGACCCCTTTTATTTCTTTTAGTCATTGATAATATGGGAAAGAACAATAAATTTGCTGATGATTACAAAATGTTTTTAATGGTAAGAACCCTAGATGATGCAAAAAATCTTCAGAAAGATTTAAGCGCAGTTGTAGGATGGTGCAGGGATCATAATTTTAGATTGAATATAGATAAATATGCTGTAATGATTTTTTCTTGTAAAAATAAAAACATAGAGTTTGACTATAAAATTAATAATATGGAATTAAAAAAACAGCTATTCAAAAAGATTTGGGCATCTATTTTGACCCAAAACTAAATTTCAACATTCATGTGAATAACGTTACGAGTAATGCTATTAAAATTTTGGGTTTTGTAATAAGAAATTGTAGACTTTTTGACAATATAGATACAATAATATCCATATATAGATTGCTAGTTTTAACAAAACTATTATATGCCTGTTCAGTGTGGGACCCGCTTTATTTAAATAAAGTAAACTCTTCAGAATCTGTACAAAGGAAATTTGCGAAATTTTTATATTTTAAAGTAAACCATGTATATCCACAAAGAGGGACTGACCAAAGATACTTACTTATGTAACATTTTTAACATATTGAGCTTACAATGTTTAAGAATAGAGCATTGTCTGATTTTTATCTATAAATTGTTAAACAACCTAATTATAAGTCCTGATTTTCTTGAAAGATTACCCTTTAAAGTGGGGTTAGTCAGTACCAGAAATAAAGATTTATTCTACATATGTCAAATAAAAACTAACTTGTATAAAAATTCACCACTGATCAGATTATGTATGGCCTTTAATAAACATTGTAGTTTGTTTGATGTTTTCACTATGTCATTGAGTAAATTTAAAATAGAAGTAAGAAAAGTGTTACAAAACAATCTATAGTGCATTTTGTGTTAAAAGTTTGATTATCTAGTTTTTAAGTAGCTTTAGGAAATGTATCTGTAATTGGTTTAAACTGTTGATACATTAAACAAATAAATAAATAATTTAATTAAAAGGACGGGTACCGCTTGGAAGGCTCGGGATATTGATGACTAAACGATACTATTATCAGTCGCGTTTGGCTTAGAGAATATCTACATTCTGTACATTATGCTAAAGCAAATAATATTTTTTTATTTTTAGATAATATTACAACTACCGCCGTCACCCCAACGGATCCGGCTCCGCCGAGGAGAAAAAGGGATTTGTTGATTAAAGCGAATTCCGATAATACCACAGTTCCTAGCACACCAAGTGGACCATCCACATCTGATCCTTATTCAACTGGTTGCAAATCTGCTTTTGGAGATTATGTCAAAAAACACGCTGTTCAGATTGGCGGCTGCGCTCTGGGTCTAGCTATAGTGCAGGTACAACATAGTTTTTTAATGTAAATATGTTCTATATTGGGTAATTTTTCAGTTTAGCAACCATTCAACCACAGATTTAAAACAAATATTCACTGATTCTAAGCAACGTCCAGAATACAGTCCATATCATTATATACTGCGCAAAGCATGAAAAGGTGTGTAATTAAATAATTTTCTTTTCACATTTGTTGGTGCACTACAATCGCCATTACTCTTGCCGAGCCACTTCAAAAAAAGCACTACAAATATAGTCCATGCACGTCTGAAAATATTAATTAGAAGAACAAGAGGCCTACGTTTTATTTCGGATCTAACTCAGAGCGACTGATAGCCCCATTAAATAAAATTAAGTTTTAGTTGTAAATAAGTAAATTCTCCTTCTTGTCACTGTCAGTAGTGTCAGTAGCCAAAACTTCAATGTTTAATTTGTCACAAGCTCACTGTTGCCAGATTTAATTTTAAAATTTTCACTGTAAATTTGTTACGAAAATTCATTATTGAAAATGGTGCACAATGATTGCCGTTTTCTCTCTTTTATTCAGGTGAATGATACAAATACACACAATGAAATGTACCATTCGCTTTTATGTATTGTATTAACCCAAACTAAGGTCACAGTTGGATAGAAATAGAAATTCGCGATATTTTACGTTTGTAGTTTTTCTAATGCATTAAAGAAGTGAATTTGAAAGAAAAACCAGCGAAAACAAGATTTTATGCATCTTTTTTTAACAATTTTGGTAAAATTATAATGAGGCTCTAACCAATAATTATGAAGTGGTTATATTTGTTTAAAAAATAAATATACATCCATCTGCAATAAAAATATTATTTTAATGAAAATAAATACACGAAAATAACTTGAATCAATGACATAATCTATCTCGCGTAAGGCCAAAAGTGTGTGAGAAGTTAAGACGTGCGCTTTGCGTACGTTCCTTGCTTTCTTTACCAAATTACCTGAAGCTAACCAAAACTAACCCAAGGTAACCAAAATTCATCAAAGCTAACCAAAACTAACCCAAGTTAACCAAAACTCACCAAAGATAACCAAAACCAACCCAAGCAAAAAAAAACTAACCGAATCTAGCCCAAACTAACGGAAGCAAACCGAAACTAACTCAAATTTATTAAAACTAACCCAAGCTAACCAAAACTAGCCCAATTTAACTACTAAAAGTAAAGCGCGCTTTAGGATTGGTTATAATCCAATTAGCCAAAATTATAAAAATATGCAGAAAATTTAGTTTTCACCGATTTACTTTCTTTCAAATTTACTTTTTTAATGCATAGAAATATAAAAAACGCGAATTTCTATAATATCCAATAATTATCTAAACTTACAACAATTAACCAAAGAAGTGATCTATTTTTACATTATTTTGAGTTAGCTTCGGTTAGTTTGGGCTAGGTCTAGTTGGTTGTCCCCGGAGCGAGCGAAGCGAGCGGAGGGCCATACGTGAAGTGAAACATATTTATTTTTTACATTATTTTGAGTTAGCTTGGGTTAGTTCTTGTTCGTTACGCCCCCGAGTCGAGCGGAGCGAGCAAAGGGTTATGCACGAAGTGAAATATATTAATTTTTCACATTAAATTGGCTTAGCTCCGGTTAGTTTTGGTTAATCCTTGGGCTTAAGTTTCTTTTAGCGAAAATCGGCTACAAAAAGTATCGTTCTATAAGACGATTAACCAGAGAAGTGATTTATTTTACATTAATTTGAGATAGCTTCGGTTAGTTTGGGCTCGTCCTAGTTGGTTGCCCCCGGAGCGAGCGAAGCGAGCGGAGGGCCCTACGTGAGGTGAAACATTTATTTTTTACATTATTTTGGGTGAGTTCTTGTTCGTTACGCCCACGAGTCGAGGAGCGAGCGAAGGGTTATGCATGAAGTGAAATATATTAATTTTTCACATTAAATTGGGTTAGCTCCGGTTAATTTTGGTTAATCCTTGAGCTTAAGTTTCTTTTAGCGAAAATCGGCTACAGAAAGCATCGTTCTATTGGACGATTAACCAGAGAAGTGATTTATTTTTACATTAATTTGAGTTAGCTTCGGTTAGTTTGGATTAGTGCTAGTTGGTTGTCCCCGGAGCGGGCGAAGCGAGCGGAGGACCATACGCGAAGTGAAAATATTTATTTTTTACATTATTTTGGGTATCTTGAGTTAGTTCTTGTTCGTTGCGCCCCCGAGTCGAACGGAGCGAGCGAAGGGTTATGCGTGAAGTGAA
>MU183575.1:0-57058 GCA_016904865.1 Pissodes strobi
AAAAAAATCAATTTGACAACGCTGCACCAGAACGGTGACAATGACGCGCATTTTAAGATCCTTTACAGGCGTAGACGACTATATCAAAATCGGCCTCCCCTATTGGTCGATCCAGCTCGTATTACAATATGTCTTCGTGATGCAATCAATTTGTCGCAAGAGCTCTCGTGGTCTACAGGTTTGGATAGTTGGGTCCCACCTGGACGGCACGACTTCAAACCCCGTTGCTTTTTTTTATTTTATTATAATTATGTTTCAAAACAGTTTTTTTCTTGATTTTGGGTATGTTACGGGTTAGTTTGGGTTAGCACCTGGTTAGTTTCCTTTTCTTGAGCCATGCGGATCGACCAAGGAGAGGCCGATTTTGATATAGTCGTCTACGCCTATAAAGGATCTTAAAACGCCAATGACGCGCGCCGATGACGGCTTGGCAATATGGCAATCGTGGCATTCACGATTTTGCTGCTCTTTACGTGCATTTTTTGTGATTTATTGTGCGGCTCTCATAGTTTCTTACCTTGAATTATTGACTTTTATTACTGATTAGAATGTATATTATTTATTATTATGATAACCTGTTGCAAGCATGTTAAGTCTGGTTGCTCGATGGAAGGCAACGTCTTTGTTCTTATAGGTATTATTTGCACTTGTGATTCAGTTGGACTTATGAACCCGGAAATTTTGATGAAATAAAGAAAAAAAGAGATGGTTAATTTGAATTTGGAGGGCAAACGACAGCGCCCGTCTCGTGCGCTATCTGCATTCATTTCCCTTGGAGAGAGACAAAGAAGGCATGCCAGCTTTCTCTCTCTCGGATGATATATTAACATTGAGTTGCGCGTCTCCTCCTTATCTCTGGCGCGTCTGATGACTAGCAGGGCCGCCACAGGATGATGCTCGCCCACTAGACCGTCCCGGCACGGCACGACTCGCCCGTCGTTTGTCGGAAAGGCATGTGCTTGAAATCCCGTCCATCGCCGGTTCCGCCGTTCCGTGCCGTACCGGACAAGTGTACGCATCTACATTATTTACATGGAAATAGATAAATCTAGTTAGGGAAATGATGAAATTTAAAAAAGTGAAACAGCAAAACATAAGTAACGAAAATGCTTTTTAAGTCGTTATTCCTTAAAACGTAACTAGATTGGCCGTGGAGGTATATGCGATGAGTCTGTCTTCAAAAAAAAATTAAGATTGCCAATTGCTAAATCTTCTGAGAATCTTACAAAAATACATTGATATTTTGTTTTAGTTCGGTCCTACATTTGACATAAAAAGTAATTATTTTCATAGTTGATATTCTTCTTTTGAATCAGTAGAAAAATAATATAGGTTAAACCGTCGTTGAATTTGAAAGTTTCCACTAAATCTATACTTAGAAAGAACATAAAAATACGAAAAAACACATGTAATAAAAACATTTATTTATGTACAATATTGTTTGGTGTGAAATTATAATCGAATTGGATCCTTCAAGAAATTAATGGATGACAACTTTTTGCCTGCATTGTCTACTTCGTGTTTCCTCACACTTACTTCGGAACCTGAAATATAAACGCATTGTTTATTACAGATCAAAATAAATTAGCATCTAAATAACCATAATGTAGATATCTACCACGAATAATGGATACAGAAGTCACTCTTTCTTAGATGATTGACTGTATTCACAAAATAAATTAACATCAAATTTAAAACTTGACAAATCGTACGAACTTTTTACTGTTTTCTTATTTGTAACGTTATAACTATATCTACTAATCATTTTCTTTTTTAGATTTCTCGCTTTTGACAGCGGGAGCAGATCGAAAAATAGAGTATTTTCAAATTTTGTATCTTGTTCAGCTTCTTTAAGGTCACTAAATTAGCATCTTGCGGCCTGGAGCGAAGCAGACCTATATAGAACATTTCAATAAGACTGGAATGGACAAACAGGTAAAAATTTGCCTCAAGAACATGAATCCTCAACAACAATCTAGAACATATCTAGAGTGTAGTCAATGTTTTTCAGACATTAGATCACTTGGATGTCTTAATCCTTGACTGGTGGATTATAAGATTAGGTAGAGATCTCACCTTACGTTAACTGTCACTTTCATTATTATGGTTATTTCTAAAATAACAGTAAGTTTAAAAAACACATTATTTTATGGTGATACAAACTATAGCGGATATGCATCCGTTGGTTCGATGATCACGGAGATGGTACTAAAAGTATAGACAATGTCGCAGACTAAAGAACAAAAAGTTACAGTAATTTGTAAATTTTGTTTAGGGCCGTATGCACAGATTGCACTGAAAACTTTGCAAATACTCTACAGAGCTTTGAATTTTCCTGTTGTGAATTTGTTCACAAGTTTTTTTTTAATTTTAAAATTTGGATCTCTAAAAACATTTTCTATCAAATATGGAGAAACAATTGCATTTGAGATTATTTTTTATGCGAGAAATAATAACAATATCCAACAATAATGAAAAAGCGATTAATTTTTACAAAATTAGCGAAAGAGAATTAAAAATAGCCTTATGAGAACGCACAAAATATTTAAAAATATAGCAAACATGTAGGTAAGGGTTGCAGAATATTTTCCGTATGCTGACTAGTTATTCTATTGTCTATGAATGGGTATTATCGACTCAAAAACATGGATTGAGTATAATGGGAAATTAATTGAGCAATTAATTTCCCTATTAATATATCTGAACTTAAAGATTTATTTACGATATTTCTATGAATACATCACTTACCACTCCTTTCGTAGATGAATACATATGCAATATCAACTCTAAGATCTCCTGGATTAGTGTCTGTATCCACTGGACTGTAAATAGTAACGATGAATCATTAACGGCTTTAATTCAGTAAATATATTTAAACATTCAAATTAGCACAATCAATAAATATACAAATAATCTTGAGGATATATTTCCGATCCTCGATATCATTTTTCACGATTATAATATTAATTAACCATGTTGGTTGTTAAGAATAGTACAACAAAGATCTTTGTTATTATATATATGGGGACGAGAACCAAGAGCAACGTAAAGTAAAAAACGCATTTTAAAAAGCGTCAGATATTATTATACGAACACAGTGTTTTAATGTTTTTTTCGAAAAGTTAACTCAATAATTTACGGTCCTACGTCCCTTTGTCGGAATTCTACAAAATCAACAGCCGACCCCAGTGCAATATCAGAATCTTCAATTAGTAGAATTTTGAACAATAATGAAATTGAACAATTTAGGTAGCACCTCTATCACCGTTTGTTCAATGAAGATGCAGAAAGACGTGCTAATTTAATCATATTATCACCATGTTAAGACTAACATTATTCAGAGGTAAATCCGAAGAAGTTACATAAGACTATCTTGGGGTTTGGAACCCTCGGCAAAATGAACTAAAAGTGTTTTAATCATCTCTTGATCGAAACGCGCGTCAAGTGCAAAAATTCTGGTTAGGTATTGTGGATAAAACTCTGTTACAATAAACATGTGAATAGCCTGAGAAAGCTATTTATTTCATTAATATGGGCGATTTCAAAACCTATTGCAGACATAGGGCATTTATAGAATATTTTGAACTTCTTAGTGCTTGCAATAATCGAGGTGATCAGTTGAATACATTTTTGTAGTGGAATAGCAGTTCGCAGTCACCAATATGTATCATCAAGTTTACACCGAGAAGACCTTATAAGAGGATATTATCTGAGGATAACAATCGTGGTTGTAAACTAATTTTGGTACCTAGTTAGTGCCAATAATTGGGAAAGTTTAGCGGCATTCTTAGGATGGTTTGCGTTATTTTAAATGTATTACTTAATGTTTTTCTTCAACAAAGGTTTATTGCATTTTAAGTAATAATAATTACTATAATATAAAAATTATACTAATTTTTGACATAATTTATTGATTACGCCTGTTTCCAAAATATAAAATTCTCGTTTGGTTATTAGCAAGTATTTCAGGGTTTTTACCTTTTCCAGATTCATTCTTATATATTTGCACTCCTGGCTTCACTAAAGGACTTATCTAAACCGGTCTACTTTGATAGCTATTGGTTTAAACTGACGTAAGCGACAGAAAGACAGAATAGTTTTGAACCACACCGTCAAAAGAATGGCAGCGACCTTAAACTGGCCTACTAGAAAATCTAAATAATTTAGTACCGGTCTAACTTTTAATTCTCTAAATCCGGGGGTTACAGTTTAACCTATAAAATAATCGCTTCTAATTTCAGCTTTCTAAGAACCTACTTATTAGTGATGGGCATAACCGAATTATTTTGATAACCGAATTATTTGTATTCAAATAATATTAATAACCGAATGATTATTTGAATAATCATTCGAATAAATTCAGGTTAGCGATCGCAGCCGGTTAGGAACGTGGTTTAGCGTCATCGGCATCTTATTCGTAACTCGTAGCTGCTGTAATTGTCTTATTAAGCATGGCTTAGTAAATAAGAATAGAATACGAGTAAATATTTGATTACGCAATATTATTGAACAAAATATAATAAACAGCATTTTACGTTTTTCAATCAAAAATACTTAAACTCCAAAATATGATTCTTGGATGTGTTGATTACATGTAATGAACATAATTATTAAAAATCTACTTTGCAAAAAAGTATTTCTCTCTGGCGATGTATTTATAGTACTATAATAATATTAATAATTGTACATATTATATTGTTACAGTTATATTACGACTTATGTATGCTCCTATATTCTAAATTCCAATATATAACTTAAAAACTAAACAAACATTAGGTGATAATTGGTGTTATGTATTGGAAAGCAGGCCGTATTCATTACGAAGAAGTGTATGAAAAAAATAAGAAATATGTGGGGCTGTTGTTAATCGCAACAAAAAATATCGGCCGGCCGGATCAAAAGCGACCGCCTTTTATCTTAATTCTTTGAGGATGTCAACAAATTGCTGTATTTGCACTTTTTAGGCGTTCAGGCGCCGAAAATTAGATTTTTTTTTATGTTTGATACGCAATAAAGTAAATTATGTAATCTTAACTTAGTATTCGCTAGTTTTCAACCCCCCAAGTTCGGCTTCCACATTCCACAATTCCACATCCTACTGGTACATTTGAAATTTTAAAACTCATCTTTTATTCGAGTTAGAACATCGAAAGTTGCTTCTTAACTCATAACTACATGTATTAAAACCGCTCCTTGCTTGTTCGTTGATCATTCGACGGATCGACGCGAGGCGACAGCGAGGTTTGTATTTGAATTCGTACGTAGGTATCAGGTTCAGGTTATTTTTCATTCGAATACTTGTGGAATGAAAACCGAATAATACAGGTGATTTTAATAACCGGATAACAGGTTATTTTTCATTCGAATAAGCCCATCACTACTACTTATATGATATATTTCAGTGTAAAGATTAAAGTTTCTAGGATATGTAAACGTGGAAGCAAAATTATGATTTATTTATATGGCAGTGGCACACACACCAAATGGAGAGCCTATGACACTCGACTAGCGATGTGTGTGTGAAGATGTTGATTGGCACTGTTTTTCAATAGCTGTAGGCTGTGGGTTACAATTAGAGAGAAACAAATGTCTTGAGAGTGAGTTTCACAGTGATGCAGTGCGGTATACAAAGGAGTCCTTGTAAAGCGATGCTGTAGGTGTTTCTAGTCGTACGATGAACGTGTGAGCTATTGCCGTCTGTCGTGACTATCTGGCAGGCTTTGCTGGGTGCGGGATGAGGCGGACCAAACCCTGGGAGCATTTGACGTGAAAATATCTTAGCCATATGTCTGCGATGTTCCGCAGTATCCAGATCCCTGGTCAACTCCGGGTCGCCGACGAGACGCACAGCTCTCTTCTGAATAGAATCCCGCAGCTTTAAGATGTGCTTAAGTGCGACACCCCAGATATGTGAGCAATATTCTTAGCATGATCTTATATGAGCTTTATAGAGCAAGAGTAGCTGCTGTGGTGTATAGAGTTTTTGTTGCCAAATACCGCACAAAGCTTCTGCGAGGCTGATTTTGCGATGTTAGCAAACGTCGTCATGCCAGGACATATCGCTGTTTGCTGAGACACCCAGTAATTCGACTGACGAGGATGAAGGAATGCTCAATCCTGCCACAATGTCAGGGCCCGCCGTATTGGATATCTTAGTAAACGTGGCTGCCTACGTTTTTTTCTCTATTGAACTGAACCAACTTCCTGATGCCCCAAGTGTTACGGGTGGAAATACTTTTTATTTATAAGTTAAGTCATTCTAGGAAGGTATATCGTCTGGAAAACCATCTCTATTATATTTTTCGATAAGGCCGAACCTGACTAGTTTCTTGACAGCAGTATTTAAATTGTCATTTAAGGTATATTTAGTTGAATGACAGTCGAACGATTTTGACATGTTTACAGAATTTTCTGTTTATTAATCTAGAAGGATGAAAAAAAAACAGGAGAATTGGTTGTTGTTGATTTAGGTAGTCAACTGTACAACTGTTTTCTTCAGTAGCCAAAGAAGAATTCCTGGATTGAGAAGGTAGCTCCCGGAAAGTATTTCCATTTCGAGATGAAATAGGTTCAAAGCCGATTCAAAGTTTCGGGAGAGGGAGGTTGTTACAGTAGAAGGTATAAATTCTACCAACGGCCATAATGGCGATTATCCCATATTTTCTTTAAGCTATCCAGGAAGGTTTTGGTGAACCCCTGTTATGGGTAAGTTGTTCTAAGTTGTTTGTGAATGTAAAATTTCAATTAGTTTCTGGGGGCCGAGGTCGGCATTCCCATTATTTTCCTGTTAAGTTGTTTTGATGGATTCATTTCCGTTTTAGGGTTCTAGTTTCGGATTCCCGGAGGGTTGTTAAGAACTTTTTTGGAACCTCTACAAATTAGGCTACTCTATAGTTTTTGGATGACAGCAGAGTATGTCGGATGTCAGCTTAATGACAAATTTTTAGCAAGTTAATTGACAGTCCGGGAACAGATTTTTTCCTAGAAGTCTGAAGAAGGATAAGGAAAGCTGCTCTCTCTGGTTTTCGAGACGTCCCGAAACACAGATAACTGATCTTTTTAGTCGACAATTATATTTTCCTGTTAGTGATTTGATAGAATTTTGGCATCGCCGTAAAGACTTTTAAAAATTACCCAAAATTTAGAAACTTAGACAGTATTTTTAACAGCTTAAATAATTATCATAGTATTTGATATTGAATATCTAAAACATTAGAGTTTATATAGAACCTTTGTGAAGTATAGCTACGCCGGCATAGTTCCAATAGTTTACTCTCTCGGGTACTAGATTTTTGAATAATTTTTAGTGCATTTTATAACCGAGGAAATTTATCTATTTTACTTTTTTTTCTCTGGCATTAATTTTCAAAAACGTAACATAGCGTTTTGAGGATTTGGTTTCTGTTTCTGGAACTTGCAACTTGGGCTTACGGAAAGGCTATTCTATCCGAGTTAAATTAACATAGAATAGTTTATGTGGTAACATCCGGTTAAGTTATCGCCATCTAGGTTGCAGGATTCGGGCAGAGCGAATACCCCCGTGGGGATAACATTCTAAATTATAATTCCTTTTATGTCACATCTTAAAATTCCAATTTAGACTGTCATGTTGACAAGAGGGCGTGTCTCGTTAAACAGTAATTGGTGACATTTCGGAATTTCACAACGGGGTAGCTGGGTTCTCTCAACCCAGGGAACTCATTTATAAGGCTAGAGGTGCTTACTTTATTTTTTTCCCTAAAATAAAAATATTGGCTACAACTACTGTTGTTATTTTGTTTGAATTGAAGAACTTTTGTGATAACTGTGTGCAGGTAGCGTAGACTACGACAGATAATTATGCACTTATTCGATACTGGAGTTTGTACTCCATTTCTTTTATTTCCAAGTTCTTTTTACTGTATCCGTAACAACAACGATAGGGCTTTGCCAACAAATGTAAACTTAGTGGCGTCCAACCTCGACTTTGACTTTAACCTATATTGATTTAATTTTATATCCACGTACACTATTTGGAACTTGTTTAGTGGAAAAAAAACATCGGACCAACCTGAGCTGAGCTAGCGTAGGTGTTTTTCAGACGGTGCTGGAAGGACTGATACGAATGCTACTGGTGTCCATTTTTCAAGGTATTTTATCCGAATATAGTATACTTAATTTTTAATTTGATTGCAATTTGTCGTCCAGCGCCATCTGCTGAGTATAATATTTTATTTTAAATTAAATAACAATTTCGCGTCCAACTTTATAACAGAATTTAGCAGTGGAGTTTTAAATTGATAACACAAGGTCGAACTTTCTCGAGATCTTGATTAATTATTGTTGTAATCTGCTCATGTCTGCGGTGATAAATCTCAGTAGCTGATAAAGATTTTTCTGATCTAAAATGGAACACAAGGGTACTGTCATCTGCAAAACTGGAAACAGAATATTTGGTTTCGGCCAGCAGGTCATTAATATAAATGAGGAACAGAGTTGTAAAGTATTGCGCCCTGATGCACGCGTGTATTAATGGTGAATGGGTCTCAGATGTGTCCATCAACTGCAATGTCAAATTATGAAAAAACTGCCAAACGTTTAATTCTAAATTTCTCATTTCATCATTGGCAGAAGGTCAAACAATTATCTAAACGTTTTTTCCTAGACCTGGAAAAAAATTAAATTTAATGAACTTGCACTGGTTTCATGAATTATCTGTACAAAATAGCTGAATAATATACGGATAAAAACATGTTCTAAGCAAGTATTGCAGACTCGAAAAGCCTCATCCATATCATACCTTGTCTCGCTTTTAAAATGTTTCATTTTAAAATTTCCCGTTTGTTTTTCAATATCTCAAAAGCCAGTAATAATTAAGCACCTGCATCAAATACATTATAAATTTGGGCTAATTATCATATCATACATGTAATAATCTGTATTTCACTTATAGTTAAACGATGGATAACGAGTACCTCTAAAAGAAATTTTTAATCTCAATATTGACAGAGCTTTGGGTTCTTATGAGATTATTTATTCATACACATGGTCATGCAACAATGCATCTGGCTTCTACAGCTCCAATATCACACAAGCTAAAAAATTTCGTTCGTATGTTAACCTAATTTACGCATAACAGCATAGTTAAAAGTTTTATTTTCAAACATACAGGATGTCCTAAAAAGTGTGGCACGATGGGACTACATTTTTTTAAATAGAATAACCTGTCTATTGGTTAATCTTCTTTCCGTTTAATCGGAAGTAAACATTTAACAGTTTGCTGGTACTTCCGGTTATGCCGGAAGTTGATGACGGACGGCAGATTATGAAAAGTTAAGGAAGAATGTGCATTCCACCCTGCTTTGAGTTAAGCCGTGTAGATGCAACAACCTGTCATAATTTGTAAAATGTCAAGTTTCAAATGTCAATATTTCGAAAACAGTTAAATTTAGGTATTGCGTATACTATGTTATATCAAATAATCGTAGAGATCGGATAAGAATGAACTCTACAGGGATCTCATAAACCATTAAAGCTACAGATATGTTTAAATTAGGAAAATTATGTGTCCCACTGAACCCTGCAATATGATGTATAAAAATTAGGAAAATTCCGAATATTTCTGAAGATATTTGGAAAAAAAAACAAAAATTTGCGATTTGGTTTTTTTTCCTGACTCTATTTGAGAAGATATGGTAAAGTAAATATCACATTATCATTGTTACGTTTTCTACTCTACAAGCCGACTTTCTTAGATTTTCAATCCGCTTCTTCGGAACCATCATCAACTTAATTTTTTTATATAGTCGAAAATCGTTGTTTTGTTCTTAATAAACCCTAATTTTAATTCTTAATCCAACGACATATCACACTTAACATTTTTCCGACGTTTATTAGATTAGCACTATTACTAAATTTTTAAAATGTATTGTATGAAGCTGTAAGAAGCCCGACGCACTATTGCAGGATCCTGTATATAGATATTGATTTTTGTGCGTATCTAAATCGAATCGCCGTGATAATGCTTATGAATATTCTTTACAACTTAGCATTACTTACGAAGATGTCAGAATTGAAGTTTGGTCATTGTAGCTGATATCTAGGTATAAGTACTGCTTTTCGTCCACATACTTGAAACTCTCAAAGTCGTCGACGTATAGTCTTGCTTTCGCTAAACCATCCTGAAAATAAACTTTTGTAAATACTCCTTTTCTATAAATTATATTAACACTAAAATATCCCAGCTAAAGCACAGAAAAGGACTTTATCAATCTTAGTATATAAGAGGTGTCCTTATTCTTGCTGTACAAAATATATATTTTTAAAGAGAACTATGGCCACGCTATGCCATCATATTTGAAAGTTTTATATTATGAAACTTCTCAGAGCTACGGCAGAAGATAAGAAGACAAATTGAAAAATCACAATGTAATGTATATACACGGGAAGTGTAGGAGAAATTCTATGGCGAGCAGTAAAACTTGATCACGTGTGTAATATCCGTGATTACTCTAATTCGACAAAAGATTTGTGGGGATGACAGGTATTTTTGCAATATACACCCTGGTACCGAAGAGGTCGTATATTGAAAATGTCAATAATTTTCTATCCCTTTGAAACTGTGGCGGAGAAAAAATAATAATTTGGCTAATAAATATGAATTTTCCACAACAATATAGAATATATCTACATCGAAAAATATTTTTTCTTCAAACGTCAGTAAATCCGTCATTACTCGACTGTGTAGGCGGCCGTGAAGTTTCGTTTTTCCTCCGCCGGAGCTTTACTTTTCACTTTTCCGCCGGCGGAGGTAAAAGTGTTGTCATAGCAACATAGATACAATACAAACAGACAACAAAATAAGCGTCAACAACTCAAGATTTATTAAACTACAATTTGTATTTATCACTCAATTTGTGACTGCTTTTCTAAAAATCACTAATTTAGGAACAAATTGGTTATTATTTAATCGAACTTACTCAATAACTGCTTATCAATACGGAATTAAAACGCAATCTTAAAAAAATAATTATTGTTGACAGTGTCCACTGACAGCTTTATGTTACATTATATTCACAGACACCGGTCTAAGCAAGGCCACCTACGACCGTGGTCTAAGCCGCCTTGCGAACCCATTTATCTTTAATAATAATTAGATATTATTACTATTAAAAAGAGATGTTTTTGCATTAATTTGTCGACATTTGAAGAAAAAACAGCATATTTTATTTGGAGGAAAAGTTACTTTTCATGGCTTGCTCTCTATTACCAGCCTCACTCCGTTCGGCTGTTAAACACGAGCGCGCCATGAAAAGTATCACTTTTCCTCCATATAAAATAATATACTATTAGATTAACTCTTAACCGACGTCGTTCCTTCCGTTGGACCGTCGAGATAATTAGCCAGCAAAATTCTCCTCCGTATCTTCTGCCTTGGCTCCTGACCATCCTATTAGTATTGAACAAATAGTTGAGCGGTGTAGTGCCGCAAATGCCGCAACGTGTATTGCAAATCATGATTTTGAGGATAAAATAAACCATAAGCTAGGGTCACTTGACTTGGATATGAAAATACTATATCAAGGTGAAGAACATAATGCACATGAATTGATACTGAAGTTGATTGGGACAAACAGGATAGAAACAAACAGTCTTATGCATCAGAAAATAGTACATCTACAAATGATGACGACGATTTTCGAAACTATTATTAGGGAAAAAAGAGGTGTTCAAATGGTCGTGTGCAAAATCTTGTCGAAAAGTAGGAACTGCAGCTCCTAATATCTTGAGAACGCAAATTCAGGGACAGAAGATTGAGCCATTGGGTGCTTGGGAGTTGATTTTTGATGATTCCAAGCTTCAATCAACTCTGACATCAACAAATAAAAAAGCAAATTCACTACATCCAGCATCTCAAGCGTATCGAGTCTAAGCAGATTAAGACCACCTCAAACCCGTCAGAGAACAACAAAAACGAGATCTATAAAGGGAGGAACGTTGCCAAATTTATCGAATAAAAAAGTTGATTATGTCTATTATGATGATGTAAACGAACTAGTGGAAAGATTAAAATTACTAGTTTCATCGCAGATGGCAGGTCATACGGGCCATCAAAATGGAATTATATCATTATTGGAACTTCGAGAAGAAAGAATAATTGTATAAAAGGTAATTAATTGCAAATAAACAATAATTATGTTATAGAACACGAAGTTAAAATGTCGATTGATAAATTCACACATACTTTTCAAAGACCAAAATAAATCATTAGAATATAGAAATGTTTCTTCTTCTTCATCTTCTGAGATCTTAAATATTGTGGATATTAATAAAGTAAAATTGTACAATAACATTGTTTTACCCTTTATCGGAAAACGGGATGCCGTTAAACATCAGTATGGAATTCCTCAAGATGGTAGAACTACGTATGTTTTCCCATTCAAAGAGGGGTATATAGAGAAAGTGGAATATCCAAAAGAAGATGTTGCTTCATATAAACGGAAAAGCAATAAGATATGGAACGAAAACTAAAATTATATCAGGTGATGTAATCAGTTTCCATAACGCTAAAAAATCGATAAAATATTTGCCTATGTTTTATGGAGAACTTGTAATAAAATGTCCAATTTTAATAGAACAATATACATTCTTAACTTACAACTTTGACAGATAACTCTAAAGAAGATGTTGTTAATGAATTTCATAAGCCAAGCAGAAACTATTACCAATGTCAGAGGGTTATAGTAAGGAGGTTTAAGTGATTTATGGCAAGCTGATTTAGTTGAAATTATACCTTATTGGCAATTCAATAGAGGATATCGTTACATGTTGGTAGTAATTAATGTATTCTCAAAATATGTTTGAGTAGAACCAATCAAATCAATATCAGGAAAAGAAGTTACTCAGGCTATAAGGAAAATTTTGGAAAGCGTTGAAAATGTCCCATAAAATCTTCAAACTGATATGGGAAAAGAATTATTCAACAAAGATTTTCAAAAGTTAATGGTTGCTTTTAACATAAATCATTATAACACTTATTCTAATTAAGCAAAAACAACATATTTCAACCATCATCGTAATGAAATAACAGATATATCATTAATTGAACGTAAATAATTCATGGGGCTCTTATGCCATTTTCAAATCCAATCATGAAGACATATTTTCCCCTTTTGCCACAGATGGAATAGGTAGAAACATTTTTAGAGTAGCTATCTCTGGGAGACATTTTGCCACAATCCTGAATTGTTTGCGATTCGATATAATGGTAGAAATCGTGAAGAACTTAAAAAGCTTGATCCAGTTACAGCAAGATCAGACTTGTTGGAAAAATCCAACAAATATTCAAAATCAGCATATTATGTAATATATACAGGTTTTCTTATATTTTGCACCCTATCTAGAGGCCTTATCTTAAGAGATCGAGAACAACTTTTAATACAAGAAGCGGTTTTTATGTATTACATTGTAGTCGTATCGGAAGAACAAGTGCGCATCGCAAAGTGGGAAACATATTAAAATTATGTCCTTTTTTAATAGAACAACCTCTTTATTCATTATTGTCAGCTAAAATAAAGCGTATCTTCGCTCTTATTGATATTTGGTTGAGCCGTTTTCGAAATATTTCTGTTTAAAATATTAATATTTTTATCTTTTTATAATGCCGAGGTGGCTCGTGTTCGTGTTGTGACATTTGTGTACGGATTCATTGTTGTAACATTTATATACCAGTTCATTTAATGTTGTTATATATTAAATAAAGAAGCGATTCAAAATATTTTTATAGTATGGGATAGTATGAAGACCAAGAGATCAGATAATTCAGCTTTATTATACCAATAAAAACAGCTTATCACAAGTTCAAAATGAATAGATTCTGGACAATGCGTACCATCAGTCAATGCCATGAGATATATTACGAGGCAATTTAATTAAACCAAAAACTTCCAGCGGAGAAAAAGGAATATGCCAAGAAATGATGAGGTTAATTTAAAGATCTTCCTTCTCTTTCTAAGTGTGTAGAATTTTGTGTAAATTATTCCAAATAAAATGTCTATCAGCATACTTTCTCATTTTAGAAAATACAGAGGTCCCTATACCAGACGCTGCATTATACTTTAATATGTCATGGTATAAATTTTTCCTTGTAAAAAGTGAATGAAAGTAAGACCTGCTGAAGATAGCTCTATGGTCCGAGTTGATTTTAGCGTGTTTAAACTGGGTTTGTGGAATGAATTGGGGGTCGTTATGTATGTGGGCATCTCGCACGTAGTTCTAAGAACGTTTACACCCGTTAAGGCTTATACTATCGCTTTAAACGGCGTAAATAACTGAAAGTTATTATTATTAAAATCAAATATTTATTGTTTTAAAGATCAACTTTTTTCTTTCGCGCTGCAAATTCGAGCATTAACAGTGTGAACATTTATTTATTGATATTTACGTTTATTTGTTTTATCATATTATAAATTCCGGCCCTATAAGTTCCTGCCAGTGCAAAATTTAACGGAAGAAAATGTGAGGCAACGGTCGCATTACTGCGAAGACATGGCAAGGCATAATGGAAAAAAGACCCTGACATTTTATATAATGCCACGACTAACAACCGTCCGAACGTTTTTGTGCTACCCTATAGAACTAGCCGCCGCCCGTGCCGCTCGCTTCTTTGTCTGTATGACTCATCGCCCGACCGGTCGCGAAGATTCAGGATCGCTGGAATTATCTCGATGGCCTCGTCGAGATCGTATAGAGTGACCTCGGAATACTTTCCGAATATTCGTGATAGATTGGAGATTATATATAAGCAGACTTAAGGCGAATGTTAGGAGTTCAGTTCAGTTAATCATTGAGTGTTGAATAGATATTAGTTGTAAAGTTATAAGAGTAGTTTAGAGTGTTAAATTGTTTACAGTGGTAGTGAATAAAGAGAGTATTAGTTGAAAATAGCAAAGTTATAATTCTGTTAAGAACCCACGGGAAAAACGTAACGATAAGATCGTTTTTAGGGAAGGGAACCACAGCAAACATTATTGAGCAAAAGAAATCCCCACAAAATTCAGGTTGTAGAAATACAAGGACGTAGGTCAATTATTCATCTTTGGTGCAGCCTGTTGAGCAATAATGTTATTGAAGCGATTGCTTTCTATAGATATTTAAATGGTGAGAGATACTTAGATTTTTTACAAAATGATGGATATAGGTCATGTGGAGAATATTCCATTAGTTCGGTACAATAATTATACTTGGCAACAAGATGCCGGTTACTGAATATCTAAATAATCGGTATGATTTCTGGATCGGAATGGCTGGTACACTTTGATGGTCGCCTAAAAGTCCTGATATAGGTCTGCTAGATCTCGTTTTGTGGGGATATTTGAAAACAAGGTCTACTACGGAAAACCGCAAAATATAATAGTTTGAAGGCAAAGAATAGAAAATAAAATCTTCTTACTTAACAGAGACCATCCAGATGTCATGTCACATTCTATTAATAATTAATTAAGAAATGTTTTGAATTTTATAAATAACCAAGACGGATACGTAGAAAATATGTAATATATTATTCTTTCTTTAATACGGTTAATGCATAACCTTAAGATTTTTTGTTTCATTATCGTGGTTTCATTAAATTTCATCTTAATATATTTGATGGTATTTGCTATTGGTATGCGTGGCCCAGGACATATGCCATGATATTCATTTCGAACCCGTGGTGTGCTGTTATTATTGGAATAATAAAGTTAAATTATGTGATGTTTTTGGTCTCCAAAATATCTCATACTATAAAAATCTTTAGAATCGCTTCTTTAATTAATATATAACAACATTAAATGAGTCGGTATAGAAATGTCACAAAAATGAATCGATATAGAAGTGTCAGAACATGAAGAACACAGGCTACCTCGTTTTTTTTTTAAATATTTATATGATAATATTTTAAACAGAAATATTTTAAAAGCGGTTCAACCAAATATGAATAACCTTTATATTTTTGAAGTCAGCAAAAATATTTTTTGCCTTAGCTAACACTATACATAGGTTTTGTATGTTTTTCCACTTTCTGATGCGCATTTGTATATTCTGATAGACTAAAAGATAATATATAAATACCTTTCAACTCTTGCATTTAGTTATTCTCTATTTCCTAAGATAAAGCCTTTAGATAAAGTGCAAATTTATAAAAAAAAACATTGTACATATGCAACTATTGACGAAATGTTGATTGCATTTCGTGGACGTTACGCCTTTAAAATGGAGTCATCAATAAAATAAACTTAACTGAATAATATGAAGGTCATTTTTTGAACCTTTGACGGACATTCCAAATCAGATGGAAAGTATCAAATCAAAAAAGTAAAACAACACTATCCTGGAGATCCGTGGGACCTTTAAATTTAGCTTACAAGAGTCCAGTGGATGCTTCTAGAAATGCTGCCTGCTCAAATTCCGCACGTTACAAGCACTTCCAGATTCGGGCGAGAAACATTAATATGGTCACCAGTAGAACTAACTTGTCTAGAATATTTGCAAATTTTGTTTCTTCATTGTCTAGGGACAACCCAGAAAATACGACTCCAGTTCTGGACGTGATATTGACTCAGTTAATGTTGAACCCAATACCTACTGATGGTTAGAATCTACTACGTTGAAATATCTGGACTCAAACCTAAGGGCACCAAGTAGTGCAAGCTGTTTTAGACGTTGAACCAACTGAGTGCAATCACAATACCGGATTCAGCTTACCCGATGAACTATTTTTTGTGTGAAGGGCAATAGAATATTTGGAAAATAATCGGTAGTTGTATCTTTGAGTTAATTCCTAAATTAAAATCTACAACAGGCAACGTCATAAGAGCAATCGATGCCATCATTTTACACGCATCAAAAAATCTGACGTGAAGATTTCAATATTTTCAATTTGCAGTTTCTTTATTTATGGTTAATCCAAATTCTTGCTTTCCTTTGACATTTTGGATTATATATTTACTTCAGTATCATTACCCATTGACCACATTAGACAATACATAATTCATTCGATTGACTAAATTATTCATATCAGGTGCATTTTAGGAGAACAAATGAACCTTTGTAGGGTATGCCAAATATTCTTATACTTTGGCTTTGATTCTATGGACGTTCACTGAATATTTAGAGTTATATAATCCATTGGATATATTGTTAATTTTATAATGCACTGCACACTTAAATAATGGTGACCGACTGGTCATCGATAAGCCGTTCGAGCCAAATACATCCAGAATCTGAAATATGTGTGTGATTTTAACTTTTGTTGCCGACAAGGTGAATTTTGTTTGAGGCTGCCTTTTGGTATTTCAAGAAACTTTGGTGGCCTATTTGTCTCTAGAGATGTTTAAGGTAATCATTCTAAAAAAAATTACTTCAAAAATCGTTGCTTATATTATTATGATAAAGGATATTACGTCGTCAAGAACGATGTGAAGTTCCAATGGATCATCCTTAATGTCAGCCGTAGATCTTCCAACATTTGGTTTCCTACTGACGATACCTCCAGCTCTGTAGAAAACAGGAGTCTGAAAAAAAATAAAGCAATTGAATAATTTAGTAATACTGTCAATTATACATATTATTCAGGGAGAACCAGATTTCAATGTCAATCTCGAGTTTATCGAACAGGTCTTTTCGTGTCTTGTTATTAGTCTCATTTCCTTTTAATATCAAATGTTTAACGCGAAGATTTACTTACTCTTCCAAATTAATTATTACAGGAAATATCTATACCATTTATAACTTTATTTCACATTTTTGTGTATGTGTGTGTTTGTGTCAACCTAAATAACAATCAAAGGACATAATGGAGAGTCAAAAATCGGAAACCAAAGATGACTGGTTAAGCAAGGAGATTTATTGGGAAATAACGACAGTAAAATAATTGGAAACTACTATTCTAAAATGATCTAAACTAACCAATAACGGCCAAAGACTTTATAGACATGAGATTAATATAAAATGGAGATAATAAATGAATTTTTCAACAAGCAAAAGTATCCACAATATTATATATGGCACCTTTATACGAGAAGCTTTAAAACCATTAATTGGCTACATAATTCTAAAAAAAGACATCAAACAGAAACTGAAATCGAAAAAAGCTGATCTCCATACTATGGTCCAAGGACTTCTCAGGTGATAAGAATCATTTAATTCTATATTGATGTGAAGATCGGCGAGACAGTCAGGAATAAAAATTGAAAATTTATTTGATAGATGGCACCTTCAATATATGAGTATAATCCGAATTCGTTTAAAGCCGTCAGTTACAGTACGCTTGTAGAGGTCAAGTTTGGCGTCGTTCAGTTGCGGGGAAATTTTGGTTATCAGTTGCAAATTAAGTGTTTTAGACTTCGCGTCTATTAAATAAAAATAACAATTTTCTTAATAAATATAGCAGATCATATCGGCAAGAATGTGCGTATTAGTCCGCATTTACCAGGAAATAATATATGGTCAATATTATTATTTAGTGCATTTTGCAACATTTCTCGATGGAAAAAAGCTGGGAAGATTCGAAGATTTTTTTTCGTTTAAGTGCCACCATGGTTTGAAACTATGTCAGAAATAGCAATAGGGCCATCACTCTCGGGAAAAACTGGAATGAGCTCTTGAAGTTGTCAAAGCAGGTCATATGCATGCTTACAAAGCTAGTACGGCATACTCCATTCCCTTAAATACATTGTTAAATAGAAGGTAGAAGAGATGTTATATCCGACTCATTAGAAAGAACCACGGCTATTTCAGTGGAGTGTGAGAAACGACTTGCTAAAGGCCCGTTGACCATGGGGAAATATGGATTTGGTTTATCAAAAAAGAAGGTGCTTCAGTTAGTTGGGATCGAGTAATATTAAAACCCAATTTAATAATTTTACGAAAGGCGAAGACTGCCAGAAGGCACAATTTATCGATAAAGAAACCATAAAGTGTCGGAGTCTTCCGAAAAATAAATTGCGATCCATTTGTTATTGGTGCGTACATTGACCTATTCGAAATTACCGTCAAGAAATCAGGACTGGAAAACCGGCCAGATCGAATTTGAAATCTCTGCACCGACCCGCTCAAAACAAAAATTGTCGGATGCAAAAACTTACTATCTACTAGGACTACCAGCACTTCTGGCAAGGAGAACATTACTGTTTTGATAGCTGGTTCTGCTACAGGCGACAAGGTTACGCCTTTAATAATCTTTAGATATTTGGGACCAGTGGCCAGCACCAGAAAATACTGGGTACCCGGATACCAACTATGGTGCAACCATTAATGGTTGGATGCAGGCGGATGTGTTTGGAAGCTGCTTTAAAAAGAGCTTTTTGAAAGCTACTGGTGAAGAACGCCCAGTTCTTTTAATATATGATGACCATTCTACCCATCTTAGCATAACGTTAATAGAGATAGCGTCGCAAAATGGAGTCACTATTTTAAAACTACTCCCCACACGAGCCATTTATTGCAACCAATGGATCTGAGCGTTTTTAGACCTTAGACGTTTTTTTTATTATAGTAGTTGCACACACACTAAATGGAGATTCTATGAAGCTCGACGAGCAGTGTGTGTGCGAAGATGTTGATTGACACGGTTCTTGAATAGTTGTAGGTTGTAATTAGGGGGAAACAGATGTCCTGGGAGTGAGTTACACAGTGATGCAGTGCGCCAGGCAAAGGAGTTCTTGTAAAGCGATATTCTAGGTGTTTCCAGTTGCACGACGAACTGGTGGGCTTTTGCCATCTGTCGTGACTGTTTGATAGGCGTTGACAGGGGCGAGATGAGGTGGGCCAATTCCTGGGAACATCTGCCGTGAAAGTATCTGTAAAACAGGAACATCTCGGTCACATGTCTGCGGATCCAGATTCCGGGTTAACTCCGGGTCGCCGACAAGATGCACAGCTCTCTTATGAATGGAATACAGCAGCTTTAGGGTGTGCCCTGGTGCGGGACCCCAGATGTGTGAGCAATATTCTAAGCACGGTCTTATTTGCGCTTTGTAGAGCAAGAGCAACTGCTGCGGTGTATACAGTTTTTTGTTGTGAAACAGCGCACCAAGCTTCTGGGAGGCTGCGATGCTATAAATATGGTCAAGCCAGGACATATTGCTGTTGACCGAGACACCTAGCAGTCTGATTGACGAGGATGAAGGAATGGTCGATCTTGCCATAATGATGTCAGGGCCAAACATGGTTGCTTGGGTCTTTGCTGCATTGAATTGGACCAAATTTCTGTTGCCCCAAGTTTGAACTTTCTCCAGGTATTGATTCATTGCTGTAATATGCTCCTGTCTGTGGTGATAAGTCTCAGTCGCTGGTAAAGGTTTTTCTGATCTAAATTTGGAGACAAGGGTACTGTCATCTGCAAAACTGTATACAGGATTATTCGTTTTGGTCAGCAGGTCATTAATATAGATAAAGAACAGAGTTGGTGATAGTATTGCGCCCTGAGGTACGCCCACGTTAATGTTGAATGTGTCCGAGATGTGTCCATCAACCGCAACATGCAGAGATCGGTTTTTAAGGAAGCTGCAGGGAGAGGCTGGCAGTCCGAAGGACGACAGTTTGCTGAGCAGTTCGTGATGCCAAACTCTGTCGAATGCCTTCGAAATATCCAACGCAATCGCTCGAGATTCTCCGTAGTTCTCAATTGCCCTCCTCCATATATGAGTGACATAGGCCAATATATCCCTTGCCGATCTCTCTTTGCGAAACCCGTATTGATTATCGCTGATTATTCTGTTTTTCTCAAGGTTTTTGAGTAGTTGCTGATTGACTACACATTCCATCAATCTGTAGATTATTGGAAGTAAGGCAAGAGGGCGTGGTTTTCTTGCCTTTTTTTACATGTTGTACTCAAGGGACTTAACGAGAAGATTGGTAAATCCCTTTTTCACAAGACGGACAAAAAAGCCTGGACAAAAACTGGTGTTAGTTCGTGGGCGCAGTTTTTCAACACGATGGCAGGTATTCCGTTCGGTTCTGATGCCTTTTGCGTATCTAGTTCTTTAAGGATTTTACGAATATCGCGGTGATGAAACTTGACTTCCGCCATGGCAGTGTTGATGTTCGATATGGTGGGGAGAGCCTTGCTTTGGGGGACGTCTAAGGTAGAGTGCGATGAAAATATTTTTGCGAGCATATTTGCTTTTTCCTTGGCTGTAGTCGCCGTGATGAGACGTTCGTCTGTCAAAGGTGGGAGAGACGTATTTGTAAAGTTATTACTTACTGCCTTTGCTACCGACCAGAAATCCCTGGAGCCACTGTGGTATTGTAAAAGTTTGGGACCAAGAGCTTGTGAAATGGCAGATAAAACATTTTGGAATTAAACTCCCCAAAAAAGAGTCTTCGAGGATGTTGGGAGAATTATGGGAAAACCTAGACGAAGATATTTTAAACTAGGGTTTAAAAAAGCTGAGGTATATCCATCTACAAGAAGCGTAGTCGCAGAATCAACGTATGATCCAAGAGATCTTTAAAGATGGAAACAACAGGAAAAAATAAACAAAAGCATAAAAATGAAAATTCTACTGAAACAATCCTTGACTATCCGATTGAGCTAGTTGAAGAAGCTAGTGTAAGCCCCATAGTTTTTAAAGATAGTGTTGCTGATATCCACTCGAGCGTAAGAGTACCGCACGATCCTGGCAATTCCATAACAGGAAAAAATCAACCTGCAATTGAAGGTGACCTATGTGATCCTGAAGACGATAATGACGTAGTTGTACTATCATACAAAACCTCCAAACATCAATCGTGCTACAGAAGCTACAACTACTTATGAAGAGCTTATTTTAAGGTCACTTGAAATAACAATCCAAACATTCAATAATAAAAAATGGAGGCTTGCAACAGAGGCATAAGTCATTACTGCCGAAGATGAGCGAAAAAGAGTACAGCATGACAAACAAGTAGAACTAAAAAATGAGAATGGAAAATGAATTTCAAGAAAAGGGAAAAACACGCATCACATAACGTAAGCCTAGGCCTTAATATCGAGAGTGATAGTGATGTCCCCGTAATTGCGGCTGTAGGCCTGTGGAAACAGGATCACAAAATAATCTTAAAAATTACTAAATTCGAAACAAGTGAGTTTAGTGGTAGTTCATGTGACAGCGACATTCCACTAAGTGCTTTAGCTTATTCCTCTAACAAAGTAAATAGAAAACTATCCTCATTTTGTTTGTGCGACTTCAGTTATTATAAAGATGTAAAGGAGTGGATTCGTTGTATAAATTTGCATGAAACGGGTGTATATGTATTAATCTAGATTAAAATGATTTTATAAACCCTGTTTAATTCAAAGGGGTTTTCGTTATATCTTATTAAACCAAAATTATCATTTTATTCTGCATTCGTTAATGCGTTTAGCATTATCTATACTAAACTGCTTTTTATACTCAAATAATGTAATTTGTATGTGTCAAAATTCTATTAAAATATTAACTAGCTTTTATTGACGCTTTTATCAACACGATTTTAATTAAACCTCAATATAAAAAAATAGCTAAATCTTTGACATTTCCGGTTATATTTGTTTCAAAACTAATCAAAATATATATGCATGCGGTAAAATATAGGTGTAAGCAGCAAATATTAACTACGTTAAGAAGATTCACTCTCCGCGGCGGCACGTCTTCCCCGCGCGAAAACTAGCATGATACTGGCATGTGACCTTTGGACCCGGCGCACACTGGTCGAATTTCTAGGAAAGCTGGCCATAATAAGGTTTACCAGAAATAAGACATAAAAGTTATTAAGTATTACACGTTTAATATATCGTGTTTTAGACAAATAATTGTTGAATTTTTTGCTCATCATCTATATTTATATATAGGGAATATCAATTATCAATAACGATAAAAATCATGTATAAAAATCAATTGTATGTTCTTAAATCGTTTAAAAAATGATGGCTCCTTCGTTGTAAAAAAAGGGTTTTAAATTTTTAATTCGATGATCCAAATTTTATTTCTGCAACGGTTAATTCAGGAGTCTCACGAGCAAATTGAATGTTACGACAGAAACGCGTTGATGAGGGCCTGCAATTTTGCCATACATGTATTTCAGAGTTATTGCTATTTTTAAAAATTAATCTAATAGGGACGAAACTAGTAAAAAATATAGAAGCATCAGTGCAGCTGTTGTTCAAAAACACTTGCTTATATTCTGACTATCCCAAGGTAATATCAAAGCCATATTTACAAATTAAAACTAAATTATAAATTTTTATCTGCTGATTCAGCCAAATTATTTATTACCTTTTTTTTTAATAACATCAGTCTTGCATCAGCGATAATGATTCTACCGAAATTTCAGCTTCAGTTTCACTTACTACAATATTATGGGATTAGGGGTGGACGACAATAATCGATTATTCGATTCACTTTTAAGAAATTACCGATTAATCGACTTATCGATTAATATTTCAGAAAATATCGATAATCGATTATATCGATTAATCGATTATTCAGTTATTTGCTAAAATATTAAGCGTTTAATCGATTATTCAATTTCTTGCCCACCCGTACCGATGACTTTACAACAGATATATAGCTTTTAAAATTCCAATTTAATAATGCGTTGCGTTAAGGGTAATTTAAATGACATTTGAAAATACTTTCAGTACAACATATGAAGCAAAAAGAACAGAGAAACGTAAATGCTCAAATAAGACAGCAGCAGGGAAAAGTGCGCGGATCCTCACTTCGACGCGCCATTTTCTGCTAATCTGGCTTCCGTTGTTGCACAATTAGGTATAACACCAACACATAACCTCAACGGAGTGTTAGCACGTTAGCAGTATAGTACATCAGTCTTTATCTTTTTATTATGTATTTGGGCAAAACTATATGATAAGAAGGATCACTCTCCGCGGCGGCATGTCAACGGTGTGTCTCCTTCCCCGCGCGAACACTAGCAGAATATCGGCAGGCCATGATACAAATAAAACAATCATGTTGGCAGGCGACCTTTGACGCGGCGGCCATAGACCAGCTCATCCTTTTGTCAGATTAATTTTCACGTCTAAATTCTATAGTCGAGTCAATATTCGATATAAGATAATATCGCTATTTTTTAGTTGTGTTGTATTACAAAATAGGAATGAAATATACATTAAAAATATTGTGGGAAACCTTTAACCAATTTTAAAATCACCCAAAACGCCAAAATTTAATTAAATATTAAAAGATGGGGAAAATTCGAGCAACATTTTCTTCTTGATGTCTTTTGTCAGAATATTAGTATTCGGAAATACGGTGAAATCATTAACACAAAATCAAAACCTTTTAAATATTAGTTATTACATACCTTGAGTATTGTTAACAATAATAACTAATTAAAAACGTTAACAGATTTTTGAAACAGCCAGTTAAATACAAACTTTATCAAAATATTTATTTGGTGATAATAATAATAAGAAAACCATAACGTAAGTTTGACAGGGCGCTGCAAACAATTCAGAAGATATCAATTGTGTTTTTCCAAAGCCAAATAGAGTATTAGAGTGCTATAAATAATTTCGTCATAAATTTGATTAAATATACCGCAAACGAAAATATCGTTTATGGCCAGCTTTTATTTAAATTCAACCTGTGTGCGGTGGAGTTCGCCGATCGTTACCTGGCAACGAAGAAAATCAACGACGATTCCTTTGTAGCGCTCTCTGGCCATTCAGTGGGCCTTTTTGTCGTAGTTAATATTCGCTGGTGTAAGTAAACATGTTGAAAATGGCGCTCTTGCTCCAAAAATTATCATACACCATACGTCTTAAAATTCCATATACGCTCTTTCCCCGTTGTAAATCACCCTAGGGTATGCACGTGGAATGTGAGAAAAATGGCTCAAGTAGGAAAAATTCACAATGCTATGCAGGAAATGAAAGGAATGAATATCAAGATTATGGGCATGAGCGAAATGAGATGGCCGGGAGCAGGACAATTGAACATCGACGAGTATAAAGTATATTACTCAGGAATAAACGACGGATAATATCGACATGGAGTAGGATTGATTGTAGAGAGAAACATCGCATGAAGTGTTACAAGGTTTGTGCCTATTTCGGAAAGAATATTTTTACTCCAAATAGCAAGTAGCCCAGGAGGAAGTGGAACAATTTTAATAAAATCCCCAAACAAGACCTTATTATAATAATGAGGGATTTCAATGCAAAAGTGGGCAAAGAAAGAACTGGTGAATATATTGGACCACACAGGCTGTGGGATGAAAATGAAAGGGGCGAGAGATTAAGTGATTTTGCAGCAGAGCATCAGCTTATAGTACTAAATACCTTCTTCGAACTCCCAGCAACACCTGAAGGTCACCGATGGACACCCCGGACACGATTGTGGGAAATCAAATTGATTATATCCTAGTAAATCAGAGATATAAACACAACTTCACCTCTGTAAAAACGTATCCAGGAACCGACATACAATAAGATCATAACCCGGTAGTGGGAGAAATAAATAATAAATGTAACATAAGATGCGACTTATGAAAGATGAAGGAAACTAATGTAAAAACAAAAAACACAAATAGATATTTAGACTTATAGCATCGGACGAAACTATAAATATAGAAGAAATAAATAGGAAACGATTTAGTGGGGGAGATTAAAAAAGAGAAGCTGAAGAAAGGTGAAACAAGCCAGAAAAAATCGTGGATGACTGATGAAATTCTGAAGCTGATGGAAGCGAGAAGGGGTTTCAAGAACGTAGATATTAAACAATATAGAGGGACACAGAAAATTTTAAGACAAAAAAAATAGGAAGAGCAAAGGAAAAACAATCAGATCATAACCCAGAAATGTGTAGAAATAGAAATTCTCCAAGAGAAACACGTCAGCTTCAACGTACACCGAAAAATAAAGGAAGCCACTAGAAGATACAAATCGAGACAATTAACTTTACAAACAATGAAGGAAATATAATAATTGACAAGGAAGAATTCAAGAATACTTGGGAGTTATATATAGAACAACTGTTTCAAGATGAAAGGCCAGAACCACCCATAATAGAAGCAGAGATCGGGCCAAATATCTTAAATGCAGAAGCAAGAACTATAATAAAGCAAATGAAGGATGGCAATGCCCCAGGCCCAGATAATTTCCAGGCTGATTTCTTGAAACTTATGGACGATGAGGGAATTAAATGGTGACCAAGATATTCAATATTATATACAACACGAGTATTATCCCGCTATAATGGCTTAAATTGGAGCTCATAGCTATACCAAGAAGTCGGGAGCCAAAAAAATGCGAGGAATATAGAACAATAAGCCGCATGAGTCACGTATTGAAAATACTCATAAAAGTCTTACACAGAAGAATCTGTAAACCATGCGAAGAACAGATAATGCTTTATTCTGCATGCAAGTCCTCGTTTAAAGATGTAGAGATATGAACTGTGAGGTGCATGTCTGCTTTGTGAACTATACAAAAGCATTTGATAGAGTACAACATCACAAGGCGACATCCTGAAAAAGACAGGCATAGACGATAAAGACCTAAGAATAATAATGAACCTGTATTGGAATGAGATAGCAAGTGGAAGAGTGGAAGAAGACCAAACCGAGACAGTTAAAATTCTGCGCGGAGTAAGACAGGGGTGTGTATTGTCGCCGCTACTATTTAGCATTTATTCCGAACACATATTTGGACAATGCACAAGAGGAAACTCTGGACAGCGTTTAAATAACATCAGACACCGATGATACAGTAATATTTACCGATAATATGGAAGACCTGAAACAACTACTGGATAGATTAAGAACGAGTAGCCACCAATATGGACTGGATATCAACATTGATAATACTAAATATATGATTATTAGCAAGACCATCGTTCCCACCCGACAAATAAGACTAGAGTGTGGAACAAATAAAAGAGTCAACAAATACTCATATCTCGACACCATCCTGAATGATCAATGGGGCCACTCGCAAGAAATTAAATGCCGAATGGAAAAGAGTAGAAGGGCATTCACTAAAATGAGAATGTCAGCAGTCCTTAAAGGTCAAGATCTAACCATGAACACAATAGTCAAGTATCATACGGTCCGCTCGCTTCGATGTCGTGCTAAGTTTGAAAAAGGATTTTTTCATGAAAATGCTAATGGCCTAGATGAGGTTTTTTAATGTTGGCAATTTCGAAAATTCCTTTTTTTCTAAATAGGCACGTTTCAAGATGGTGTCGAGTACAATTTTTTAAAAATATATATTTTTGTTATTAATTAAACGATTTTTGAAAACAACAAAACAGAATACTCGGAAAGATCTATTGTTTCTAAAAATATATATAAAAGTTTTTAAATGTGTAATTTTTATGTAAATTTATACAAAAAATTTATAGTAATTAACATTTTTTATTTAAAAATGTTTTGAATAGTTACACTAAAAAAACATATGCAAAAATGTATTAAACAGAAAAGGTGCAGATTTTCTTTCTGATCCAACGATATATGGTTTGTTAGGGCTTGGAGCAAAAACAACCCCTAAGAATGTAAAAAAGTAAGGCGCTATTCCATTCGCGTCGACAATTACGAGATGCGCTTGAAAACAATAGTTGTTACTACCACGTCCTTTTTTGCAACAACATTTTATGAGACCAATTACAGCCTGCGGAGCTGGTGGGTTCAACATGGGAATGGGTTCTAATGATTCATTTAATCTCTTCCATCCAAATAGAGCTGGATCTGGAAGGCTTTGCGTATTTTGGCAAGAATGTTTCCAAATGGTTGTCATGTAATTTGCTTTAAAATTAATACAAAAATATTAGGACTTTTTTTGAGTTTTCCAATTATCTTACCTTAAGATATGTTGTTTCAAAGCACCAGTCGTCGGAGGTAAGTTTTTCCCTTCTTGTCCCTTGGTGGAATACAGGTATCAGCGTAAATCTTTAGTGCGTAATTTTTATTTTTGTAGAGCAAACATACAAATTCTTCCAAACTGAGCCCCATCTCTTCGGTGGGACTATCTTAGTAATAGAGCCGCCAGTATGCTATATGTCTCATCCATTTCCAAAAAAAATTCGCACAAAATTCCATACTTATTTTTGAAAACCTTCTTGTCATATTTGTACCAGTAAACGCATGAAAACCAATAAGCGCATTTCTCTGTGAACTGCCTGATGATTCAGCCACTTTCCTTATATCAATTTCTCTTTTGTTTTTCCCACGGCCAATTATCATCGAGAGATTTTCGGCTAATCGTTCATAAAAACTAACTAGAAGAACGAAAACATCTGTGTCGGGACTATAAACTAGAATTTTGATTTATTTTCCATAATATTCGGTCACACGATCTCCATGAAGTATTAATATTGTATCGGCTTCCTCATGATCGTTTTCTAATAAATTTTCTATCAGAGGCTTATATTTGAGCTCGTTATGTTATTATGTGAGATAACAATATGCCTATTTTTTCCACATTCTAAAACTTTTTTGGTTAGAAATTAAGTGAGTTCCTTTTTTGCTTTTGAGTTCGATAAAAAATCTTTGAGCGAAATATTTTTTATTAATGTTCCATCTGTAACATGATAAGTGGCTTCAGAATAGTTTTTACGTCTTTTATACCTAGTGAAACTTTTTAATGAGTTCTCCTTATATGTATCAAAAATTAAATGGACTTCATCGAAGGATCGAGTAACTTCTATTAAAATTTAAATAAGGGCATTTGCAAAATCTATGCACGTCTTCATGTCTAGAGATTTTGAAATACTCTCCACTAAAGCCATTCCGTCCATCAAAATTACTGATCTGCGTTTGACTAATGATGGATCCAAGGGCGTGTTAGTTGGGCCATTTTTAGAAAATTCTTCCAGTTTTTGCATAAGTTTATATTTATCTGTAGGCAGTAGCAAACAATGATCGAGGAACTGAGCCAAACTCATATTCTCCTACTGCGCTTCTTAAATCAATATCTTGGCGTGTCCTCGAAACTAAAACTAAACGCTAAAGTAGACATCTTTCTTCTCTGATTTCTAATATTTTTTCGTTTTGTTTTGTTCTAGATTTTGCATTTGATGATTTATTTCATCTTGTGAACTGTATCCCATATTCCTACTTTTCCTTCTAAAATTGTTTCAGCCTCAAAAGCCTTGTATCCTTCTTCTCCGAACTTATCTCTGTTTAAGATATCTCGCGCTACTTGTTTATCTAAAATTTTGCCGGTAAAAAGATTACTCACTTCATCAGTGTCGGGTATCTCAGGAATGTAAAAAACAGACAAGGTCTATCACTTTTTGATTTTTTGGGTAAAATTACACAGAAATTACACATTTAAAATTCTAAATATATATTTTTTGGAAAATATAGATCCTCCCGAGTATTTTGCTTTTTTGCTTTCAAAAATCGGTTAATTAATAACAAAAATATGATTTTTTTAAAATTGTACTCGCCGCCATCTTGAAACGTGCGTATTTAGAAAAAAGGTGATTTTCGAAAATGCCAACATTAGAAAATATCATCTGGGCCATTAGTATTTTTATAAAAAAAATATTTTTTAAACTTAGCACGAGATCGATGCGAGCGGCCATTTTTGAGCCCTATGATAATAGACTACAAAACTAAGAATGTTACGCTGCTTCGTGTTTCCCGTGTTACTACACGGAATAGAATCACACTGACACTGACAGAAGCAATGACGAAAAATATCGAACCATTCTAGATTGGCTCTAGAGAAGGATGTTGAGGGTATCATGAATAGAGCATGCCACTAACATTGAAATCCTAAGAAGAATGTCAAACAAAAAGGAAATCATGAATACAATTAAAACAAAAAACTAGGCCACATTATGCGAAATGAAAATATATATAATCTCTTGCATTGCATATTACAAGGGAAAGTAAAAGGAAAGAGAAGCGCCGGAGGAAGATGAATCTCTTGGCTAAAAAATCTAAGAACCTGGTTTTCCATGACAACCACCGAACTATTCCGCGCAGCTGTGAACAAGGTTAGATTAGCCAATATGGTAGCCAACGTCTGGAACAGACAGGCGCCTGAAGAAGAAGAACCTATAATGCATCTGTTCACGCAAATAACGATGAGAAATCGTGCCCTATGGTCGCACATACTAAATCCGATTGCACTCTCGGGCAACTATAAAAATGCTGCAAGAGAGAATGGTAGATAGCTTAAATTATGTACGGGCAAACAACCAAGCTACTACACTTCCGGAATATGAAATGCGAATTTAATTTAAGATTTCTATTATGAGAAATGTGTTTTCGTAAGTATGAAGTAAGGTTGTATATGGTATAGTTCATAAGTTATAATTAAGAATGTATTGGATTATGGCATAAAATAAAATTATGATCGTTTCATGGAAGCTATTGCTGAAACTTTCACAAGTCGAGAAGTTTATTTGTGACCATTCGATATCTGATTTACAGTGTGTCGAAGTTTTTAAGGCTTCATCCTCAAAGCTCAATAATTAATATATCGATTATTTTTGAATTTCTCTCGTTTGATGAAATAATGGTCTATTGTAGAAATATTTTGGATCTTATAATATACACCATATCTAACCATTTAGCTATTTATGAAAGGTAAGTGAAATTTGATTACGAATTGTTTACTTTTTCTAATTTTATATGTTACTATTTTATTTCAAAAGAACATGTGTTCCCGTTTCATCGAGAAACTTGATTTAGTAAGTTTAGCATTTTGAGGAATCTGATGAAAGCAAGAGGGACATACGAAAATTTGCATATTTCATAACCTTAAAAAATAGATTTTTTTAGGAATTACTTACAAATAGGATGTTTACTGGAATATCAGCCCAGCTGCCACCACGGAAAGACCCAGAATCCCCGGTGACTTGGACCCAACTGTCATTTTCGCCTGGGAAGTAAACTGGGACAGATGTTGCATTGGATTCGTAAACGGATGCTATCAATATGTCCGTACCTTAAAATTAAAATATATAATTTTTTTAAATATAATAGATAATTTTGATGCGTTCTTAAAGGAGCCAAGTACATATTAACCACAATTCTTATAAACTAACTAAAATTTCCCTGACACAGAATCGTGGATATCTTGACGGTTATATACTGTGTCGCGATTTGACATTTATTTAGTGTCCTCGTGTAGCCATCTCCTTAACTTACCAACTTGAGTAGTAGTAAATTTTTGTAATAAATAGTATTATTGTAGTTCATCTACACGAAAACTAATCTAATTTTGACAATTTTTTTTGTTGATATGTCGGGTTTGACATTATCTCTCGTGAAAAACAATCCTTTACTAAGCATTAGAGATTTAAACTGTTTTAATTAATTTAAATATGCCACTTCTCTAGAGTTTTTTTTATTCCAATTAATGTTTAAGTGTTCCCATATGATTATGTTGGGCTATAATGATACAAATTAAAAATGTTCATCTACAAGTACAATCTCAATATTTCAGGCGTGCATTTTAATTGATAGAAAACATAGAACATATGGCCGTCGAAGATGGAAAGTCACCAAGCCAATCATGGAGATGATTCTAGCTTAGTTGATAATCTATCACGTTCATAGCTAATTGCTGACGCTCAAGTTATTTTTGCGAGCAAAAACCGTATGGAATGTCAATGTGAGACCTTTGTGCCTTCCCCGCCGTTTAATTAAAAGAGCTCAACTATTTTCTTTGAATTTACATTCTAATGAAATAAGTAAAGAAAGCTCTCTTTTATCATCTGAAAATAAAGTTTGATTTAAAGAGTTTGTTTCGTCCACCTTGTCTTTTAATGTGTATATGCGAGTATCTGAGTGGTTGTTAGTTATGTAAGATTACAACGCTATTTAGTTATATTGACAAAGATTTTTACTTCGTTGTTAGCCACTTGTCGCACTTGTAATTCATAATTCGCATGTTCAATGAAAGCACCAATGCTCAGCCATGAACTCAAAATAAAGTTTACTGTAACGGCGATTCTGATTACGAAGGGAAGGTATTACGTTGTCTACAGGAAATTGAAGAAAAAGGAAGAAGACGCATTGCCGATAATAGCTGCTTCTTATATCTATTCAGATTATGACCCAGAGCAACATGAAGTTATTGAAGGTAAATTGAGAACACGTCTCAGACAAAGATGCTCCCGTAGTACCACATAGACGCGAGTCGGTAAACATATCACATGACGGCCATAATAATAAACGTAAGTCACCAAGTGATTGTCTTGTATTACCAAAATATATTTAGGACAGAAATAGATTTAAAGGAGTACCAAGGCGCAACTGCAAACAGGAAAGTATTTGAGCATAATAATCTAAAATGTATTCCTGAAATGAAAAATTATGTGCTCATTGCTTGGGAGGCATATACTAGAATAGCAGGTAAAACAAGATACTTCGTGTTGGAAGTTTAAATGGTATTTATTTTAGTTTTAAGATCTGAATAATTAATTTTTAACATTTGATATATAATATAATATATAATTAATTATTTTATTACCAATTTTCAATTAGAATATACTCAATCGTGATTTTAGCTTTTCAAACGCTTTTCCGTATCCTACTCGCCGGGCGGTCGTTCTTAATTGCACCTTTCTTTTCCAACTGCCTGACATGATAGTACCTAGCCAAAGTACGATGAAAGCCAATATTTGACATTTTCTTGTTAAACTAACCCAAACTAACCTAAACTAACCCACAGGAGTAGAATGGATTACTACTCAATTTCACGAATTATTACAAATAATTACAGTCCACTAGAACGTTAGGCGGATGCTCAGCAATAATAGATATAATTATCTTGAAAGGTTTTTCGTACTCTTTTTTTTATAGTTGGTTCTCAATCACACAAAGTTACTCACAAATATGATGATAATACACGACCCTAAAAATTATACGCATTTTGTCAATTGGTCAGATCCTCAAAATACAAAATGCTTTTTGGGAATTTTACTATTATCGGGCTACACCCATCTACCTGAAGAATTATGCTTTGGGACTTAACAAATAGATCTGTTCAAATAATGCATTTTATTTGCTATGTCAACAACATAAAAAATTATATGAATGATAAAATGAGAAAAATTTGACAAATCACACAATGGATCAAGTTTGTTTGGGTCATGTAATGCCATTACCAATCGAGCATTTCAATTATAACCAATCAGTGGTTAAATAGAATGAAATATACAGCTATAAGCAATTTATTTGTGAGAACCACATACCCGGCTTTGTTTATAAGGTATGCTAACTAAATAAGGACCATGGATACTTGGATATTTTTAAAGTGCACAAATTATTAATGATTCACCGGAAAAAATATTACCTGATCAGTTTTTTATCGCTAAATTTACTAGATTTGACCTGACAATTTATTTGAAGGAACTGGATTATGAATCTACTGGAAACTATTCGAAAATATAAGATTCCAAATGATCCGAATGGAAGTAATGAAAGAAGGAAACCACCCACTTAAGAGAGAAAACCCATTGGGTTGACACCTCAGCTATACCTATGATATCAACCTTGTAAAGCCTTAAACCGATGTCTAATGTAAGACATTAATCCTCAATATAAAAAGGACTCACTCAGGTCAAAAGACTTCATCTAATTGGACAATACATCTAATTCATGAGAAGGGGATTAATATTGATTTATCCTGCAGTGCTATATAAATGCAACGGTCGACCGATATTAGATCTAGAACTGGTTACGTTACCATTAACAGATACAAGACTCGCTTAGTATGTTCCGGGTGGCCTTCTGTAAGATGTTAAGTATGAACGGATCACATTGAAATGCCATTTTTTTCATTGAAAGAAAATAACATGCTCTTGTAGAGTAACATTTTTCTATCAGAACAATCAGAACTGTATTCCTTGCTTACCTATAAATCTTTAACACAACCTTCTTTGTGTATTTATTTCTTTTAAATTAAATCATCCTCTCTAAGCATAATATACCCAAGCCGGCAGCTGTTGTTTATAATTCTTTGATCAAGATTAGGCGAACCGCGGCAACATTGGTTTCGACGATATAGACAGTACATTGTCATAAATGACAGAAGGGTAGTGAGTGACAGTTAGTCATAAAACTAGCATTGTAAAAGGTAGGCGACCTTTTATATTTTTTTGGGCAAGACGTGCCCTAGAAGTCGATATACGGTAGAAAGACGTTCTGCTGTATAATATAGTTAAAGTGGGGGTGTTTAGTTTGTGTCAAGACGGATTATCTACTCTTTGTTCTAAGACCGAGACGCGGTCATACGACGTATATTTATGACAGTGTATCTGGATTAAGTATCGCTTGATCGCAAGTAAGGTTTGCAACCAGTTGTTACTGCTGTATGTTTATTCTACAATATATCCAAGGATTATCAAACATGGTTAAATACTAAACTATTAGATGCCTTTCAAACTATCCGAGTGCCTCATTGACAACCTCTAGACAACGAAAAGACAATCCTAAATTTTTGGGGGCTCAACCGGGATAGTGATAGCAGTAGGTGGCGGCAGGTGGCCATGACGGTGTATGGACCTCAATGTTGCCGATGTGACTGGTTCAGAAAAGGATGCACTGTCGCTGTTGTTGCTGAGTTTGGTTATGATGGTTATGAAGAATATATGATGCAACGCTAGTCTGGATTAATATACTAAAGTGTCTCAACCTAACTTAAGTGGAACATAAGGTAGGATCGAACATTTTTATTATATTATTCCTGTTCATTAGTAGGAAAATAAAATTGGACCGATATTATGAAGACAAAAGTTGTTATTAACTGTCAAATAGACAAAATTTATGTTCATCAACTGATATCGTTCAAGTGCGAGAATAGTGCTAGTTACGAATAATAAAAACTGCTTTTAACAGACGGTTAGAACATTTCTCTGTAGCGGCAATTAAGTAGATTTTGAGTCGTTAAAAACACTTGTTTATATTCCTTTGAATTATTTATTTTTCTAATCGTGGAATTTTATTTTCTCAAAAGTTATTTTTGATATCAACTAAACAATAAACTATTGTTTTAATGGGTATATGATTTTACTGTTAATTTCCACGTCAGTGGGTAGTTGTTTTGCTAAGACGCAGTTTTATAAATGCACTGCAAAAGATTTGTATAGTTTAGGCGATTTTCCAGGTAGATTTTAGTACATTTTTTGATTTGTTTACCTTTGTGCATACATTAGGTGTAGGAAGGCATATCGAAGTACATTAATATTTATTTAAATTTGTATATGTTATGAAACATATTGTTAACGTTTAAAGCTAGGATTAACTTTAGTTTTATTTGAGTGGCCGTATCTCGGTTAGAGCAAAGAGACGTTTTCATTAAAAAGTCAGTAGGTAGAACGGAATAAAGCAGTCTGTCGTTGAAACCATCTTGCTCTGACCCAAGAAAAAGAAACGTGATACCTATAATTTAACAGTTGGATTGTTTTTATTTCAAAGTTTATTTTATTACCGGATGTTTAGATATAGGTAATATAAAATGACTTCTTTAGGTGATATCGAAAAAATTGCACGTAATATCAAAGATGCTAAATTAAAAACTGTTCAATCATTGCATATGGCTGCGTATGGTAAACAAGGCCAGCCGCCCTTGACGAGAAAAAATGTTCGGAAATTTTCCGGGTTTAATTTAGATCAAGAATCTACACAGTATGAGGAAAAAATACATAAGGTTAAAAGTGATTTAAAGTTGAGTGATGAAATTGCTGTGAGTAATATGTTAAATTTGGATTATAGTGGTACCCATGATGAGATTGTGAACCGTATGTGTGCTTTCCTTAACGATTTGTCTATTGCTGAAAATTCAGAAAGTGAACGAGAGAGTGAAGAAGAAGAAGATGACGAAACGAATGCTGATTCAGACCAAGAGGATAGTGACAGTAAACCATTAGCTGAGTTGCAGGCTCATTTGCGGGGAAATACTGTTAGAAAAACGAATGCCGTGGCTTTGGCTTTTCGCGACGTCGAAGACAGTATTAGGCCGTTCAGTCGAAAAGACGACTATCCCGTGGGAAAGTGGATATCAGATTTTGAAGAATTAGCTGATGTGACTAGATGGAATGAATTGCAAAAATAAATTTTTGCGAAAAAATCGTTAACGGGATTGGCGAAGTTGTTTGTTCAATCAGAGAAGGGCATTAAGTCATGGTCCGTATTAAAGCGAAAACTTTCTGAAGAATTGGAGCAAAAGATGAGCAGCGCACAAGTCCATAAAGTCCTTATGTCAAGGAAGAAACACTTATCGGAGAGTACAGGAATATGCGCTTGTGTGGCAGTCGCGCTGCGATTGAACATGAAGTTGTTATCTAATACATCATAGATGGTACGTCGGATAAAACCGTGGCTCCAAGATTGTAGCGAATCCGAGTCGAATTGCTAGTCAGAATGGCCGAATGTAGAGTAACATTTTTCTATCAGAACAATCAGAACTGTATTCCCTGCTTATCTATAAATCTCTAACACAACCTTTTTTGTGTATTTATTTCTTTTAAATTAAATCATCCTCTCTCAGCATAAATATACCCAAGCCGGCAGCTGTTGTCTATAATTCTTTGATCAAGATAAGGCGAACCGCGGCAACATTGGTTTCGACGATATAGACAGTACATTGTCATAAATGACAGAAGGGTAGTAAGTGACAGTTAGTCATAAAACTAGCATTGTAAAAGATAGGCGACCTTTTATATTCTTTGGGCAAGACGTGCCCTAGAAGACGATATACGGTAGAAAAACGTTCTGCTGTATAATAAAGTTAAAGTCGAGGTGATTAGTTTGTGCCTAGACGAATTATCTACATATTTACTCTTTGTTCTAAGACCGAGACGCGGTCATACGACGTATATTTGTGACAGTGTATTTGGATTAAGTATCGCTTGATCGCAAGTAAGGTTTGCAACCAGTTGTTACTGCTGTATGTTTATTCTACAATATATCCAAGGATTATCAAACATGGTTAAATACTAAACTATTAAATGCCTTTCAAATTATCCGAGTGCCTCATTGACAACCTCTAGGCAACGAAAAGATAATTATACACTCTTTTGAAACATGAACTTCATTGAGTCACATTCAAAATAAAAAATGTGCCGTTGACTTATAAACATGTAAACTGTTTTAAAACATATCACATCAAACATCATTTTAAACATCTCTACTAATTTAGGTTTAAAAGAGGTTAAACAATTATTGTTTTGATGTATTTTTTTGTATTTATAGTAAACCTTTCCAAACTCCTGTCAGTTATGAAAAGTATTACTTGATATGCCAAAATTAGAAACACATTTATCAAAGCAGTTAATAGTTAATTTCAAAAAATGATCATAAATAAGTCTATCGGTAATCATTCAATAAATGAATAAACAGAATTAAGCAAAAAAATTAATTATAATATTCGCCAATCATCTCCTGATGATGCTAACATGGTTAGCGAAACGCGCGTCGAGTGCAAATATTCTGTTTCGGTATTGTGGATAAAACTCTGTTTTAGTGCATGTTGCCGAAGGTTCCAAACCCCAACGTAGGCCAAAGTTGCTGTTTTTTATTTTTAAATAAATAATCTGCATTATTATTATACTGTTCTATTTTTCTAGAGACACTGTCGATTAGATTACTGACATTTTTATGTGGAATAGCTTCCCATTCCTGCATAGCTGTTTGAATAATGTTTAGAACACCTGCATATATAACTTCACTCAGCATTGACGCAGGGGCCCCCTATGTTCTACAATTGTTGTACTGTATATATTATGACTCATCCTGCAAAATATTGGTATCTAGTGTATTAGGCGTCGGAGGCCTGATTTGTACTACCATGTTTACAGAAAGCAGCGCTATAGCTATTTGAGAATGTCAGGAAACGTCCCCAAATGTAAGCAACTATTCGCCAGTAACTTCTGTTAAGGAATTATACTTACGTTTTAAATTATTATTTTCATTACATTGAAATTTTGTTGAAAATTTGTATTTATCGTTATTTATGGTTAACTTGTTGATATTTCATCCATTGCTGATAATAATAATAATACAATACTTACCAATTAAGAATTCATCTTCGAGATCGTAGCCAACAGGATCTTCGGGATACTGATAAAGAAGTGGACGGAGAATTGGATCGCCGGTAATGGTATGTTCATAGAACAAAGTATACCAATAAGGAATATGCTTGTAGCGGAGCTGCATGTGCTCCCTTAAGTTGGCCTGGGTTTCGTTTCCGAACCGGAATGGTTCACGGCGGGGTACTTCACTAGAAGCGTGAGCTCTGAAGAATGGTAACCAGATACCAATCTAAGGATGTAATAAGTATAGTAGAATAAAGCTAATTAACTTTCTGGAGATACATTTTAGTATTAGGTCGCGCAAAATAATTTTGTTTATCATCTACTTGCGTGCGTTGGTATTAATTTTTTAGGTATATCAGTGTTTAAATTAATATTAAGATGCAATTTTTGAATTTTAAAAAAATTAGAACCTTAAGAAAAAATATCAAAGGTGAAGAAATCTTACGTGAAGAGAAAAGAGATTAATCCACAACGCTCTTTTAAAACCAATTAATGGAAATACTGACAAGAGGGCAATTTTAAAAATAATATCTGACATTTCTTCTACCATTTTTAAAGTTTTACTAAGAGTAGCACTTCCACAATTAAGGTGGCTAACTACTCTGCATAATGAATGCTTTGGGTTTTTTCTCGGGTTTTTTCTAGTGGCTTGATTTGCTTTTGTATACTAATAATATGTTTGAAAAGTTGGGCGATAATTATTAAAATTAATCCTAGCAGGACCAAATAGAAATAGAAGTAGAAAATCTCTCATATTTCAAGGGTCGATCTGACAAAGAATCTGGTAATAATGACTCTATTATAAGCTTCACAAAAGATAATAAATGAGTATGTTGCAGATGACAAAATTAATAATATACCCTGCATATCTATCAAACAACAGTTCTAAATATTTTTGTGACTTAAAGAAAGGAATGAGGAAAAAGTCGACGATGTTTTGGAGTTATTCACGAAAATATTTACGCCTGCTATTATAAATATATGTTCGTGGCAGATTCAGACGAAGAAGCTAACCGAACGCATGTGTTAACGATAGGCAAAACTGAGAATTTAGCACTTATCGTTATTTTAATTTTTACGTCACTAATCTAGATTTTCATGAGTTACGGTTCGCTTCATATATTGCTTCAATAGGTTGGAATAGATTCCAAGAATTGGTTATAATTATGAGACTGGATGACAATGCTATGGGAGAGACCCAAAATCAGCTGATAACATTTACTAGCACCGTTTCGAAACTCTCGATAGAAAGAAAACTGTTGACTGATATACCACTGTGGAACTGGATGAGGGGATTGGTATTATGTATTCAAATCGTGTCCGTGCCGCGGTAAAGTGAACATCACTAAATGTTTGCTCTAAAAGAATTGTGTTTTTGTTAGTTAGTTTGCGGTAGAGCATAATAAAAATAACTTAATCCTTGAAATTCAGTGCACATATTCGTAGAAAGATTAAGAAGTTACAAAGAGTGTATGTTTATTAGCATGTCAGTCTGTTGCTTATGTAAAGAATTAATACCATCGAGAAAAAAGCAAGTTTATCGTGGTCAGTGCAAGGCACTAGCTCACTCCACCTGTGTTGATAAATCTGCCGATGTTGCCACAGTTTTGGACGATAGTCCTGGGCTTTCGTGGAAGTGTAAAGAATGCTTGATAAACTGTGTCACTGTTAACCAAGAAAAAATTAGTCAGCTTATAAATGATTCTCTATCTTCAGCTTTAGCAGCTGCATTGTTAAAAGTCAGATTACGTACTATGAGAAACGCAATTAGCACTGGTTTACACTAAATAAACACGTTTCCTTTTATTTTGATTACCTACAACCATGAAGGAGCCAAATAAACCATGGTTCAGAAAACAAATCTTTTGTAGACTAGTCTATGATTACTACAAGGCAATGTCACTGAGAAAAAAATGGAAAAAGTAATAATCAACATTGCCAAAGCAAAAGAAAGTAGAATAAAGCAGTAGGGAAACTAATAAATAAATGACCTAGATGCCTAAAGGCATCGGATCAGGAAAATATTAAACTATAACTTAGTGATTGTAAGAAACTGTGATGACAATTATCTAGTTTCCTTAATGATAGTTATACCCTTCTGTTCCGAACCCCTTCAATTTGGCTACTTACTTGATACCATCTGATAAGAAGTTCCTCACTGGCACTTCCATAGAATCCGGGAATATCAGCTCCATAGAACGCTAATCCTACAAGATTCGAGGTCAAAGCCATTGGGATGCTGTAACGCAGATTCTCAAAATCACCTCGGTTGTCCCCACTCCATTTGTTGGCGTATCTTTGGGCTCCGGCGAAATAAGCACGGGAAAGGATGAATGGCCTCAACTCACCGTTGTCCCGGGCAATCAGTCCCGCGTGAGTGGACATTGTCTATAAATATTTAAAATTAATTATGTGATTTTAGTATATTTTTCAGTTAAAATAATTAGTCCACCATTATCTATGATAGTTTGATAAAAGGAATATAGTTTTTTGTTTTGGTAATCTGCTTTCATCTGTCTGTTATCGAGCTTCAACTTAATTATTTTTTAATTGCAGCTTTAGACCTTATTCACAAAGAATTTAGTTCAGAAGATGACACTCCTCATAAGCAATAATGTCGTACATGCCTCTTTAATTTTCGATGGACATTCTATAAAGTAGTCACTACTGCGGGATCGTAGGCCATGATTACCTAACAGTGATATCACCCTGTACGTAATATTGATAACATCAACAATTTCTGGAAGTTATATTTCGCAGTTTAGAGGTTTTAAACACTTCTCTGCTTTGAGAATGTCGCGAAAATTAACTTTTTCTTAGCAAAACTAATAATAGTTGAGAAGCTGTTCAATGACTGAGATTTGTATTGTCTAATATTATGGCCATTTAACTTAAAATATAGTGGATATTCATCAGTTCTCTTATGATCATGTTGCTCTGATTCCTTTTTTAAGTTTGGGTTAGTTTAGATTTTATTTTTACTTTCTGGCTTTTTAAAGAGGAATGTAATGATTTTTTATACAATAAAGCTTTTTTGAACTTTGAAGTAAATAGCATTTACTTATATATTAGATAGCTATTTGACACTTTGAAAATTATGATGATGCCTTTAGTACAGAATCAGCTAGCTGAATTTAAACTTTTGGTCATTTCGAGTCTTGAAATGACGCGTCACCACTTCATATTTTATTATTGGAAAACCGATTGATCTGAAGCAACCAAAGTTTCGTGCATTAAAGTGGAAGATGTGAGCAAAAGATTCTAAAAAAACGCATTGATCCGATTGAAAAAGCCGAATTGGTGAGTTTTTTGGATTTCCAGGAAATGCTACGAAATTAAATTAAGTTAAATTGAAGCATGCAGAAATTTCCAAAATTTTCAATATTTCGGCATTTTTATGACTCTTTGGATGCATTATGGAATATTTAAAGAAATACGTCTTTCAATATTTGGACATAACGTTTAAGTTGAAATATGTATTTGTACATTTATATGCCTGAAATCTCATTGAAAACTGTTTGAAGTTGGAAAGTGGGCCAGGATCTGTACATTTGATGAATTTTAAGATATATTTCGAGGTAAAATTTTACTTTAAGCATATCGATGCGTTTAGCCTCTATGTTAAGTAAATAACCTAAAATCTCACATAAACGATTGAAGATAAGACATTTTATGAGAGATTCGAGGTAATATTTTATTCTAAACACAAAAATTATTTGTGTTTCATAATATTAATCTCGCATTGTTGAAGTTTTCACTTCTGTCGTGTGGTCTTGAACACACTGTTTTTTTTTTCTTTAAAATGTATTTCTGGGTGCCACGACATACATTCGAAAAGCTGGAACACCTTCATAAGAATTCAGAAAAAGTGAAATAGAGGAGGTCAAAGATCGGAACACATTTTTATCATGAGCTTTTGTTGGATATTTGGTGAACTCTACAAATTTATTGAAAGACAGATTAAGGGGTGAACTTAAAGCAACAAAAAATAGGTATAGAGAAACACCTATCCTTGGAAAAGTCGAGAGGCTGAGATTGTTAATGCAATATAAGGTTAATCAAAACTAGTTACGACCTGTCTGATCGCAAGTTATGTACAGCAATCAAATATGTGAAGGAAACCTAAATTCCCATCGTTTTAATAAAGATATGAAAATTTGCGGCAAGCAACTGGTTGTCAATATGGTTACCATATCCAACAAGCGAGAGATACGTTTTTTTGTAGCCTAGAATCATTAATTCAAAAGTATAAGTTTGAGAGTACTCGCATATATTACATGGTAGAAACAAGTCAGTGCAATAACTAGCGGATAATGAATCAGAACATAACTGTGGTATGTTATTTCAATATTTCAGGTAGGTATGTTTTCGCTTAACTATTTATATGTCTATTCAAAGAGATTCAGTTGACAATGGTATGTGAATAATACTATTAGAATTTCCTGTACATATTATTTCAAAATTTCAATAATTGCGCTTTTGTCACGATTAATGTCAATCTTATTGTAACTAATTAGATGAAATTTGACATAGTATATTATCCTAAAATCAAAATACTACTAGTTCTTAATGGCTTAAATCTTCGAACTAACTACTTGATACCAAATCTGAATTATCTTACCTGAAGCATTCCGTAAATATTGTGCACATCCCTGTGCTTGACTCCTCCATAATGAACGGTATCAAAAGGCAAAGTCCTCTCATATAGGTTATCAAATAAAGTTGGTTCATTCATATCATTCCAGTAACCGCCCAGGGCTGGGGTGGATGCGAAGTTTTCGTACAAATGCAATTGTGAGTAGTAGGCTCTCGCTGCTGGATCTAAATAATCCACCCACGAAGTATTTCCAGGCCAACACTCTCCAACGAAAGGAGATCGACCATCTGAGTCCTTTACAAACCAGTCGCCTGCTAAAAGGTCAGTGTAGACTTTGTATTCATGATCGATCTTAATATGGGGATCAGAAATGGGGACAAGTTTACGGTGTCCTTGGTCATCTACCCAGTTTAAGAGTTCGACAGGATCGGGGAAAGATGTGAGGTTCCAGGTGAACCATTTGCGTTCGGCTGTGTATTCTATGTCCAACCACAAGACGTCCAGAGGGAAGTTGTAGGCATCAAAATTACCGATAGTTTCCATTACGTCTTCTGTGGTATTATACGCCCATCTACATTGGTGGTATCCCAAAGCCCAGAGCTGAAATTATATATTAAATAATATAGCAAATAGAGCGCAATATTTCTTATGAAAAATATGGATTGTTGATAGACGATGTCTACTAAAAATATATATAGAAAGCTTCGTTCTAAAAGTTATTAAGCCATGATTTGGAATCATCAACATGATAATTTCAAATGATAATAAACTTATTTATTATTAAATTATTTTAGTATTTCGATTTACTTTATATTATATTATATTATATTTATTTTTAGAGAACACAAAATTTACTCTACCACTTCTAGCATTAACTAATAAAGGTTTGGCTAAGGACATGGTTTAGGAAAATACCATAGTTGGTCATTATTTTAGATATCACGTATTTACTTAGGCGCATTGAAAGTTAACCATCGTTTTTGGTTTTGGCAAAATCACACTTAATTACATGTATAGTGTCATGCTGTCTGAATAATATAAAATATTTTATAATAATCAATCTTGACAAACCAAAAATCTAACGATTTTTATTAGAACTGATTATTAGAATAACGAGCTAGACAATGTACTTTTCGATTTCACTGGTATTTTAACATATTGTAACTAGGACATTGTTAGTTTGGGTTGTTAGTAGTGGAGTCGGAAGTGTGAACGAAACATGATCATGTTTTGTTTACTTTAGTACCGGATTATCTGGTACTTCCTTCCTTCAATCGCTTTAATTATTTTATAACAGGTAAATATCGATTGCCTATCTTACTTGCTGCCTAATCGGTAACGTAGATAAGTAATTTCGTATTGCGGCTATCTAATATTTTCTTTTAACTTTAACCAAATATTTAGTTTTTTTTCTGTAATTTCAATTGTTCACTTTTACTATGCGTCAGCTGTAGACTGACGTATAAGTATAATTGAATTAAATTAATTGGGCTTAATCATGGTATCGTTTTGATTATTTGTTTTAAATTGACAACTTTCGATTTTATTATTTATGTTTTTTTTTTGTTGCGAAAACTAAGCCAAACGAGTTGGGGATTTTATGACTTTTGCTGTCTACAGGTTGTTGGCGTCTCTTAAATAAATTCAACCCCCACTACTCTCTGGCGTTTGAGCTAGAGCCAAATTTGCATGCTTAGAAGGTCGCTCGTTCTGGCTTAAACATCTTTAATTTATTGTTATTTTCTTTAATTTAACTTTATTCACTCTCAGTAATCTGAAGTGAAAATAAATAAATAAAATTAGAAGCTAACAAAGAGCGTGCCAATATCAAAGCAGAAATTCAATTAATCCTCAAACGGACATATGCGGTCGTCAGGAATGTTTGCTACACCCAATTTATTCTGCTCTCTAATATTATAAGGCAAGGTTCTATATAATTGCTAAAATGTAGTTTATGTAATTTTTAGGACCTAAATTTGGTGATGTGATAAGAGAAATGCAATGCTATAAATCGTAAAAAAAGAAATTAACGTTTGTATGGATTTCTAATTTTAATTATGCAGTCATTACACATATTTCTTAAGTAGTAGTAGTATCATTTATTTATAGAATTATACAAAGTCATTGTGCCCTACTCCTACTGTCTAATATAACTATAAATTAAGTATGTACATATTGTGTTTATAGACCCTGCTTGCCCACATGGGTAGCTACGGGACCACGCAACAGTCAAATACCCTGCTGGGGATCGGTGTTATCTAATGGCGTTACATTATGTAACAAGTAGTTTCGCGACCATGCTGTATGGAACTAACTTCCATGGGCGCGCCCTTCAAGTGTGCTTAAGTATTAGCTGCCGATAGGCTGTATTGTGGAGTGATGGTTTTAGATAGGTGGCATGTGTTGGCAGGTGGGCGATATGGAGAAAACTAAATGAAAAACTCCATTTCTCGTTTCTTTGGCTTACTGACTAGACGGATACAAACATTTATTATGTACATATATACAGACAGTCATTCTTCTTTCAATCATTCATACTTCATTCGCACTATATATATATATATATATATATATACATTTATGGGTCCAAGCCCGTATGATAGAAAACAGTTGACGTTAGTCGTTAAAGTAAATATTTACAGTCAACCTTACATTTAGGTAGGTTATTTATTATAAACATTCACGCTTCATGTATTACATTCATACTTCATGCATACGTTTATTCTATGTACAATCATTGGCTGGTTTGAGTACTCGCCAGTTGCAGGAAGGAGATGTAATGGAATCGTTGGAGGCTGACGCCACGATGCTATAAAACGTTTGGGGGAGAAAAGGAAGCGCAGACGTCCGGCCTAGTAGTGTGTGTATTTGCCAGGCTTTGATGCGCGTTTGAGCTTCGTTGCTTTGAGGCATCTTTGGTTAGGAATTCAGAATTCAGTCAGTTTTAGCGTTACGGCAACGGTAATGAGTCGGGCGACGCGAGTCTAACTGCTCGCTACCAATTTGCGTGGGCGAAAAATATGTAATATTGAATGTGCAGCACGGAGCGTCATAGTGACGCGAGTTTAGGACATGGACTGGCGCGTCGGCCGTGGCCGACCGGTCCGTCGCGTGCCTATTATAATAGATTCGCGCGGAGTTGGCCGGCGTCGCCCTATGTGATGGGCCCTCTCGCATTTTCTTTTGTGCGACGTTCGGTTCGTACTTGGTTAATAAATTACGGTCGCTGTTCGCTGTCTCACCTGGTACCTGGCGTTTGGATGGTATGTTCGTTGTTTGATTTTACTCAAACAACGGTATGTTTAATTGTTGTACGGAGTTGATTTGATAGTATAATAATAAAAATTTTAATTTAATATAATTATTTAGGGAGGCCTTTGTTCCATGTAAAATAGCGTAGTTTTCCCGTGTATTGGTCCGTGTCTCGGTCGGCGCTCTGGGTCGTATCGGGAGTTTGCCAGATTTGTAGTTATTTCCGAGCCATGAATTTCCCGGGTGAAAAATCTGCACGCTAGGCGATCGATGTGCTCTCGCACGTACTCCATCCCCGCCCAGTCGTGCAGATCTCTCGTCCGGGTGAGCCAGTTAGCTGAGAAGGCTGCTCTTAGATGTTTATTTTGCATGACTTGGATTTTCCTAAGATGCGTCTCTGCGACCGCGCTCCACACTGGGGCGCCGTATAAGAGCGTCGGCCTAGTCACAGACCGATAGATAATCAACTTGTTTGTTGGACTAAGAAAAGAGCTGTGTCTTATTAATATATTTAGGCTGTTTGATAGTACAAAATTTTTGCTTTTGACATAGTTGATATGCTTGTGGAACCTTAGTCCAGAGTCTAGGATTATCCCCAGATATTTTACATGACTTTTCGGTTCGATGTTAGCGCCATTAAGGTTAAGAGGGGCCGCTTCATTATTTGTTCTTTTACGCGTAAAAATGGCGAGCTCCGTCTTGTTTACGTTAAGACGGATCTTCCATTTTTCATAGTATGCCAAGACTTGATCCATATGCCTGCTCAAGTTATTTACAGCCGTCTGCGCGTGAGGGGCGGTGGAGTAAATAGCGGTATCATCAGCGTATAAAGCCAGTGAGGTTTCGGGCGTTTTAGGGAAGTCGGCTATGTAGTAGCTGAAAAGAAGCGGGGACAGTACTGTTCCCTGGGGTACGCCAGCATTTAATGGTCGTGTGGTCGAGATCGATGTGCCAATTTTCACCGAGAAATTACGCTCGGCAAGGTATGACCCGGCGAGTGCTGCAAGATGCATTGGAAAATTATGCTCAATGAAGAGCTTGTGCAGCAGTCCGCCGTGCCACACCCTGTCGAACGCTCTCTCGATATCGAGGAGTAGCAGGGCTGTGCAATGCCGATTGTTGAAGCCTTCGTAAATGTCTGAGACTATTTTCGCGGCAAGCATACTGGTACTATGCCCAGCGCGAAAGCCGAATTGCTCCTTTTGGAGTATTCTCAGGTTCTCAGCTGCCCTGCTAAACCTCGGTAGCAAGAGTTTCTCGGTTACTTTACTCAATGTATTCATGAGTGATATTGGCCGATATGAGGAAGTTTGGTGTGGGTCTTTGCCACTTTTATGGAACAGCACTATCCTCGCTTCTTTCCAGGGGTTGGGGAAGTGCTGCAGACGGATTATAGCATTCGCGATGTGCATTAGCTGTTTAACGGTTTTTGATGGAATATTTTTAAGAAGGAGATAGGGAATAGTATCAATTCCCGGAGCCTTGTTCTTAGGCAGGTGGCTTAGGACTTTTCGGATCTCTCCAGGGGAGATTCGGATTTGTTCGAACACCGTAGGTGGTATGGGGTAGGCGCGGCCACCGAACAGACTGGACTGCTCCGTGATGTACTCGTGCAATGGCACAGTATCTGGCGTGCTGCTGTGAACTTCCTCGAGGAAGTCCGCGAATGCCTCAGCCTTTCCCTGGTCGTCAAGGATGTCACGGCCTCGGTGATTTATCGCCGGGAATTCGGCTCGGGTACCGCGGACCTGCCTCGCGAGTTTCCACACAGAGCCGTCCTCTGTGCCGAGCTCATTTACGAAGCGCATCCATTTGGAGCTTTTGTGCTCTCGGGTTTTAGTTTTTATCTGTTCAGTGATCTCGTCTATTCGGCGCTTTTCTATAGCGTTGCGCTTCCTTTGCCACCTGCGTCGAAGTCGATTCCGGAGATTAATAAGGTTCAGGATATCGTCAGGAAGAGTTTCCACGTATGGTTTCTTCCTGACTATCGGACATAGGGCGTCTCGTACGCGCTGGATGTTGGTGGTTAGAGTGTTCACTTCTTGCTCTAGTTCCTGGATAGTGTCTATTTGCCTCGGGATATGCGTGACTGCATTCATCTCCCTGCGAAACACGCGCCAGTCAAGGTTTTTGTATGAGACATATGTCTCATAGGCTACCGGCCGCCTGTCAGGCCTTAATGCTGACAGGCTAAGCTTGACCGGCAGGTGATCCGAATTGAGGTCATTTATCACTCTAAGAGTGTTGTTGTTGTTTATCCCTCGGGTCATCGCCACATCCAGGAAGGAGGGCCGTCTGTGAACATCAGAGGGATAATGGGTAGGGGAGTTTGGGCGTAAAAGCTGGATGTCCAGGTTGTCTTCTAAGATTGACTCTAAAATGCGCCCATGGGAATTAGTATAATTGTCGCCAAGATTTATGTTGTTTGCACTAAAATCACCAATTAATAGTGATTTACAGCCTGGCTGCAGAAAGGCTAAGAAATCTTGTTGGGTGTAACGAGGGCCGTGCGCCGCATATCCCCCACTAATGCACAGGCCCCCCTCTAGTTCAACGCTAACGTGTTCTATTGCTGTGCGCAATCTCGTTTTTCTTTTGTATCGGAGGGACCTGTGCAGCAAGCAAGCAACGCCCCCCCCCGCGCCGATCTGGCCTGTCGTATCTTTCGATTACATAGCCACGGAGTTTTATGTTTATATTTGGATTAAAGTGCGTTTCGTTTAAGAAGACAACCTGGGGCTGGGATTTATACAGAAAATTGCGGAATTCGTCAAGCTTCTGCCTGATTCCATTACAGTTCCAAGAAACAATGTGTAACATTTATATTTATATGTGCTATTAATTGCCCTGAATGTTGTATTTGTGCATTTCTATTGCAAAGAATCGCAGCGAGGCTTGTATTGGAAGCTGCTTATCGCCGTTGCACTCTCTTAGCATTGAGGCATACTCATCAAGGGCAAAAAATAGCTCATTTAAGTTTATGAGGGAGTTGATTTCATTAACGACACTTGAAAGGCGGGTTATGTTAGCTATAGTATTGTTAGTTACAGCATGATCGCTTACCGGGTTTGGTGGATTAATACTCTCGTGTTGCGTAGTCCTGTTTTGTAGGGTGTTTGGGAAATTTTTGTCATAGGTGGCTGTCTTGTCTTCCTGGATTGTTCTTGGGATTTCTATGGGTGCATTTCTACCCCGGCCCTCGTTCTTTTCGCCATTCTGCCCCCGCCAGGCCGGCTTGGCGGGCAGAGGAGCAGGTTTGTAGTTTCAGCGTTGGTTTGGGTTTCGTTTGACTTGGTTTTCTTTGATCTGGTCTGTTTTGAATATATAGACCGGACAGCTGATGTCGATGGATCTATGCGGCCCCCCACAGTTTGCGCATTTGATCTGGTTAGACTCGCATGAGGTAATCTCATGGGGCAGGCTGCATTTGCTGCAACGCACATCCTTACGGCAATAGGTTGACGAATGGCCGTAGCCCTGGCACCTTTTGCACTGAGTTACGATTTTTTCTGATTTGCGGTATTCCCAGGTGACTTTTATGTTTAATAGGAATTTTACATCTTGTTGAAGCTTACGTAGAGTGGTTTGCGAGTCAAGAACTACTAAGTATAGAGGCACTTTCGTCTTTTTCATTAGATATATATTTATTACGTCAATGTTGTATGAGTCTGTTAGATCTTCCTTAATTTCTGCAAGTGGGATATCTCCGTCTAGGCCTCTTAAGACATAGGCCTTTGTTTTCTGTGTTTTGTTGGCGTACGTGTGATAAGGAAGCCTGTTGTCGTCCATCATTTTCTTTACAGTTGCCCAGTCTCTCTCGTTTTCTGTGTAGATTATTGTGGAGTATTTAGTGTACTTGATGGTATAGTTTGTGATTTTCATCTGTTTCATATCGTCTCTTAGGGTCTTATGGTTAGTAATTTTCCCCTGCAGGACGACGGGGGGTGGAAGTGTCTTTTTGATTTTGCTGGCATCCTTTTTTGGTGGGTTCCTTGATTTCAAGGCTTTCTTTTTGGGTAGTGCGTTTTGGGTGTTTTCATCCTCATCCAGGTCACTGAGCGCCTCAAACGAGTTGCGCAGGGGCAAGGGTGGGGGACCATCCATGTCTAGCCTTACTACCTTAACATTCTTACTGAAGGGTAAGGGTTTGTAAGGGGTTTTAAAAATCCCGTTGTCTATCTCCATTTGAGTAGGAGCCTTAGTTTGCTCAAGTATCTCGTTTTCGAGAACCAAAGAAATACTTGATGTTGAAGCTTTCGATGAGAGAGTGTCTTTTGAAGGAGGTGTCGTGTGTTTATTTTCGGGGTCGACGCTAGGGTTCAAGATTAACTTGGGACGCTTTAGATGTTCGCGGCCAGTGTCGATACGAGGTTTAGCATCTCTGCTTTTAGGGTTGGAATTATGTTTCAGCTTGAGGTGCTCTACTCCCTTACTGAGGGCCAGATAAACCTCTGTTGTTGATTTGTAACTTACTGAGTTAAGCGGAACCAGTAATGAGCGGCATTCGGGGCACGTATCTTTGTTTCTGTCCAGCCTATGCTGAGCAGTACGCACTCGTTTTAATGAGGCCTCACTTAATGTTTCGCCCATAGCTTCTAGGGATTTGAGGGAGTTTGTGTCGTCAAACTCTGACTCGCTCATTTTTTATTGAAGGGAGCCGGGGCTCCGACCCCGGTTTGGTGAATTTATTACTATATACAAGCTAAACAATACACTATTTACAGGAATTAGTTATAATAATTATTTACACAGGAATTTGTTGTTCACAGAACCAGCCCGAGAATTCGGTTTAAAAACGCGTAAGGAAGCTTTTTTGCTGAGTTCCTTTATCAGTCCGAATGCTTGGCCCGCAAGATTCGGAGTCTATTTCTTAAGTAATCTATATAAAAACAGCTTTTTTGTATAGCTTTTAGTCTTGTACACATAACAAAATAAATATGACTTTTAAGCTGATAAGTCTTTAAGGCAAGATTTTCGAAATTTCAGATAAGTTTGGCAATGTCTGGGCAAAATGTTATTTGCTAGTTTTACACTGTAACGGGCCAAATTTTTATTTAGTATTCAGTCGCCGGAATGTCAAGATTTAATATTTTAGTTGAAAAGTTTTCTTATTGACAAAATGGTGCATTAATTATCGATCTGGACGAAATTATATATATTAGTGCGACGAGCTGTGCCGCATGGCGGGTGAAATGGCGATCAAGAGTGAATTGCAGATATCCTCTCCCTGGAATTCAAAATCGATATTGGCTTGGTTTTCTTTAGTGCAATTTTCTGTTAGCGATATTTGACGAGTAGCATTTTCAGAACGTTAAGTTGCGGTTCACCGAACGCTTGACAGCGCGAGAATTGAGATTTTTAACACGTTTCGTTTAATGGATGGTACGTCGAAGGCTTCGGTGTGTCGAAATTCTGGGCTTTTACTTTCGAAATGGTTTAGATACATTACTGAAGGTGACACGTGATATGCAGAGCATATCAAACGTCAAACGAAATTCTGGTAGCGGATATTTTGGAGGAAGTTCTGTTGCCTTCTCCACGTTGGTTCCTGGAAATTTCGCTAGATACATTCTACGCCGGTCAATCATTTGTAACGAAAGTTTGGTGCCTCAGTGGAAGTTTTATTTGTTGAATCATCCTTTGTGGGATTTTCCACTCGGCCTTTTTTCTTACCTTTAGTTACCTGTTTGTTTGATGCTTGAAACTCACTCCGTAAGAGCTCTTTCACACGAGGATACTGTATGCGAGATACGCGTATCCGAGATACAGAATCGCGGTCGAGAACTTGGACTACTGCATCGGATTCACGTATTTCTTTAATCAGTACTAAAATAGTCGCAGTGCCGTGTATAGGTTCATCACTATACACGTAGTAAATAATACCTATGACGATTGAATTTATACTGAAAAATACCCTGCGTCTATGATATCTTCTCCGATGCAAAAGTATCCATGTCTGAACACGTCCATATATCGTAATGGTAATTTTGTATGCGGCATACGCATTCAGCGTCCGACGGCTGAAATTGCCGGAATAGAGAAATTCGGAATCGCGATTCTTTATGCGTCGCTCGTGCCGTGTGAATAGGTCCATTTAAATGTATGTTTAACCTGTATCTCGGATACGCGTATCTCGCGTACAGTATCCTCGCGTGAAAGAGCTCTAAAGAGATTTTAGTGCTGCTTTTGTCTGGTGAGTGGCTTGTGTTTTTTTCCTTTGAGTGACGTCCATTTTGAGAGAGCCGCGTGGATGGACCCTTATTCCATTTTAATTTCCTTACAGAGCCCTTCTCGTCCATCTTTTGAGGCAGCCTAGCGATTTTAACCTTAAGCGGATAACAGACTGTTTCAGAAGTAAAAGATTATTTTTTATTCTCTGATTTTTCCTTCATATTTAATTTTAACTTGCTCCAAATGTAAATGTTCTTCGGTTACAAGTTATATGCGGAACTTTAAATAAATTGATGTTTCACAGGGTTTTATCGATGAATCCTACCGACGGGGTTTCCCTTTCTTTCTACGTTTAACTAGAAATCAAATTTGTTTGCTGGTCTCTAGACTGAGTTATCTCCGGCTACCTATAGAGTCTTACCGTAGCGCTTTACTTGTGGAGTCTCATCTGTTGAGTCCGTCGTCTGTCGAGGAAGTCCCTTCCTCCTGTGTGCAGTTTTTCTACTGGATGCGGCCTGAGGAGCCATTCATCAAACCGTGTGAGATCTGGTTTTTTGTATATATATTTGTGTTAATTGCGAGTTACATAGCCTACGAACCCTTATATTTTTTTGCTTTATTCTTGAACAAAATTGAGCTCTTTCTTAACTAAGGTAAATTGCTTTGAGGAGGCTAAACCGTCTATTTGCCTTGTCCCTTTTTACCTTTTAAGTGAACCTTAAATATCTGGCTAATTTGGTCTAGACTAGTCTGATTTTGAGTTGAGTCTTAAAATCTAGTTAATTTCGTTTAACCTAGAACCCGCCCGATTTTGGACTGAACATTGAACTTTTAATTGACTGAATCAATAACGCTACAAGTAGTACTATTTTTATTTTCAATTTTTCATGTTTGCTTACTTTAGATTGTAACGTGCGGCTTTCATTTTGCATCAAGTTAAGTTTGAAGGTTTAAGTAAGAGTTTTTCTTGACTAAATGGCGGACCACGGCAAAATGGATGGTTGTTCTTTGTAGTCACGTAAGGATATATATTATGGGGTTTATTCTTGACAAACTGGTGCAGCTCATTTTATTATTTACTATCACTCGCCGTAATGAGCAGAGATCAAAGTGTTGATCCGGACGACGAAATTGTAATGACCTGAATGCAGTGCTGGAAGTGAATTGCAGTTGCTTTCTACCGGAAATTCAAAACTAGGATCGTCTGGGTTATCTTTAGAGTAGTTTTCTGTAGCGATTTGTGGTATCAACTCCTGAACGTGCTTGCCGTTTGGGGACTTTCTTTTTTTTGTGTTGACATCGCGGAAATTGTGATTTACCTTTGTATGTTTCCTTAGTGATTGGCGGGTCGAATGGGTATTTCCTTTTAGCTAGGTCGAGCAATTATTTAAGATGGGCTTTGGTAGGCCTTATTTTGCTTACGTTGGTTAGTTTTGTTCGTTAGTGCCTGGAACTCGCCTCATAACTGGGATTTGATGCTGCTTTAGGCAGGTGAGTGAATTTGCTTTTTCTTTTGCCTCTCTACTACAAATGCCACTATTTTGGGATGCCGTGAGTGGATTTTAATTGCGTCATATTTCTTTACAGAAAACTCTTTGTCCGCCCACGACCTACCTGTGAGTTCCAACGAGCTAGTCGTATAGCAACCCATTACAGGTAATTTATTTCTTTTTTCACTGTTTTCTCTTGATATATATATTTTTATTATTGTCTGAGTTTGAATGTCCTTTGGTCATGAGTTACATTCAGAACTTGAATCTTTTGATGTTCTACAGGGTTCGACCGTAGGGGTACTTAGACCGTAGAGGTACTTCGACCGTCGGGGTACTTCAACCGACAGTTTCATTTATTAGCCCTTAAAGCTCAGTCATTAGGCTACGCCAGTCTGGTCTGCGGATTGTGACTCGTTCAGGACACCGTTAGAGTCCTTCTTCGTCGGAGGAAGTGTACGGTTTTTCCCTTTCCACCTGGAAAACAGCCGAGAAGTCACCAACTGAATGTGAGTGATCTTATCTTTATAATTAGTATTTGTTTCTACCCTTTTCTCTCCTTTATATCTTTAAATATTAACGCCTAACCGTATTATTCATCACTCTGGTTAATTGACCCGAGATTTAACTTAAATTTATCTCCTTGACGAAAATACGCCAAACTGTAATTTTCTTTGCTCAAGAATTAAGCTTTAATTAAATTCTTTTTTTCTTTTGCTAATTAAGATAATTTTCTTTACTCTAATTAATAAGTCGATACTTAAAAATTTAACTTATTTAATTATCGTAAGTCAAGATCTAAGATTCAGCTTGCTTTACTCTTGATAGTCGATACTTTTAGCATTTTTTAACTGGCCGAAACAGGCTCGTAGTTTATTAAAATAATCGGGTATAACTTCACGAAATTTGCGACTAGTAACGCGAAATATTTTTCCGAATATCGATTTGTTTAGGTACCTTTATTAGGGAACTCTCGCTTTCATTCGGAAGATTTGGCGTTGTGTTGCCTAGTTCCTGGTCTAGTTCTCTAGCCTCTAAGAAGAGTGCCTTTATGGTCAGATAGAGTGCCAAAGGTATCATTTATTATTGGCTTACCTAGTTTTAATTATAAACATAATTAGTTTGTAGAGCGGCACTGTGACGTCGGACAATGGTTTGCGCGCCTAAATAATAATCGAATAAGGTCTTTTATTCATGTTACTTGAACTGTGATTTTCTAAAGTAAGAACGTAAATTTATATTGTTAATTAGTTCGGTTTGTTTCTAACACCGGTTATATCGCGTAATATTTCTCATTGAATCTCGTTAGCCACCACAAGGTGATCACGTTCGAGTGAACAAAGGAACCTAATTATTATTGGAAGTTTTTGTTCTATCCATGATAAATAATGATATCGGCTTTTAATTGAGCGAGATAATTCAATTATTAATTGTTTTTTTCATTTTCTCTTATTTACCTTTATGCCTCAAGTAACTGAGCCAAATTTCTGACTATAAGAACAGTAGACAGTTTTAGTCGTAATATTTAGAATCAGCAGTATAGAATATCGAAAAAATCGTCACCTTATTGTTCTGTTTTCCGCATTAAGTAATAAACCAACTTTCTATTTACTGAATTTGCCTGTGTTATTTAATTATTCCTGGATTACCTGGACTACGAAGAAAACAGGACGATTAAAGAAAGTGGGTACTTTGACTTAATTCATTTGCGCTCTATATCTGAAATGTCTCGGCTTCATTGACTTGCTATAGATAATACAGTTTAATACTGACTTTGTCGTTACACACTAGTTTTTTTGCGTCTCACTTTTTAATTTTTAATACTGGCCTACTTACCTGCCTTTCATAATTAAATTAATTCTCTAATTATTAAATTAATTCCCGGTTGTCATTTTATTTTTCATTTATTCGGATTGATTAAATTCTAATCAACTTTATCAAATTAATTTCGAATTTATGTAATTTTCTCTTGGGAGTTGCGAAGCTTAGGCTAAAACGAGTACCATATTTCAGCTTTGGGGTATTTCTTGCTTGTGCCGTCTAGAAGCCCGTGGCCTTATAAATCAAACCCACCCTTACTCTCCGGCATTAGAGCTAGGGCCTATTTGCACGCTTTGAAGACGACTCGTTCTAGCTTACGCATCTGTACTTGCAAATTCACTCAATTTTAAATTTTTCTTATTTGATATTATTCACCTTCGGTCTCTTCTAAGCAGAGGTGAAGGTTTGCGCCAATTAGAAGAAAGAAAAAGCGTGGCAAGATACCTGTAGATTAGAGAGCTACTATTGATATTACGGCCTAGTAGACATTGCGTTATTCTTCATAAGGAAGCTGTAATTTTGTGTTTGTCTCGAATAAGCCATTCGGTAGCTTTATGCTACTAGTACCTTAACCGTGGAGTACTTACGCTTAATTTTAATACACCTTTAAGCTCTATAATTGATTGATTGTTTCAATAAAGCGGGGTTTTCCTAGCAACGCACATTTCGCGAGGCGCAAAACGTAATTCAACCGACGCAACGCAACATCCAATGCGCTGCGTAATAGTATATTATTTTATATGGAGGAAAAGTGATACTTTTCATGGCGCGCTCGTGTTTAACAGCCGAACGGAGTGAGGCTGGTAATTGAGAGCAAGCCATGAAAAGTATCACTTTTCCTCCACATAAAATATGCTGTTTTTTCTTCAAATGTCGACAAATTAATGCAAAAATATCTCTTTTTAATGGTAATAATAATAATTATTATCAAAGATAAGTTGGTTTGCAAGGCGGCTGAGACCGGAGTCGGTGAATAGGCACAGGTCGTTGCTATAGTAATGTAACATAAAGCTGTCAGTGGACACTGTCAACAATAATTATTTTTTTAAAATTGCGTCTCCGATTGCGTTTTAATTCCGTATTGATAAGCAGTTATTGAGTAAGTTCGATTAAATAATAACCAATTTGTTCCTAAATTAGTGATTTTTAGAAATGCAGTGCACAAATTGAGTGATAAATACAAATTTTAGTTTAATAATTCTTAAGTTGTTGACGCTTGCTTTGTTGTTTGTTTGTATCTATGTTGCTATGGTAACACTTTTACCTCCGCCGGCGGAAAAGTGAAAAGTAAAGCTCCGACGGAGGAAAAGTGAAACTTCACGGCCGCTTACACAGTCGAGTAATGACGGATTTACTGACGTTTGAAGAAAAAAGTGTTTTCCTAGGATTGTCAGTTGTGTGACGACCGTCGCGATGAGTTTACCTAAAAGTAAAAGAAAAGCTTTGGCATATTACAAGACGAAATTTTGAAAGAAGAGATTGATTTATTAACCACGATTCACAGTGGCACTAGAAATTCTACTAGTCAATTATTTCAAACTAGAAGCAGCGAAGGAGTATTTAAATTACTTATCCATAGACATCTGCTCGACGACGAAGTGAAATTTAAAGCGTATTTTAGGCAGCAAATCTCGTTTCTTCTCGATCTTATGAAAAAAAAAATTAAATATTGGGCCATGTAATTGTGTGCGACATCCTATATCGCCATCTAAAGACCTTGGCCTAAC